>SWBT01000019.1:0-200790 GCA_005298045.1 Pleurotus ostreatoroseus | reverse complement strand
GTAACAGAGGCCTCAATTTCCGAAGCAGTGGTAAGGGGTACAAGCCGAGAAGCCGGAGAGCGTCAACCTTAATCTAGAGGAAAATCTAGTCTGTAACGCTCTCTAAAGGCCTACGGGAAGGCGTCCATTTGGTGTTACCACAGTACTACTCCTTTACCACTATATTCTGTCCCTTGAGGATGAGCGCAGATTATTCTGGAATAGACTTTCGAACCGCACTGTCTGGCTCTTCCTGTTCACCAGATATATGGTCCTTCTACTGGTGAAGTCATCGAATCGTGTCGGTAGACCTGATCTAATTTATTACTACCAACAGTACATTGCGATATCGTTTCAATACGTTTTCAAAGCGGCCTTTACCATAGAGGTAAGCGATAGCATGCAATCACCAGTGTCCGGATCACTCATCCAAATGTGTAGAGGTACGCCATAGGCTAGGACCGCGCCTTCGTATTCACCATTGATCCTTGCTACATCAGCTGTGCCCAATTTTTCACATTCCGCCAACTGCTGATTGTGTTCAGTGAGACCACTGTAGGCCGTACGTCGTTCGATATCGCTTTGTTTACATTTGCACTTATTTATTCCGTAGTGATACAGCTACTTAGACTGTATGGTTTATATGGGCGCAACATGCGTGTTACGATTGCCGTCCTAGCCATAGGGGTCATCGTGATCGTACCTGGGCTTGTAAGATATTTCATTTATAATTGTCTTCACAAACAGTCTCGTGATGATGATTTGACAGTGGGTCACGGCGTTCACCTCTCAGGACCCTCAGGACACTGTCGATTTGACCGAGGGCTGCAACGTTATCCTTGATCGACGGAGGTGTGTCATAGCCTCAGCAATCGGTTATCTCACTGATGATGGCGTCTTTCCCAGCGCTTTTCGTATGTGAATCTCCGTCCACCAGGCTTCATTCTCTAGACCATAATTTTCCATAGGAATCTCAGTGATATGGTCGGCGCTGTCACTGTGGGACGCTTCAGTATTCGGGCTCGTGCTATGGAAGACATTGCGTACATGCACGTCACCTTGGTCCTGGCGACCTGGCGATATTGTCAGCATGGTATTGCGAGACGGTAAGTGCTGGTATTATGCTCTTTCACGGCAGTGCCAGCCTGACTCATGTTCAATGGCTAGGAACGGTATATTTCATGTAGGCATTTCCATTCGGGGCATCATTCCTAACTCAACCACTAGCGTTCACAGCGTAATGGCCAGCATCAATGTTCTGAATACTATCACCATTCTTGTACGAATCTTCTTGATCTCTGGCGACTAACATTGACAAGTACAATATCTTCAGATTCTTCCGGTAAATATTCAAGCCTGCTCATTGCTATCGTCAAAATATTCACACTTCGTAGCCTGCTTTAAAGACGTCCCTTGGCCTCTTTTCTATCTCGTGAGTGAGACATGTGCCTGGTTCTTGTCCTCGTACTGACTGTCCGCAACATCGACTCCAGTGTCTCAGTGATTCTCGTATTCCAGATGGCGCACAATCTCTACATCCTCGACACAGACACGAAATGGACACGGGTGGAGGATGAGTATATGCTACCCACACTAATTTCCGGGCTCAGTGTGCAGACTTCGAGGACGGTAGACGTAGATGCACCGTGAGTTCACTATAAAATCTGTTTCTTGATCATCTGGTTGCTGATTGCGTGCATCACATATCCTTGGTCTACCCTTCTTCCGATGACTTGTGCAACTGCTGATCTGACCTCAAGCTGTTATCGGGAGGTATGTTACACTTGAACGTCGTATCATCAACAATCTAATGATGATATTCGTTTTCTTACTCCCTCGCGCTCAGTGCCAGATAATCCGAGAAGATTGATTGCGGGGGTAATGTACACGAACGCAAGGTACGCCCGCAAGCTAGGACTGCTCGAGCAACGTCTGCTATTTGTATGCTATTAAGGAGCGTGTTTTCTGTTGCGAGGATGGCGCTGTCGCCTGGATCATTGTACTATCAACCTCCGGATCTTTCGTCAGAAGTCGGTTTTTATTGCGAGTACACCGCCTTTGAAAGGAACGTGGGATGGGTAGCAGTGGTACGTAATGGTTATCAGATAATTACTAGCATACCCCGTAACGGAAAGTTATTCAAGCCAGCTATGCCCACCGTCGACGATAGCGCGGTTCAGTTTCCCGAACCACTTCTCACCATGTACAAGGAATCTGCAGGATCACTTGACAAGAGAGCTGAGCTCTCTTAGGCCGGGACGGGCTGTGATTAACAGCTCTCTTTTCCTGTCTCACACGGCATCGGTACTGGCAAGCCGCTTCCTCGTGACATCAAAGACTCTGCGACGACCATACAACTGACCTTCTCTTCATACCAGCATCAGCTTTCGATGTTGGATTTCATGATCACTATCCTCTGACGATGATAAAACCCAGTAGGCACTCACAACAACTTCGTACAGGCTTCCTTCTACTACACCATGGCTAGCTCAGAGAACGTATCACCTTCCCAGATGTAAGTCACACGTTGCATGTAGAGAATCTGCTACTGACATCTATATTTCTCATTAGACGCTTTCACAATGACTTAGACATCAGCGCTACTGGTGAGGACAATACTGTAACGGAATTCATTCCTTCTGATCATAACCAATAAACTAGCGTTACTATTATATCATTATATTCTATCGTTCGAGGATGAGCGCAAATGCCTGTGGAAGCTATCGTCAAATCGCACTGTATGGCTCTTTCTCCTCAATAGGTACATCAGCATCTGGAAAAAGCCCACTTGGTCGAATAGGACCAAGAGGACTATACTTCACTCTTATCAACTATGCTTTACTACCATTAGCTATCTTGCACTATCCTTCACTATTCTCTGCTATTCATCACTATTTCCAACTATTTGTGACTATTAATAGCAAGAAATAGTTGAAAATAGCAGAGAATAGTTGAAAATAGTGAATCATAGTGAATAATAGTAGCAGATAGTTGATAGTAGTTGAAGATAGCTATGTTAGAACTATTATGTACTATACATGTAAGTGGGCTTTTTTCAGATGAGGGAAAACCTGTCCTGCTAATTGAGGGCTAATGTAGCCAAATTAGGCTAATTGAGCTGAATTAGTGATAACTTACACAAATTACTGCTAAATTGGCAGTAAAATAGCTATAAATTAGCAGTCGATTAGCACTAATTTAGATAATTTACTGCTAATTCAGCTCAATTAGCACAATTTGGCTACATTAGCCCTCAATTAGCAGAGCAGGTTTTCCCTGATGTATATTGCTATGTTTTCAGTAAGTCGACTCGATACGGTAGCAATGAGTCACTTAAAGCTGAAGGCTCCTTCCTTCATAGAACATCGCTATATTGATGGAATATATGTTGAGAGATACGTCAACGGTGGTACGTAGTATACACTGTCCTGAAGGAAAATATCTGATCCACACCACTAGGGGTAAGCTACTGAACATAGACTTGCCTTCCGAGTCGCGGGGACTGAAATCTGCTATGATTGCAGCTGTGCCAGGTTCAATGCTTTTCGCCAGGTCGTGGTCATATTGATCGCTGCAAATGCTTCTCGTGAGTCTCAGAAAATCGTTCAAAATATTTCCTGGAATATTTGGCGCAGTCGTACAGCTCCTCAAGCTTTATGTTCTGTACGGTCGCAACAGACGTATCGCAGTCAACGTTCTTATTGTGGGACTTCCACTTTTCGCACTTGCAATTGTAAGCTCTATTTTCGCGTCTGCGTTTCTACCACCGTTATGATATCAATATGATAGTGGACTATTGACGTCAACTTTCAACATGCCCGAGAAGTCGCAAACTTCACGAATGGTTGCACCGTTCTGCTTGGGAAGCTTAGGTACATTCATACATTGCTATGGTAGCAGATCGAGCAACTGATGTTGACGGTTCCCCAGCATCATCAGTAGATCATGTTTTCCCACTAACAGACTTCTTCCGTGTCTCATTGCTATCCGTGTGTAGGTCTCTCAGCCGTATGGGCAGGATTACCTCTGTGGGATGCCTTGGTTTTTGGCCTCATAGTGCGAAAAGTTGTGTTGAGTGATACTAGCATGTCATCGAGGCTCTGGAGGCCGCGAGATATCGTAGCCTTAGTTTTACGGGACGGTATGTGTTTTTGAGTCCGGATATGAAGCCATGGGAATACACTGACGAGCATACAGGGCTGATATACTTCATGTGTGTATTGAGCTCGCGAGTTGGAATTTACTGGCGAGTTGCTAATGATGGTACAGACTAATGGCGTTTGTCAACATTCTAAGTGCAATTGCACTTCTTGTACGTGCCTTTCTTTATCATTCGAAGTATAATCACTGACCCGTGTAATATTTAGAGCTTTCCGGTGAGGACGCGAGCCTATATCATATACTACCAATCAGACGCTTACAAGTCTCCAGGACGCGTTGAAGGTGTCGCCTACCCCTTATACTACCAAGTACGTTGATTGGCATCACACGCGGCTTTCGCTCCCAAGTGAATTCCGTGGTTTGCTCTTAGTATCTCCGTAATCCTTACATTCAAGATGGCGCACAATCTATACGACCTTGCAGCAGATACCGAAGAACCGGATACAGAACACACATACATATTGCCTACAGCTGTCTCTCAAGCTCAAGTGCTCAACCGTGAACAGTTAAATACATGCTAATTCCTTCGTCAGTATATATTCTACTTGTTCTTCTATGTACGCCGCTTCAGTTGATCGATATCTTATTCATCATCTCCACAATCAGAGCATCAACAATCCAATGGTGGGATCCGTTTTTTGTTATGTCCAGCTTACAATGAAGACAATTCGGTAAACGGATTGCAGAGGCAGTGCAATGTGAGACGGCGAGCCAGGACCTCCCTTGTTCTACCTGACACGGCGTCGGGTCTTTTGAGCCACTTCCTCGTAACACCAGATATTTGTTGACCATGATATCACCGGTCTCTATGCCGTAGCATCCGCTTCCGACGGTAACTTTGGATCCTTATTTTCTTCGGCACTGATAAAAGCGAAAATTCATTCGCAACGAGTCAGCACCCGCTTCCCTCTCTCACACGATGACCGACTCGGAGAATGTAGCACTTTCTCAGATGTGAGTTTTTCGTTGGGGGCAGAGAATCGGTAACTGATATGTATATATTTCTGTTCAGAGACGCTTCTATTGGCTTGGACATCAGTGCTGCCGGTGAGTTTGACGTTAGGTCGCGGACATTTCACCGTGGTTAAACTTCAATATAGCATTAATCTTCTACCATTATATGCTATCGCTCGAGGATGAGCGCAGATGCTTATGGAGAATAATCTCCAACCGTACAGTTTGGCCTTTCCTTTTCACTAGGTATCTTGCGATTGTTATGGTAAGTCGAATATGGTAACGACGAGGCACTCAAGTTTTATGATTTCGTCTTCGGCAGAACATCGCAATATTCATGGAAAGTGTCTTGGATGATGCTTCAGCGGTGGTATGTAGTCTCACGAAAGCATTATCCAGAGCGAAGCATCTAACTCCGATCATGGTTAGGGGTGAGCTCCTTCAAGATACGTACTCATCTTCACAAGAATTCACTGCTGCTACTCTTTCAGCTGCGCCAGGTTCAACGTCTTCCGCCAGCTCTTGACTGTGCTAGTAGCATCAAATGCTTGCCGTATGTCTCGAGAAGCTACTCACAATATTTGCTAATGTCATTGACGCAGTCTTACAATTGCTCAAGCTTTATGTTCTGTATGGTCGCAATAAACACCTCGTAGCCATTGTTTTTGGTACAGGACTCCTTCTACTAGTCCTTGGATTTGTAAGTTCTTTCCCTCTTCACACCTGTTTTCTCAATGACTTTGCAATATATCAGTGGGTCGTCGCGCTCGCCTTTGAACACGATCGAGACGTTGCAGATAGCTGCACCATTCTGTTTGATAAGTTCACGTACGTCCCTATTCATGCATTGCTATGGTAGCAAATCAATCAACTAACCCTGACGGTTTCCCCAATCCAGCATCTCTGGTATGCAGCTTCTGCATTCAGTAGGCGTCTTCCGTTTCTCACCGTCTATTCGTAGCAACTTCGGCAGTGTGGGTTGGACTGCCTCTGTGGGACGCTTTGGTTTTTGGCCTTATAGTGAGAAAGGTCGCGTTGGACAATACTGGTGTATCGCGGAGTTTCCAGCGGCCGCGAAATATGGTCGTCCTGGTTTTACGAGATGGTATGCGCTATCTTTAATGCGGGGACATGATGATATGCTGACAGATTTGCAGGGCTAATATATCTTATGTACGTCTAAAGCTACGAGCCGCAGCTTACATCCGATTTTTGATCATGATACAGACTGATGGCGATCGTCAACATTCTAAACGCGATCGCACTTCTTGTACGTACATGCTGAATTGTCAAGAGTTGGGAGTATCGTAACTAACTTATCATATTCACAGACCTTTCCAGTGAGGATAGAATTCGATTTTAAATTATCGTTGAGATGCTTATAGAGATCATAGGCTGCGTTGAAGGCTTCGCCTGCCCTCTTCACCACTAAGTGAGCTCGTCATCATATGCGGTCTTTGCTTCCAAGTAACTCCAATGGTTTGTTCTTAGTATCTCCGTAATCCTTACATTCAAGATGACCCAGAATATGCACGCCCTTGCAGCTGATAGCGAAGAAACCATGGCGGCGCACACATACATATTGCCTACACCCATCTCTCAAGCGAGTATCCAACCTCGCGAAGCTGTGGACAACTAGATGCATTCTTGTTCCTTTCTCAGTATTCATCCTACTTGTCGTTTACAAAACCGAGTTGACAGTAATGCTCTTATCCTAGAATTCTCCTAGCTAATGAGACGTCAAAATTTGCTACTTCAGTCAAATAATATCTTATTCGCCATCTCCACAGTTTGAGCAGCGCCAGGGGTTGCTGATGATTGCGAGCTGATGAATGGGTCCAAACCCAATACGCGACGTCCAGCCGCCGTGGTTATGTCCTTTCCTGTGGCGCGGGCTGTGAAGCTTGCTTCGCCGTCTTCTCCACGTGCGTAAAAATCACTGTTCCGGACAAGACGTGAGTTTTGTAACAAGCATGAAGCCTCGACTGAGGCTGAAGAGATGGTGGGACGTACGGAGCGGGTAAGCCTTTTAGGAAATGCTCTCGCTGTACGCGGAGGTATGTTGCACTGTATAGCAACGGGGAATCGTCAACTGTGGTAACAAAGACCTTAGATCCGACACTCACTTCTGTACAGTAAGAGGCACTGCAGGAATGTACAGCACCGACGAGTCGGTCTTGCCAGTATGCTCGCTCTCAACTGCATGCGTCAAATCACAGTGCCCTGTAGTGCATCAACATACTGTTCTCGGCGACGATCAACATGGTTACTCACAATACACCTGATCGCCGGGCTCCACTTTCGGAATGGACATCATCGTCTGGTCGAGCTTCAGATGCGGGTGAGACAGATCGTTCAGCATCTGGCCCTTCCCCATCTCGCTCCCTGGGAACTCGGACCCGTCGAGGTTGACCTCCCATGCGTCGAAGCCGAGGGGGACGGTGCCGCTTGCACCGGCCTGGCGCGCCGCGGATGCTTTGAGGCGGAAGAATGGACGAAGCATGATGTACGCGGTGGAGAGTGTGAGGAAGGGCAGTACGCGCAGTGTGCCCTCGTGCGCCCCTGTGGAGGATAAGGATGTCCATCCCTGCCACGGGCGGAAGACGGTGCATTGGTTTCTACAAGCATCGCATTAATTCCCTTCAGCTCAGCAGAAGACTGACAGTTAGTCGGCGCTCACAGGGAGTCATACAGATCCTGCTTCGCCCCGATCCTGGGTGTCACGTCGAAGGGATCGTGTTCCCGCCACTTGCCTTCGAATATCTTCCCAAAACATGCACGGAAGCCAGGGTCTTCCCACCGTTCCAAGCTGCCGCCATCAATATGGCATCCGAGCGTGAAGACACTCGGCCCGGGAGGGCGGATGCGCAGACGGTCGAAGTACGAGATCTGTGTATCGAGGTTAACGAGCGTCGATGGGTCGGAGGCGTGCCAGAGCCCACAGAGGGTGTGCTGGGTATGGAGAAGAGCCGGGTGTGTACGTGCGGCTAGTTGCGCTTTAGAGTTGTAGATCTCGTAGAAGACGATGTTGTCTTGCGGGATACCTATGAAACAATATGAACGACATAGTTGTAGCGAGCCTGCGAAGCTGCGTACCTTTGACGAGATCGATGTTCGCGCGGACGTACTCTCGGATGGACTGCTTCCAACCAAGAGCTTCCTAAATGACGGGATGTATCAAATTGCTGGTTTACTAGCCTAGTAAATTTCGAGTTATACCTCTTGGCTTACACCACCCTTCACGATAACCACGCCAGTGTCTTTGATCGCTTGAACCTGCGCCTTGGACAATCCACGCTCGAAATCGGTATAGTCCACCTGTGGTATGATCTACTGAAAGCATCAGATTATGTGGGTATATAATACTTGGGGGGAGATTGACATTAGCTCCTGTCGCAGCAACCTCGTCGGTTTTCACCGCCAGTTCGCTCAACACTTCGCGCCAACTTTGTACGAGCTGCTCGGTGAAGATAGATTTCTTGAGGTCAGTAAAACGCTGCGGAAGCGGCGCTGATGCGGAAAAGGCAGCGAAAAAGTCGACCAGACTCCCCCCTGTGTTCTTCTCAGCGAACTCAGGCGGCGGGGTAGCTGCTTGCGTATCTGAGATCTGAGAAATAGATACCACCGCATAGGCCCGCAGCGCTTGGAATTTCCGGTTCAAAATCCTCAAGCGAGATCTCAAAGGGCTAGTTGGAGCAGTAGATCTTAGACTTAAGTACGACATGGATCACTGGAAAGTGGTAAAGGCACACAGGCAACTATTAGTGTCGCAACAAGCCCAGTATATATACGCTTCTCACCTGAAGTTCCGAGCCATTCTGCGAATCATCGTGGGTCCAAAGACTTCATACGCAATCTTTACAGTGGCCAGATGACCTCTCGTTTGAAATCAAGGCAATTTCGCTCGTCGTTGCGTTGACCGTCCTGGGAGACTCGTAGAGAGTTGTTTTACCGACAATACGCCGAACTTCATTTAGACTCGGCGTCTATCAAGACCCGGCGCCCCGGGACCGGAAACCGACGCCCTACTTGGGTTGGCTTGCAGACTCGACAGCACGGATGAACGGAGCGCACAACGACACAACAGAGTTCAAAATGACCTGGAGAATCCATTGAATATGACAGTACGTAACAGATTGAGAGCCCACAGCTGTATAATAACATGCAAGCGATGCCAAGGGTAGGATAGCCATATAGTGGTACACATTAGTTTTTATCGTACAACCGATGTCGGTGGTCTTTGTTGTGTGCCGTGATGATACAGAAGCGAGAGTGGGAAGGTCGAGAGCGGTGATCGTCGTTGAGGTCATGGGAAAGTGATATGAGAGCCGGGTATGCAGGATGTAGCGACGGTGGCGCGGCGCGGGTTCGCTGCGTGCCGTACATAGTTAGCTGACAGAAGCACTCAAGATGAATAATAGACTCACCACCTCCACCATCCCCAGAACAAAGCAGCGCAGCACGATCATATGTGCATACCCGTCAGGTTCAGCAGAGAGCTGACACCGGATCTGTGCCATATCAAGGATCAGATGAGGACGGGGTGACGCTTGATAGCAAGCGGTGCACGTACGCATGGAGAAGCTGAGGCAAGTATCCTGTCATGGCAGTCGACGCAACGGCGACCGCTGTTCCAACCACTGCACACAGCACCCCTGTGCTCGCACGAGTGAGGTGAGCCTCTTGGGGATCGAACTCGGGGTGAACGTAGATTTCGTTGAAGGCTCGCATGGTGATGATTGCGTTCGGTGATACACTCCCAGATGCGTATGGTAGAGAACGGGAAGCTTGAAGGGCGAACGGGTGACGATGCCTTGTTATATATCACTGGTTTCTGCGGTGCATCATTGTACATCAGCACTACAGTCCGAGCCAAGCAGGTGGCTGACCGGCCATTCCCCTAAGGAATCAAGACTAACCTTATGTTCCGAGTGCTACGGCGATAGGACTGGTCCCCCAGCGCGCCTCCGACGGTCAGGGCTTACTCCGAGATGGAAGTGGGGAAGGTGTGAAGGCAGCAAGGGCATTCAAGGTGTTGGCGGCAGTGCCACCGCGCTTTAATAGCTGACGCCGCCGATCCCGGGCCAGACTAAGATCAAAACCGATAACCCGCTGTGACTTGACCAGCACTAGGCAGCACACAGCACGGCGGGCCTGTGACAGACGAAGACAAAAGATCGTGTCTCGCTCCTGGGGGTGGAGGAGGCGTGCCACGATCAGCCGCATCGTGTGCTAGACCCGCACAATTACTCGCGAGGCTTGTGATTCTCGATTGCACGGCGGCGCGTGCCAGGCGATCGACTCTGCGTACTAAAAAAGAGGCGTGCTCTCGATGAGGCCAGGGACGATGGGCCGGGATATCTAGATGGAATGCACTAGGTTCGAGAAGGGAAATAAAAGAAGACCCACCGCGTATGCAATGTAGAAAGGGGCGTGCACAATATTGGGACGTGGCGCCGCATCGTGATATGAACTGTATTGCGCGCCCTGTACATCATCCGCCGCATGCATCAGCTCCTAGAATTGCTAGTCTAGCAGCTGATGATGCAGGCGAACACGAGAGCGGATTATTGACGAGAAAAAGGATATCGAATACAATGAGGACGAGGATGGTGGTGGGACGGTGGGACGACGTGGACGACGCTCGGAGGCCAAACGCCGGTATGATGGTCCTTCGATAACACCAGCTGACACAATTTCTGCAAGTCCGAAGAATGAACGGAACCTTCGTGCGTCGTACATCGTGTCCGCCACTGCATGTGGCGGGAGCTGAAGCACATCCCTCCAGGTTATACGTCAAGGGATACTTCCATTACATGTAGTACAAGTTGCCCTGATGGCGTCGTCGGAGACAAATACGAAACTACAATACAGTTAACAAGATGTGCGATACAGCTACAAGCGAGACCAGTTGACTAGTCCATGATGCGTGTTGATACAGTTCAATGACAGAGCGTAGGGTGTTATCCCAAAACAAGGTTCGTAACATCGAAAGGAATGCGAACATATCACGTCACACAAGACTGAACGAACGACGAAAACTCACATGGAAACCCACGAGGGTATCCTGGCCTGTCCAGAAGCAGCAGCGTTCTGCCGCACCACCGCACCATCGACAATCCTCTGCGGCACGTCATCCAGCGCGCCCTCGTCATCGATCCTAGCAAACGACGCAGCGGGCAGCACCAGCTGCCGCACCTGCGCGCCCGGCATCCGCACGCCCAAGCTCAGGCCCGCACCGTGCCTGAGCAGCTGCGCGGGCGACGGCGACGCCACCGGCACGCTGATCGCAGGGGGCGAGAGGGTGGGCGAACCGAGGATCGTGGACAGCGCCGGGGGGCGCGATATGCAGGGTGCGGACTCGCGTCGGCGCACGCGCTGAGGCGCCGGGTGGGACGACGGTGGCGCCGCCGCAGCCGTCGCGGCTGAGTATCGAACGACTGAGAGGGAGAGGTCTGGGCCCGCCGAGGTCGTGCGCAGGCGCAGGCGCGGCGTGTCGTCGTGGTTGGCGGCGTTGGACTGCAAGCTGCCCGACCGTGTGCGCGAGCGCGTCCGGGTTTCCTGTGCTGACGACGGTGAGGAACAATCGGCCGGCTGATCCTGGCCTTTCGACGATGGTAGTTTCGGGCCACTCTGCGTCCTGGTCCTGGAAAGATTGAGTTAAGAGACACTGAAGGGAACCTGGAGGCGTACCTTTGTCTCGGCGCACAGCTGGAGTCGCGTCGTACGATAGGCTTCTTCGCGATAAGTTCGTCACCGTTAATGTTCTGGTCCTGCCCGCCACGATTGCGGTTAACATGCACAAAGCTCTTCGCAGACACCGTCGCGGACCGCTCCCGACGTGCGACCTGCTCAGGCGCGACCGTGACGGTGAGCCCACGGCTCAAACGGGCGTTAATACGCAGCGCGTCGGCATACGAAATGAACGGCGGGGGCCTGCACCTGACCGTCAGCACACACGCCATCGTACTAAACACTGAAAATTACGTACAAGGGCCGTTGGAAGATGGCGAAGAACGCCTCGCGATCGAGGCCAAATTTCCTGATATACAGCGGGAGCTTGCCTTTCTTGGGCCTGGGACGCGCCGCTATCGCCAGGGCGCGCTTTTCTTCGCGGATGGCAAGGGCAAGCTCCTCGGCAGGCTCGTACAAGCGGAAGGCTTGGTCATGCGGTATGATGCCCAAGCGCAACGCGACATCCGTAAAGCGGCTGCGTAGCTCGACGCTGTCCAAGATAGGTGTAGGCTCTACCTCGGCTCGAGTGATGAAGGGTAGACTCGAGAAAGCAGGCTCAGAGTATGCCCGACGATGGTCCCTGGAGTTGACGTCCCAAATGCTGGAGAAATAAAGGACCGGTACAGAGTCGTCCATGATACAGCTATCGGTGTTGACGGGTACCGAGTCATCGTCCGTATCGTCCGTAGGGCGCGAGGTGTGACCAGTAAAGACGAAGCACTTGCTCTCGTTTAGACGAATGTTGATTAGAGTCCAGCCCCAGTCGTCGACATCGTCGTCCAAATAGTCGCTGAGGTTGCCGTCCAGGTGCATCATAGGAAAGTCCGCGGAGGGCTCGTAGAGGTCCGAGTCAAAGTCCAGTAAGTCGTCCTCCACGATCGCCTGCGGTGAGACCAGTTCGATGACAGGTGAGTGCACAGCAGGCAAGTCGCAATCCGTAGGTTCGTTATCCACAGAGTCAAGGCACGAATCTTGATGTTGTATGACAGCGAGAGATTGACAGATAGCGGAACCGGAGTCCATGACAGGGCCTTCCGTTAACATACTTGGGCAAGGTTCAGACGAGACGTTGGCAGTGAAGAAATCCATATTGGCGCTAGAGAGAACCTCAGAATCTTCACCGGGTGTAGCAGCCGGCAGTAGGAGAGTTGACGCAGTCCACGGAACCAGAGCAAGCGTCGAGTCGTTGCGATTAGGGCAAAGAATACCTATTTCGTTCCTGTCGTCAATATGCTCCGGTAAACATTTATCCACAAGTTGTGTCGCCTCAGAGCCATCAACCAGGGTATCTGACTGAACCAAAGATTCCTCGCACGCAGGAGACTCGGCCTGTGCTGATACGTCCGTCTCCATTTCTGAACCATCGCCAGAGGAAAATGAGCTATCCGCTGAAGAGTTTGGACCTTCGCTTGCAAGAACTACATGGGAGCCGATATCGGGGGAAGGCACTTCTGGGGACATCTGAGCCGGAAGGCCAAATGCCATAGTCGGGGAAAGCGTGTCAGGATCCGCAAAAACCATGGCTTCTAGCTCAGCGAATTCAGTCTCTGGCAACTGTGGGTCTAGAGACGCCTGCTCAAGTACCGAAGAGGGCTCATCGGCGAGGCTGGGCTGTGATAGTGTCGGGGGAAGGATCGAATCGACCTTTGCAAGGGGAACAGAACAAGGTACCAATGTGTCCGAGGCATCCGCACAGAACAGACCGGAGGAGTTGAAGCTCGGGATGGTCTTGGAAGGTTCGCTCGGGCTTGGGGAGATTACAATACTCGGCACATCGACAGTAGAAGATAGGACCTCGTCGACTTCGTCCAAGTGGGTGAAACGTCGGTCCAGACCATTGAACGCGTTAAACAACGCACGAAATAGTAGAACACCGACTACTAGACCGAAACCGAGCAAAGCGTAGTGCACGACCATGCCGAAGGGCGGTTGTTCCGGTACCCAAGTGTCGTACACGCCATGAAACAGATTGGCAAGCGGATGCGTGATGTCCGCGGAGGAATACCGGTCCAGCGAGTTTAGGAGCGACTCATCCAGTTTGTACGCGTATTGAAAGGCGTTGATGTCAAATCCGCTTGAAAACGAAGGTGGGAGAAGAAACTGGGGTACGAACGAGGAGGAGATGGTTCGCGTCCAGTCGAGATCATACTGCCGCACTTCAACAAAGATAGGAAGGTAAGGAAAGATCACTAGGATCGCGGATAAGAAGAAATGGACCACAGGGTCCATGGCGGGTATCGCAGGAAAGGAGAGGAGATGGTGGTTGGAAGGCAAAGCGCAACCGTCGACGCGACGCGCTTTGGTTCAACATCAGTTCCCACGCGCGCAAGGACCCCGAGGACCCTTCGCTCATCTGTTCACGAATACGAGAGTACGCTCAATTTTTAGAAACTGATAAAATAGTCTTGAGCAGAGAGAAATACACGAGACGGGTTCTAGTTATTGTAATCGAATTCTGAAGGCCAAAGCTCGCAATTTGCAACTCTAAATTTGAGGTTAGGTGAAAGCGCGACGGTGCACAGACCTCGAACACCCGCCGTTCCGCAGAACCTGAGCCTCGGTGAACATCCCAAGGCTTGCTCCTGACTTTCACTACCATCTCTCCCTCTCGTGTACCTGCAGAGTCTCTGTCGTAGTACACCGCAATCAAAACGTATCAGCAGACGCATCCGAGGTGCCTTGATCTGAAACCGTCGCGCGCCGCACAGCATCTAACGCTATCCAACCCTTCATCATCCTCTCCAACACCTTGCTCTGCCCATCATCTCGCCCTCAACCACTTGCTGAGAACTTCGTATGGCGTCCGCTGCGAGGCGACAGCCATCGACCACATCATTATCCAAGTATGCGAGGGCTCATTCTCCTGACTTTGCAGACCATTCCTTCGACTTTTGCAATGCCTTCTGGGGGTTAGGTGACGTAGGAGTAGACGTGTTATTTGCGAGGTTGAGAGGTGCCCTTCGCACCACAGAAGAATTGAGAAACTTTTGGAAAGAGCGGTCAGTAACATTTCGTCGTTGCGCCGCGTCCCAACTCAAGCGGTCTCCTATCGCAGTGCTTCTATCGAAGACCAGTACTCTAAACGTCTTGCTGCGCTGGCAAGAATTACTCTTGGTCGAGATGAGATTGGGTGGGTATCCCTTTGCTCTCTGCACGACTCGTTATTAATGCGATTTCCGATGCGCAGAGACCTCCGTGGCTCTCTGGATACCCTACGACTTGAAACGGAGAAGCAATCTAGCTTCCACGCAAAGCTAGCAGCTCAAATAAAGGACGATCTCGAAGGAGGCGCGAACTTGTTTCTGAGCAAGCAGACGCAACACAAACGTCAGGTACAAGCGCCGATCGAGAAAGAGTTCAAGACGAAGCAGCAGCAAGAGGCCCACGTCATCCGTGCACGCGACAAGTACGAGGGCGATTGTGTCAAGATTAACTCGTACACAGCACAACAGGCACTGATGCAGGGGAAGGACTTGGAGAAAATACAGCAAAAGCTGAGAAACGCGCAGCAGACGGTGGCGTCCAATGAGCGTGATTTTGCACAGTTCTCACGCGAGCTTCAAGAGACAACGGCGAAATGGGAGGTGCGGTGGAAAGACTTCTGCGATAAATGCCAGGACCTGGAAGAGGAGCGGCTGGAATTCATGAAGGACCACATGTGGGGTTACGCCAATGCCATCTCAACGGTGTGCGTAGCAGACGATGAGGTACGCGGGACCTTTCTCGTTTAAGTCTTGTTTTTTGACACTATAAATTTCCGCAGTCTTGCGAGAGGATGCGGCTTTCGCTCGAGCAGATGGAGCCGGAGAAGGACATGGAGAGCTTCGTGCGCAACTACGGTACTGGGGACGGAATACCTGACCCTCCTGCGTTCGTGAACTACACCGACCCCAACGCAGTGCCATCCCAAGTACAGCGCCCCACGACACGCCCCGCGCGCTTTGAGCGGGCGACGCGACGGGTGCGGCAAATGATCCCACCGGCGCCTGACGTACAAGAGGAGGACAACGGGCCGATGGAGAACACCGCAGGGGTCGGCGCGGGCGGCGGACGCGCGGGCGACGCCCCAATGTCGCGCTCGCGCTCCGCGAGCCGGGCAAGCGTGCGCAACCAGCCCCCAGCCCCAGACAGGAGCGCGGCGCCCCCGGTCCCCCCGCAGAGCGCGGTCGTCACGAACGGCCACGGCCCGTCGCCCGTGAACGGCTCGACGTCGCCCGTCAAGGTCGGCCAGGCGGACGACCCGCTTGCGAGACAGCTTGCGGAGCTGCAGAAGGGCATCGATCCGCGCCGGAGCCCGGCGACGGTGGGGGCGGGACCCGGCGCGCCCCCGCGCCAGCCATCGCCCGCACCATCGCAGGGGCAAGGCCAGCGCCAGCCAGTGCAGACACACCAACCCAAAGACAGCGTCAGCCAGCTCGCGCCCCCACCTGGCTCGCGCGGCGGCGGGCCCCCGGACAGGAACCCAGACTACCGTCGTTCTGCCGAGCTCGTCGTCGGCTCTTTCCCACCCAACGTCGCGTCTTCGCGCCCGACGTCGCCGAGCCAGCCGATGCCCGTGATGGCGATGCGGCGGTCGAGCAGCATCCCCGACAACACCATGGTGCAGAACGTCCTAAACGACTACCAGCAGTCCTTCCCCGGCGAGCGCAAGTCCGTCAGTCGCCCCGGTAGCCGTGCGGGCAGCATCAGCGGACCTGTTCCCGGACAAGCCATCCAGCAGGCTCAGATCAGGGGACGTCCGGAGAGTATGGCTGGTGTCGGCGCTCAGGGACGCAGTCCCAGTCCACACTTTATCCCGCGTTCGCGTGATGCTAGCCCGATGCAACCTAAATCTGTAAGTCCGTCCGCCCAGCAGTGGTCCTCTGCCGCTCCGCGCGCGCCGAGTCCCTACCAGTCGCCTCCCCAAGCTGTACCGGCACCGCCCGCCCCCATCTCACCCGCCGCCCAAGTCCAAGCGCAAGCGCAGAACAGAGCCATGCGCAATCCACCTCCTGGCGCGGTCGCGACAGCCATCAACAACGTGCATCCCGCGCGGCAAAACTCGATGTCGGTCCCACAGTCGCAGCCAGTACGTGCGGCGAGCCCCAACCCAGTTGGCATCGCCCTGGACCCGTCGGGCCGCGTTGCCATCGACGACATGGCTGAGAAGTATCTGCAGCGACAGCGTTCGGTACAGACGCCATATCGTGGACCTGTGCAGCAAGGCCCGCCAGTACAACAGCTTCCGCCCCAGAGGCAGCCGAGCTACCCACCTCCGGCCCAGGTACCACCACAGCCGCCGCAGCCAATGTACGCTCAGCCTCCGCCGCCGCCTGCCGCGCCAGGTTACGGGTATCAGCAGCCCCCGCAGCAAATCCCACCTGCCTCCCAGCCGCCCCAGCAGATGTACGGTCAAGCACCACAATACGGCCAATACCCGTACAATGGCGCGAATGGCCAGCAGGTACAGCGTGTGAATACTGGGTACTATAATCCTCCCCAGTCACAGCAGCCGTATCGGGCGGTCAGTCCTGCGCCTCCCCCAGCTCAACCTCAACGGTCTGCGCAGGCACCACCGGCCGGATATACCGACGACGGTCGTCCTATTCTCTTCTACGGTAAGCCTACTTTAGTGATGTATCTATTCTCTCTACTTACGTTGTATCGTTCCATTTTCGTTTCTAGTCAAAGCACTATACGACTATGATGCTGTCATCGATGAAGAGTTCGACTTCCAGTCAGGCGATATCATTGCTGTAACCGCAACGCCAGAAGACGGTTGGTGGAGCGGCGAACTACTCGACGAACAGCGTCGCCAACCCGGACGCCACGTCTTCCCCAGCAACTTCGTGGATCTCCTCCAATAGATACGCATGGGTGGCTTATATACTTTGAACGCCACAAGGCCCCGTCCATATACCTCCGGTCACCCACTAGTCCGTTCACGCTGGTCAACAAGCCGCCGGTCCTCGACCAAGGCCATCCCACTCTCGTTTATTATATAAGTATCGCGGTACATATATCGCCGCCATCTGTACTTCCCTTGCTTGTGATCACGGCCTGCTTTGTATACCTTTATATGTATTTCCTCCATGCTTTGAAGTCAATCTAGTCGGTTCTTGTCCTGCAATGCTCCGTCTTTTGGTTCTGCTCTAGTTCATGGGTGTGGTCCACGCTGTCCAGCCTCTTTCCGGTTGTCTTACATTGATCGCTTTGGCGCACAGAAGACGGCCTTCAACACTGGCCTTCTCTTTGATATCTTACCAAGATATTTCTTTGGTCGTACAATACATCGCAGGTCTAATGAGTCTCCTCAGACAATATAAGGGCCTCTGCCTTCGTGGAACGGGGTTTTATCGTGCATTTGAACGGTTTAGGGTGGCTGATTTGAACACAAACGCTTGAGTCAATTGTTTGCGCAAACTGGCGGGTGGCATGTACCTGATGGTGCCAGTAGTATACTCGACAACTGGCTCAATTACCCTTCCGTTCTCGACGGACTTCGAAATATTGAAGACGGCGAGCGTCATCGCACAGAGTATCCATACAGACGCGTCTGCGAAGTGTAGTCCTGGTAGTAGCGTCAACAAGCGAAATGTGGAAGGTAAGAGGATAGACCTACCAGGACAAATTCTTCTCCCGAATCCAAAACAGTAGCTACGTGAATCTGGCGGCAATGGTTTGCCGTCTTCCGGGAGGAAGCGTTCAGGGAGGAAGTTGAAAGGGTCTTCGTATACTTCAGGGTCGTGCAAAAATCCCCTGATGTAATATTGTTAAGAGCCAATTAAAGGTGGATAGTTTGTACATACGAGACGTTAGCAATCACGATGGACCCTTTGGGGATGAAATAACCCTCATGCACATCGTCCTCGAGAAGACGGTGAGGAGCGCCTGGGGACCGGACGCTCATCAGTAACGCCACCTTCAGCGTCCGGATGCTACATACCAAGAGGAACCACGGGGTTCCAACGGAAGACCTCAGTGACCAACGCTTCGACATAGGGAAGATGTTCTCGGTCCGCAAAGGTTGGAAGCCTGTCGGAGCCTACCACGCGGTCGAGCTCTTCTTGCGCTTTGCGCTGGGCCTCCGGGTGGAGCGTCATAGCAAGGAAGAATGAGTAGTTCGCCGATACTGTCTGTGGCTATTGTCAGCGCACAAGGATGTAATAAGAAGCCATTTAGCCTACGGTGTCGGCACCTCCTGCGGTGCCATGAGTAATGAGCCCAGAGCCAGCGTGGAGCGAGAGGCCATTTACCTGAGTATAACGAAGCCGCTGACCATTTGATGTTGTGCTCTTTGTCACCTACAAGCTTCTCCTTTTCTAACAGGTCTGACGTGTAATTTGGCACGTTTGTGTTTTCTTCCTGAGAGCACAGCCGAAGGTCAGCCTTCTAGCAAGAAGCGAAGAGGACGAGTACTTGCCATGCGACTTTTGACATAATTATACGGTATGTCCACCATTTCGTTTAGTGTTGCTCGCCATGATTCCGCCTGCCTCTTGAACGCAGCTCCAGGGAACCAAGAAGGGATATACCGCAGGGACGGAACGAAGTCGACCATAAATGCACCTGCGCGGGAGACTTGCGAAAATTGATCGACTGCGAGTTCGACCAGATCCACATAAGGATCACTTCCCTCTTGGACAACGTATCCGTGAGACATCTGGAGGATTATAGACCCAGCCGTACTAGATTGTAAGCATAAGTTTCGAAAGATCCAAGATATCATCCAGAGAGCTCACTAGCGTATGTGGCTTTGGACATCGTTCGGGTTCTTGAGAAGCCGTTTCAAGAACTTGCGTGTTTCCTGCTCGCTGAAAGGATGAAATCGCTGAACTTGCTTTTGACCACCTATTAGTCGATGCATGAAGCGGCGATATTCACGGAAACGATCCCCATATGGAGAAAGGACTAGAGTTTGGTTCCATCCGACCATCTCGCCACCAAATGTTAAGCTCGGACGGTCCGAGTAGATAGAGCTTTTCCGGTCTAGCATGTCAATCGCTAGCTTTGCGGAGTTCAGAATAATCATGGGCTGCCCCATAAGATTCAGATGGATAATGTCGCCTTGAGATGTTTTTAGCAGCGGCAGTTATGATAGCAACAGGCGGCCAGCTCACCATATTTTCCACGCCAATCTATGAACACTTCAGGCTCCTTGGTCTGAGGCATGTCGAAGACATTGCCTAAGAGTGGGATCCCCTTCGGACCTGGTGGAAGAGGAAGACGACGTTGCCTGGAGAGTTGCCTGAGCAGATAAACCCCCAAAGCCAAGAGAACAAAGTCAAGGGCTGCAAGAGCGGTCGGCATCTGGTATGACAATGCACAATATGGCTGTATGCTGCTCGGAATCAGAACGAGGGCCTGAGGTATATAAATCCTCGCTAGCGCTTCCGTTGTAAACGGTTCTGGCAGGGATACGCATACTACGTTATCCCGAAGCATCAGATGGTCCTGCGTAGCAAATTCAGCAAGAAGATCACGACACCAGTGATTCGCGTCCAATACAGCATAGTGCCTCGCACAGCGCGTCGCCTTAGCCTCTCTTGCTGGCGCTATATCTCTTGAACCTTGATCAATAAAGCGTTTCATTTGGCGGAAGGAGCAGGACGTCATATCCGCTGTCCTAAGAGGAAAATCAGCATCTCACGAGTTACTCTAGGGAGCTTCATATCACGCAGCCGTGAGAGGAGTGCATCGAGGTTTGCAGAAAGCGATGGCAAGGCCTTGCCTCGAAAATAGAGAGACCCCTCAGAATCCCGAGGGGCCGAGGTCTCGGATATAAATGACGCATGGATCCGGTACACCTGCGTAACTGCATAAATGATCACTAGACGTGCCAGGAGATAAGCGTCGAACGTGAACGGTGAAGTAAGCGACTGCTACGCACCTCGCAGTCAGCGTGGATTCGGAACTGCGTTCCCCGGAATGATATAGTCGCAAGGAGATGATCATGACTACCAAGATGCTGACGAAATTTGCCGCAGGGACCCATTTTCAAGGGAAAACATACGTCTCTAATGCCGCGAGAAATTAGAGCGTTCATCTGAAACACTGGAGGCACCGGTCATGCACGGAGACTAGCGAGCAGCACCAATTCCGTTGATGCATATGGTCGTTCGTGATCTGCGTAATCGTAATCAGGCTGTGTGTAGCAATATAACAAGGAAAGAACGCACTTTCGACACCCTTAGTAGGCACAAAATTCTGAACTTGAGATTGTCCGCAACGCGTGGAAGACTATCCGGGCCTTACACACCAACGTAACAGAAACAGCATATGCCGCATAATATCAGTGAGGGGGTATCGATCAATTAGCAGAACTGGAGCTCGAAGATAAGCGAGACGACGACAGATCTACCACCCTCTCGGCAGTCCTCCCATTGTTTGTATCCTCAATATGCTTCCCCGCCACACCTCGAGGAACAAGATTCCAGGGGTTCATCGACCTAGACGGTGGCCGTTAATACACTGTTCAAGTTCCATGAAGTACAGCTGACCATCGATCGTAACGCGTGGCGTTATCCCTGCAAGCTTGACTCTGACCACATCACTGAGAGACTCTAATGCCTCTTGCAGTTCAGGGCCAAAACCTGGCTCACCATGGACACCGGCACTATGATACTCGTCTACCCAGCGGATCTCGAGCTCCTTGACTTCAGGTCGCCTAGCAAGTCCTACGCGCAGCCACTGGAACTCTGCTTCTAGGGCGAGCTGGAATATGGCCTGTAAACTGCCAGACTCGAGGTCCTCCCGGCCAATGCGCAGAATAAGGACCACCTTGCGAAGTGAGTGAGACGCTTTGTCTAGAAAGCTCGTCACGTCGAGGAACTTTAGACCGGGATCGCTACACCGAGTTCCATCGGACGCTACTGACATACGGAAGCCCAAGGTCTCGAGATTACGACACGGACTGGGATCGAACTCTTGGACATGATCTAAGGGATCTAGACACAGTGTCATGATTTTTATTGGCAGTATGCAGATGATAAGGCTCACCGTCTCGATATTGTGTAAGAATCGAGGTAAGATCTAGTACGAGTTGCTGCACGTGAGGGCCGATGGTGCGCAGAATTAAACCAAGAGCTCTGATATCTTTGGACGAGAAGCAAGAGACGTCTATGGATCGCAGAGCCGAAACAGGAGAACGACGCCGTATGAGTGCGAGAATCAGTGGCGGGTAAGTCGCTAGACACAGCCGCACACGAGAGATCGCGGGGGCCGATACAGCAGGCACGATTGGATCGACTACGACTTCGTCAAAAAGGGGCCTGTCCGCCGGCCAGTATGGGCCAAGGATGCGAAGCTCGGCTACGCTCTCGAAGAGAGAGAGCACGTGTGGAAGGTTTGTGAGAGAAGGTTTGCGGGTCCAAAACACTTCCGCTTCGAATGTATCGAGAGTTAGGGTCTTCCGAATGTCCAACAAACCTTGAAGGTTCTCAGGACGGTTCTCTTCTGCAATGTCCGCATCGCCGAATTGTACGGTCGTAAACTTGAGGTTCTTCAGCTTCTTCAGGACGGAGCACAATTCTGCTACGAACGCGACTGTGATGATAGGCAATCCTTCGTGTAACTTCCCCGCCACTATTGGTCCACTTAGATGCAGCGTGTGGACCATGGTGCATATAGGGAGTGAGAACTTAGACTCGTCTGCGTTATGTTTGACGAATTGGAGAAACGAATCGAAGCTGGCTACATAGGCCTTTACTGAAACGCTGCTGAAGAGATAGTGGCGGGATTGCGGGGCCCATGAGCGACGGACGAGTGATGTGGAGCTCAACGAATGTTTATCATCGTGAAGATAGCTGATTATGTGGTCGATAGTCTCTTGTGGAAGGTTATTCGGGGCCATGTTCGACAATATGTCCTGGAAGCGACCTGGAGAAGTTTGGAAAGTTTGCTGATCAGCATATGATACGCATTCATGACATGGGCTCACAGTTGGGATGAGTGTCTGGAGGGGATGGACGTTCAGGTTGAAGAGAGGATAGACGGTGGCGTGACAGCGATGATCATCTGAGATACAATATGATGCCGTCACTAGGGTTAGGTGTTGCCGTACACTTAGCAGTACTTCCGAGTCCCGACCTGAATAGTTAAGTAAGCTCTTCAGGCAAGCTAGGCGTTCTTTGGGAACACTCGCCTGTCACAGCCCTTGAAGCTGTAGGATCGCATCTAGTTGGATACAAGGCGACTTTACCGCTACCAAACGCAACGCAGCCGGCTTTGACCTCTCCATATATCTCGTGAACTGCACCAATTTCCTGCGCGGAAGGCAATATCTTGGAATAGTATGATAGGTAGCGATCTGAACGTGCGCAAATTCATGAGGATTGCTCGTTGCAACGGATTCGAGACAAACTCACATCGCTTCCGCCGGAATAAATGTCGTATTCTGAGTATGGCTCCATAGCTTCTTGACCAGCTTCGCAGTGGTTTGTAAAGCCTGATGTCTGAGTCATGTTGATATACTGGAGGGTGGAGAAAGTGTACAAGAACCCTCGCCAAGAGGATTGACAGGAAGTTTAACTCTGATAAAGCCACGCGCATCACAGGCCATGAATGAGAAGGATTGCACTCCGTCCTGGAGCGCTGACGAGGTAGGTAAATGACTATGGGAGGGGACATGGAGTGCTTCAAAGCCATTCAGATATCATAGGAAGTGCGTACACAAACGAGGACTTACCAGCACTGCCTCTCAGCCATACGCCACCCAAGACCAATCATCCTATTCCTAAGCTACACAGTCTCAATTGGCTTGCTATGCGTTGAGGTCTTCGTCAATGCGCGACACCTAGTATATTGTGATCGGTGAGCAGCTGTCATCTATGCAGTGGTAGACCCAAACCTACAACGACACGCTTATTATTATATATGAAATATGAGTGGGATACCGCAAATTATCAGGGAAGGATGCTTGCGATATGGCGCGTGTACTCTAACAACAAATTGAAGAAATCGCCCAAGTTTTGTTCATGATCATGAAAGACGAGGAAGAGGGTTAGGGGTCAGGGGTCCCTGCAACAGCGCCGACTAGCGCTGGACCCCATTTACAACCTACAGCGTACTCCGAGTACTCTCGCGACCTCTCTCTCTCTCGACGCATATCTCGATGTACGGTAGGGGCTAGAAAGACGTCATTGCGCATATCTTTGTGAGTTATTCGAACTGTTGTTTGCTCGCTAATAATTATAACACGTATAACACGCCTACTTCTAGTCAATCCTGTGTGATGCTGTAGCCTGTGATACGCCGTTTTGAGTACTGAACGTACTGAACCCCAAGCGAAGTCTGAAGTAAAATATTATTAAACCAAGTCTGTGCGTCATGAACATCCGGTCAAATTGAACGGTTTGAACAAGAGCTTACCAACTTTATAGTCCAGCTTAGATCTTATGCCTCCGCTGACAAACTGTTGAGTGCCCATCATGCCAGTCCCTAATAATCGCATCCCGAAGATATGTGAGCGACTATCTGCATCGATATACCATTACGCACCTAGATTGACATCTCTTGTTACAGTAGTAGGTTCTCCAGCACCCCGTACAGACCCGCAGCTTATGCTGCGGCTTTCTGCCAAAACATAGACACTGCCTGGATGCGCAGCCATTTCCCGCAGAGATATTCATGTCCACACCCAGGCGCTCGAAAGCCCGCGGTGAGTCTTGATGGAAGAGGCCCCACGCACTACTGTAGGTTCGCCAGCTACTGAAAAGGGCGTGCTTGAGTGTAGCAATTTCGTTATTTGTCTCGGGTACATCGCGTAGAGCATGCATTGCTGGTATGACGTGCTTCTTAGACCTCCAAAAGATTGTTGACATTGTAGCAAAGTCAGATTTCACGTCGAAGAGGTAGCGCTCTTGGCGTTCGTGAACTCTTATCAGTTTCTGCATACACACTGCAAAGTAGCACGGTCAGCGTTTCTCTACGCTACGGGGTATGGCACATTCGAGCTTACTGATGTAGTAGCTGTGGCATTTTGTTACAGCATGCACGGAGTGCTTGGCCATTAAGGAGATATAATCCACCTTGTGGAGATGAGATACGAGAGTCGGATAAATCCGGCCGTTACGTTCACGAAACAACACTGTACTGCAGGATGGAATATCAGTCAGTTCGATCGGCATCTCCTCCGATATAGTCAGCGCACTGTAGTATCGAAAGTGCCCACGGCATGACCCAGGAATGAGCTTGTGCATCGTCTCCGCTGCAGATCTGCCTTTCCCATGCGTGTGCCAGGCTGAGCAATAGCTGGACCCAGAGTTCTTGTAACTCCACGAAAGTTTCACCTAAACAATTCTCGACGATGCGGGTAGTCATCATAAGCAATACACCGAGTTCTTTGTCCACGATACGCTGCCGCATGCTCCAGAGACACATTCCAATGGCGTCTTTGGCGTCGGCAGTGTCACTCATCAGCAACCTCAAACTAGACCTCCAAGCTTCGTAGGTGGACGTGTTCGCTATGTGTGTCGTTATCTCCTTCAAGTTGTCCTTTCTTTTATAGTGAATGGTCTGTGACCAAAAGTACGCAAGTAATGCCCCGACTTGCGGAGCGATCGACATGAGAGGACTGTTGCGATATATTGCAGGTAAGTATATCACACGGATGACATGTATGCTCACAGCTGCAGATTGTGGAAGAGGATCGCCAACTCGGAGGTGCAACAGAGGACTGCCTCAGCAAATTCTTCTCGTCGCTTGCGATCTTGCGATAAAATGAGAAGTATTTTCTTGCGTGTCTGAAAAAGGCGCGAGAGAAACTGGACTACCGGTATTCGATTTCTAGTGATTCGAGGTCCTGAAACTGCTGTAACTTGCTCAAATTTGCTAGCATAATAGAGGAGACGCGAGATATTTTGCAGAAAGAACAGCAAAACCTGTTTGAGAGCCAGCTTCAGTGACCAGATTTAACCATACCATCAATGGTAGACATCACCCGTAGTTCAGCGTTGAGCGCGAATACATCACTTGTCTCCAACCAAGTTGGCCTTGCGACGGCACAGTCAATAAATGCGACAGAAAGCTCTTCCAATTGCAGCGCATTGAGAACGCGGAAATAGTCTCCTTCTTCAGGCTCGGCGTCAGGTGTGGAGAACGATAGAAAGCGCGAGAGGCCCTCCAGAAGTTCATCATACTCGTAGACTTCATCCAGCTCGAACAGACGCGACTTGACACGCTGTACGAAATCGGGCGAGGAGTTCAGGAGATGTTGAAAGCGCACAATTTCTTCCACAATTCGGTCAGGCAAGTGCTGGTTTCGGAGCCTAGTGGGCGGGCCGTCGACCGTCCTTTCCATGATGGTGGACAGAAGCTGGAGGTGGCTGTAAGCAGGAGGCTGAGGTAGCTACGGAGGCCACGTCTCCCACCCCTGTGCTTTTTTGGCTGCGCGGCTCTGTCAGGGTCCTGTCAGGTTCGAATATTGAACCCGGAACACCGTACGTAAGTTGATCTCAACACGGAGCCTGGGCTTTCTGTCCACACAAGACATACCTCAACCGAAGAGCTCAGTCACAAATGACGAGGTCGAAGCGCACCATGCCTTCCATAGCGTCCGTACGATGTGTTTGTCTAGTGAATCGAAGTCGGTTTGAAGTCGCGCTGCTTAAAGTTCATGAGAGGTAGGACGAGGACACGGTTTTGGGGGTCCGCCACTACCAACTTGCGTTAGTACGTGACCCGCGGCTTGCACACCGCTGGGTAAAGCAAAAAGAGATCAATGTCATGTACACCATGATAGTGGCATGATGCGAGGTAGCGGATGATTGATGTGCGTTCACCCTTAGTTCCTGGGATCATGATCGGCAGGCCAGCTTGCCTACCGCAGGTCGGGACTGTGAAGGCGTCGCGGTAGAATCGGGTGCATGTACGTCGATACGATATATTGTGATGAACCTGGGTCTCGTATGGCATAAACATGATGAAATCCCGACGCACTCAACTTGTGAAATGAGAACGCGCAGCCTGTGATTTGTGTCGAGTCGCGCGAGGGGGTCCATACCAGAGAGTAGGGTCCTCCAAAGACGGACGTGCCCAATGATAGGCTGCTAAAGCCGTAGTGTCTCGGTCAATTGAGGGCAATTCGCAGTCGTCGACATTTTTGCCTGTGTCCTTTCTGCCAATCCCTAGATACGTTACACAGAATGCATAAATTAGCGACAGCTAGAGCACAGCCGTAAAGACGAAACGCTCACCGTGCTTGACAGCCGCGATTGCAATGAAACGTCTGCCAGCATCCTTTGCAGACACGTAGGCGGTGATGCGCGTCTTTACCGGAACATAGGCCTTGCTCGTATGCGCAACCTTTCGAGACGTTCATCTGATGGAAAAAGGATGCTAATACGGTTGGATTGTCCTGAAGCTTCCACGACATGCAAAAGCTGTCCCAGTCGCTTAGAAGCGCATGTTTACGTTTCCGAACCGCAGGATCCGTCTCAGATAGATGGCGGAGTCCTTCCATGGCCGAAGGGACATGCTTCAGGTATGTCGAGAACTGCCTCCAGTATTCGATCATGTCCTTTCTTTGGAGGAGGTAGAACGCTTGCTCTCCGTAGACTCTTATAATATTGCGCATGTATCCTGAAAGGCGTTGCCAATGAAATCATAAATATTCATATCAGGCTCACAGATTGTATCAGAATCTCCATGTAATACTGCAGCGTTCGAATACCGTGCTACCAGTGACAGAAAGTCCATTTCGCAGGGATAGGGTTGGAAGTGGTGGTTTCTGTCTTCATCGCTCTCCATACGGTATATCACGACAAATCTTTCAGACAATGTATCGGTCAAAAGGCATCGACTTGGGCACAGAGAGATACGCACTCGACGATACGAAAGATCCAGCGGGCACCGTTCTGAATACCACATGCCTCGTCTCCGGAGCACGTTTGTGTTTCGAGTGCACTAGCTAGAGCAAGCGGATCCAATATTCTTGAAGCATGTAAAAGACGTCCTTGTCGCATGTCTTTATGACCCGGTTGATAGCGATGAACAATGAGCCCAATACACCATCAATGACATCGCTGCGAATGCTCCAGATGCACATTTCCAACACATCTTGTGCATCCTCGGCATCGTTCATCAATAATGTTGCACTGCAATCCCATGCTTTACGAGTATCCGGCGTGTGTAGAGAGTTGAGAAGATAGCCGATGTTGTAAACGCGTGGATGCCTCTTGGTATGCGGCCACCAGTTTGCAAGTAAGGAGCCAGATTCAGGTGTCGCTATCACTATGCGTCTACAAATTCACAGAAATATGAGAGAGCATATGACAGGCGAAGATATGGCCACTCACATCCCATGCCCACGGTACAATGCCTGCAATCCCATCATGCAATCAACCATAATCTGCGCGAAAGGCTGGATCTGGTCCGGTCCGAAGGTAGGGACGCAAGGAAAAGCTTGCGCTTTCCCCATAAGAACTGGAAGTATTGAATTACATGCGGCAACGTTTCGAGGATGTGAGGTCTAACGAGGATGCCAGGTCGTTTCATGATGTCAGCGATGAAGATAAGCTGCGTAATTTGACGAAGAAGCTGCATCAATATCTACAGTATGTTAATAACGGTGAGAATCGGGTTTTCTAAACAATGTGAGGCATTACCTTAATGTTCTTGAATTCCAGCCCTTCATCCCTTTCCATCCAAGTGCGTTGAGTGAGAACACATGTAATGAACGTATAGAGTACTTCTTCATGCTCTATAACTTCCATGACACGATCATGCTCGTCAATGTCTAGTTGCCCTGGCGCTGCTGAGGCTAAAAAATAGGAATAATCAGTTAAAGTGCTGTCCATCTCGTAGCATGTGCCCAGCGCCAATAAACAAGACTTGACACGCCGAACAAATGCTATGGAATCGTCTATAGCGTATTGCAAGCGGACATGCGTCTCCTCAAAGCTTAGAGTATTGGTAGGTAGAGTAGTTGGGTGGTGCAATGTCGGCCTGACGTTGTAGTTCATGGTGTTGAAAGAGCGCGTGAAAAGCGGGAGTCGAAGGGCCCGAAAAGAGATCTTCAAAGAACTCAAAGCTCTTCATAGGACGAGCAGAAGGAGAGCAAAAGCCAGGATAAAGAAGAGGGGTCAAGTGGGCATATATAATGACAGGTTCATTTAGAGTTCCAACCTCGGAACGAAGGACAACGCGCGTTGAAACATTGTCACATTGACGAGGTCGCCATTGGCTGGTATTCGGGGTCCTCAATATGTTTTACAGCAAGCCTCTCACGCCCTGACCTTATCGAGAGCATTCGACCCTCGAGTACGCGGGGTTTTCCATATTTCACAGGAACGTGAAACGGTCCTTGCTGCAGCCGACAATATCTAAACTATCACGAAACTTCATACTATTTGCGCTCACAGCTATTGCGCCCCTTGCGACGGCATGAGCTCGCATGCCAGGCTCAGCCATGCCAGTTTCAAGAATTGCGCAGAGTATCACTTGCAAGAATGCAGCAACCGAAGCTCGTCTTGATGAGGCGAAACTGCCTCTTTCAAGCGCATGTTGACTATGAGTCTACTAGCGCTATAGTCACGCATCGACCTGTGATTTCCGGCACTGACGTGAGTGCCGTTCACGCCAATCCCTGAGTACGAGGAATTATGAGCTGCAACGCGCGGATCCAACGAGACAAAGGAAATACGCACATAATCTGGCACTTTCTGTTGCAGTATAAAACCTTCCAGCAACCCTTACAGACTCGTAGACTGTGGTGCGGTTTCTTGCCGAAGCACAGACACTGCCGCGATGCACAGCTTTTCCACTCTGACACATCGTCCGGCCGCTCGAGAGCTCGTATTAGGGCGTGGTGGTCTAGACCCCAATACCTGTTGTAGAACTCCCACCTCTCGAGAAGGCAGTACCTGCGATAAGCCACATCGGGATCCGTCTCGGGTATACATCGTAGAGCGCGTATTGCGGGCACGACATGCTTCCTGGACTGCGAGAACGCTCGCGATATTGCCAGCCTGTTATGTGGAGGTTTAGAAAGCGTACTGGCCTCCTGTGTGTAGATCGATATGAGGTTCATCATCCACGCTGCACAAAGGTAAAATCAACGAGTATCCGTTAAGCTACAGTTCGCGGAGGTCTTACAAATACAGTCGGCACTACCGCTGTTTGCAGCACGAACAGAGCATCGCGCTACCAAAGTGACATAATCCATCGCCTGGAGATGAGGTATGAAGATATGAAAGAAAGTTCCTGTAGAGTGCGGATAAAACATCACGGCACTAAAGCCATGCGTGAAATTGATAAGTCGGTATTTTGGCAAGGGTAAGAGACATACATAGCGATACGAAACCCCCAAGGCATGATACGTTCATGAGAGATGGTCTCGTTGCCGCTGCAAAGTTGTCTCTCCAATGCCCTTGGGATACTTAGCAGCAGTTGAATCCAATGTTCTCGGAGCGCTCCCATGGTACCATCTGGACAAGCTTTGACTACATCCTTGGTTATGGAAAGTAGATGGTCGAGTGTCATATCTATGACACGCCGCTGCATGCTCCAGATACACATCGCGATTACTTCTTCAGCATCAGCGGCGTCGCTCATCAACGACTTCAAACTATCACGCCAAAGCTCAGTAGTCGTCTCGTTAGATAGGTGTCTTACGAGCTCCTCGAGACTAGCTTCGCTTGGATGTTGACTAGTGCGCGACCAACAATACACGAGCAAAGCGCCAACTTCCGGTGCACCCGTCAAAAGCGAGCTGTCGCAGAGTGAGATGTAGTCAAGTATGACGAGAGGACAATGTTATGACTCACAGAGATTGATCGTTATACAACAGCTCGAGCACAGAAGTGCAGTGCACAACCGCTTTGGCAAACTCTGCTCTTCCACTTCGTTCTCCCTTCCGAGATGCCGCCATGAGTACGTCCTTGCGCCGCTCGTAAAGCAGTTGTAGAAACTTGATGACCTGGGCCTGTTTGTCAGCAAGACAAGGCCCGCCCGATCCACCAGTTTGTATAGCCTGTCTGATACAACAGACGAGATTAGCCATGTCTATGAGAGAGCGGGCGAGCATCTACATTGAAGAGGAAGAGTTCAGCAAACAAAGTCAGCATATGAAGGAGATTCCGAGCACTACCTGAAGCTGAAGTCCAACTTCGCACCAGTCATCCGGCTTCAACCAGGCTGCCCGTCTGCAGACACAGTCCAAGAACGTATCGTATATTTCTTCTTGGTAAATGGCGTCCAGAGCAAGAGAGTGAGCTTCTCTATCGTATACGATGTCCGATGCCGCGAAGGACAAGAAACGAGAGAAGTCTTCAAGGGTCTCGTCATAACACCCCGATCCTTTGTCCAGCTGTAAGAGACGAGACCTGACATGTTGTATAAAGACTCGAGGCGAGGTGAGAATGTGCCTGAAGCGTGCATCTTCGCCAAGCTCAGTGTGAGTTGCTTCGTCCATTTCTCGAAAGGGTGTAACTTCGCAGATGTAGTCGAAACAACCTTGACAACAACCGTGGAACCGCCACCACACGTGCCGGTATCTAAAACGCGCAGACTTCGTCCGCAAAGGGGTATGGCCGGCCGGAGGCAAGTAGGGTGTCGACTTCGAGGGCTACCGTCAAAGTGACATATTGGGGAGCAATATATTGTTTGTCATACTCAGGATCTGGCCAGCCTATTACCAAGAATATGTGTAAGAGAGAAACCTAACACCTACACAAAAGCTCATGTTAGCATACGTAAGAGATGCCAGATATCAATCGTAGCTCACTTACAGGTCCGCTCTGCTCTGAAAACACCGAGACAAGAAGCACCTGACCGGACTTGCTGAGTCAACCTCCCCGCAGAGGATTGTAGTCTTCAAAGCAAGTTAGGGGGCTCTTGCGAAGAGATAATCGAATTGCGTGCATGACGAGCATGGGAGAAGTCCACGAGGTTTTTGCAGCACCCGCGTAAATCGTCCACGTGGAAAAGACGAAAGTCGACGCGCCGTGCAAAGGCATGTCTGAAACGTGCTCAGAATATTGCATGACGGGATAGCTATCATCATAAGACACAGTCGATGGGATGTGGTTTCGAGTAGGAGGTCGACCTGTTGCAGGCGACGTGAGCGCGAAGTGTTCGGGGTCCCTCCACGACGGCCGCGCTGGACGACGGCGGCGACAACGTTGACGGCGTCCTATTCTACAAGAACATCCAGCTTGGTTTCAAGTATATCATATCATGACGTTTTCTGACTTGCGCTGGCATATCGTGCAACGTGTCAGAATATCACCACTTGCAGAACTGATATTGTTGACACATGTCATATTTACAGAAGTCACTATCGATATCGTGTGTGCTGTACTACGAGATGCATTAGCATCCAGATAGCCTGTTTGCTATATATCCGTCGGAACTCCTAACACCAAGGTTATGAGCACGGTAGCCGGGTTCCATTCGAGAGGACTTACCAGCGTTACGGTCGCGCTTCGACTTCTTGTATCCGCCGACAGATTTCCGAGTGTCTTTCAACCCAGTCTCTAGAGATGAAGACGTAGGTGAGCTGTGATGGTATATCCCTGATACAAGATTGCTACTTACGCAGATTGACACTTTTTGCTGCAATAAAATGTCCTCCAACACCCTTTACAAACTCGTAGCCTGTGACACGGCCTTTTCCCGAAGCATATGCACTGCCGGGATGCGCAACTGTTCCATATTGGCATATCATCTGGTCGTTGCAGATCCCGTCTTGTTTGCTGGTCATATAGCCCCCACGCATAGCAGTATGCATCCCAACATGAGAGAAGCCAAAGCTTGCGCGTTTTGGTATCTTGATCTGTCTCGGGTATGGCGCGTAAATCGCGTATCGCAGGAACGACATGCTTGATAGACATCGAAAACATCCTGGACATTATGTCGAGGGTACCGGCAGATAATCGCGCAAGGTCGGTGAGATAAGATACCTGGGCCTGATAAATATATATGACATCCTGCATACACTCTGAAACGATGCAGTCAGAGGCAATCTTCAAACCGGAAACCGAGACTTACTAATGAAATAGTTCTCGCCGCCTCTAGTCACGGCGTACACGGCGTGTTGTGCAACTAGCGAGATATAGTCCAGTGTTTGTAGATGAGGGGTCAGTTTCGGAATGAGTGGGTTGATATGGGTATTGAACAGTACAGCTCTGTCGATCAAATATTGAGGTCATCACTTGCTCACAGCGAGCTATGTGGACATACTGAATGAGATGAAGCGCCCAGGGCATAATCCACCCATCGGAAAATCCCTCGTACCCGCTGCAGAGCTGTCTTTCCCATGCACTTGCGAGACTGGATAGCAGCTGTAACCACGACTCTTCAAGATCCACGAAATTGTCACCGGGGCAGTTCTCGACGAAGTATCTTGCCATGACAATTATTTGACCGAGTGTTCTGTCCACGGAATGCTTCTGCATGCACCAAATACACATTCCTAGAGCGTCTCTGGCGTCCGCGATCTCGGTCATCAACAACGCAAAGGCATTCTTCCATCTCTGATGTGTGCTCGAATTTGACGTATGCCTGGAGATGTCTTTGAGACTGTCTTCACTGGGAGACAAGCCGGTATGCGACCAGCAGTATGCAAAAAGGGCGCCGACTTCGGGGGCTGTGGTCAAAAGCGAGCTATTACGGCGTAAGTCGCTCGCTATACTTGGAGAAGATAGTACAGTGACTAACAGATGCTGCTCGTTGTAGAAATGCTCTAACTCGGAGATGCACTTAAGAGTCGATTCGGCGAACCTTTCTCTGACATTTCGTTCTCGGCCTCGTGACGGAGGAGAAAGCATTGTCCTGCGCTTTCCATAGAAGTATTGAAAGAATCGATAAACGTGTTCTTGCTTCTCGGTCGCATTAGGTCCCGCGAGTGCGCCAGCTTGCCCGGCCTTTCTCGCAAAACAGGCTAGATGAGCTATGTCTGTAAAATAGCGACCCAGTATCTATATGGAAAAGTCCGAGTCAGTGACCAAGTTCAATACACGCGAGAAGCATCGGACAGTACTTGTAGCTCAGTTGCAAACTCACGCCAATCATCTTCTTCAAGCCAAACTGGAACACTGAGCACGCATTCAATGAACGTGTTGAATAAGTCTTCCTGCTGTATAGCATTCAGTAAACGTAAGTAGACTTCTTCTAACGGCTCATCGGATGCTGCACAGGATAGGAATAGGGAAAACTGGTCTAATGTTTCGGGATACTCATACGCTTCGTTGAGGTTCAGAAGACAAGACTTGACGTGTTGAACACAGGCTTTTGGCGAGTCTAGAATGTGCAAGAAGCGCGCGGTCTGATCGGATGGCTGGTAGGACGTATCGTTGAGAGGCGTTGTCGCTTGCATTTCGAAAGAAGTTAGTATGGAGACGGCTTCAAGGAGGATTTCAACTGACAGTGGGCGACATAGCAGAGTTCTCAAATTTCGTGCCGCCTGGCCCGCAGACGTGCGTGCCGGCCGACGGTCCGGATTGTGCCGTACCAAACGCTTTAGTACGCGACGAGCCCCCAGCCCGCTGCAGCCCGCACACGCCATCGCCCGCATCGGTGTTCAAGTATTCAGACATGAGAAAATCTGATAGTTAGCGACAAAAGCATCGTGAAAGGCGTACGTCCTTATATCTGGACGCATAATACCAACTTGCTTACCACAGGCCCAGTATCTGAAGGTATCGCGACAGGACCATCCGCATGCACATCCATTATCTGGTATAATGCGATAAATCTGAAGCTCTTGTATCTTGCACATCGTGGAATTCCAGCGCGCTCACATTGTAATTGGAAAATGCACAGCCTACAATTTATCTCAACATTGAACCCTTCGAGGAGGGTTCTACAAAGCATAAAAAACCCCCGAGAGATCGGCACGCCTTATAAGCGGCGCCACAATTAATCCAGGGTAGCTCGCAGTCGTCGACCGGGGCATTTCTGCCTGTGCCTTTCGTCCCAATCTCTATGTGCGTTGCGCGGGATATATATGTCAGTACTTGGTGATGAGTAGAATACGATCGGAAAAGACGTAATGCTCACCGTTTTTGGCAGTGACGATTACAATAAAACGCCTGCCAGCATCCTTTGCAGACACGTACGCGATGGTGCGCCTTTTTACCGGAACATAAACACCGGTCGTACATGCAACTTCTCCACGAGACGTTCGCCCGATGCGTAAGGGACGACAATACGGATAGATCGTCGTGAAGCTTCCATGTCTTGCAAAACCTTCCCCATTCTCTTAAAAGCGCACGTTTACGCTGCAGAACCTCAGGCTCTGTCCCAGGTAGCTGACGGAGTGTTTCCATAGCTGGTATGACATGCTTTCGGTATCTGGAGAACTGCCTCCCCAATTCGGCCATGTCCTTTCTTCGAACGAGGTAAACCGCTTGCTCTTCGTAGACTCTTATAATATTGACCATGTATCCTAAAGGCTAAATAAATCACCAATATCCATGCTAATTGGATAAAATCAGGCTCACGGATTGTATCAGAATCGCCATCCAGTACTGCGCTGGTCGAATACCGCGCTGTCAGTGATAGAAAGTCTATCTCGCGGACAAAGGGATGGAATTTGTGGTTTCTGTCGCCAACATTCTTCATGTGATATACCACTATATGTCTGTTGTGACAATGTATCAGTTATTAAGCATCAGCTTGAGTAACAAAGTGTACGCACTCGGCAATACGAAAGCCCCAACGAGCATCGTCCTGTATTCCGCGGGCCTTGTTTCCGGAGCATGTTTGTTGTTCGAGAGCACCAACTATACGGCGCAGTAAACGGATCCAACATTCCTGAAGCTTAGGAAAGACGTCCACATGACATGTCTCTGTGAAACGATTGATAGCAATAAGCAATATGCCCAATACACCATCGATGACATCGTTGTGAATGCTCCAGATACACATCTCCAGTACATCCTTTGCATCCTCAGGATCGCTCATCAATATCTGTCCGCTATAATCCCATGCTCTACGAGCATCCCGAGTGTCTAAAGTGTTGAGAAGATAGCCGAGGTTGTAAACGCGCGGATGCCTCTTTGTATGTGACCACCAGTATGCAAGTAAGGATCCAATTTCGGGTGTCGCTATCACGAACCCAGTGACGCTACAAATACATCGGCATAAGAACATTATAGACGACATCACAGTCACTCACATTCCATTGGCACGATATAAAGCTTGCAATATCGTCATGCAATCGACCACGATCGCCGCAAAAGTCTGAATCTGGTCCGAAGGCAAGGACGAAAAGAAAAGCTTGCGCCTTCCCCATAGGAACTGGAAGAATTGAGTTGTTTGCGTCAACGTTTCGTAGACCCGAGGCCCAGCGAAGATTTCACGCCGTTTCGATCGTTCAGCGATAGTGAGAAGGTGTGAGATTTGAAGAAGTAGCCGCATGAATGTCTACGGAACATTGATCACGGTAAGAATCAGGTTGAACTAACAAGACATGGTACTACCTGAACGTTCTTGAATGCCATTCCTTCTTCCCTTTCCATCCAAGTGCGTCGAGTGAGAACGCAAGTCAGGTACATAAGAAGCACTTCTTCGTGTTCGATGGCCTTCATGATACGGTCATGTTCATCAGCTTCTAGTTGTTCTGGTATCGCTGAGGCTAAAAACCATGTAAGGTCAGCCAAAGGGCCTTCCACCTCATAGAACGTGTCCAAGGCCAATAAACAAGATTTCAGACGCTGGACAAATGCTATAGGATTGTCTATAGCGTATTGCAAGCGTAGGTGTGTCTCGGCAAAGGTGAGGTCATTCACAGGCAGAGTAGTAGGGTGGTACATGGTCGGAATGGCGTTGTCTTCCATGGTCATTGGTGATTCCAAGTTCGAAACGACGAACAACGCGCGTCAAAACGCCCACAGGTTGCCATCAGCTAGTTTTCGGGGTCCTCCATATACCCTACAGCGAACCTCCCACGCCCTGGTTGACCTCGGGAACACACCTCTCAAGGGTTTTTATGGCATGACAATGTCAACATAACGCTCAGTATAGATCTGGGTCATAGCATAATACGCACAGAGACAAATAGCCTTGTGTACCGTGCAGCCTGATAACGGTTTCACGGTAGTTCGTGTGATTGCATACTATATTGTTCCCTTCTGAGGTGCTATTGAATGTCAATATTGGCAGACTACGCTGCTCGTTGCCTCAAGCACCAGCCCTTGTGCCCTCCAACTTCGCGATCCCAATCTCTACGATTAGAGTGAGAGGCTGACGCCGCATAATCGACTATTGTACTCACTCCTTTTGACACTTCTTGCTGCAGTAGAAAGTCTGCCAGCAACCAGGACAAACTCGCATAGGATGCGCCGGTCGTTTGCCATTGCAGAGACACAGCCTCGATGCACAAGTTCGGAAGGCGGCGGTTTGTCTTGGAAAATCTAGGACGGGCCTTCCATGTAAAGGTATGCCCAGAACCCGCCCGTACGTAGTCCAAGCCTCAATGAGTCGATCTTTCCACCGGCGCCTTAAAGGGGACATGTAGAGGACTGACATCGCTCGCAGCGACGTCAGTGCAAAGGGAACACTGACTTTTGCCCGCTGCCTGAGACGTTCAAGTTCCGCTTGATGTATTGTTGTCCGCATATAGCTCGTTGCAATCTCGCTGTAGCGATCGACGAGTTCTGGCACGCCGTATCTATCTGAAGATGCCATTAAGAATATTTCGCCTTACAGAAATGAAGAAGAATCACCGGACAAAGCGGGGTCGATGGTCCTGATACTTGGGGCAGAGAAATACGAGAGAACACCGATGAGGTTCAATTTGCTGATGTCACCTTGATAGCCCATTTCAAATATGGGCTGTGTCCTGTTTGGTAGGAACAGTATGCTACAAGCACAGGACATCGATGAGCTCTAGCATGCTAGCGCAGATATGGAAGAGCACTCACTGCAACCCACCGAGGGACATCATGACTAGATCAGCGTAACTCATATCTTGACCCATAGTCCCGCTGCAAATCTGACGTTCCAAAGCTTTCACGAAGTTCTTTAGCAGTGCGAGCCAATCGTTTACCGAGAATCGATCAGGGGGAAGGCACTGTATGAGACCTGATAGAAACGTGGCTAAGTTCCAAAGGAGATCATCTACGGTTTCTGGGTCTCGAAGGCGCATGTTTATCTGGCGCATGATGCTAGTGTAGGTTACGCCGTCTTCGAATGCAGTAAGCCATATTGGACCTGCTATGTTGAGGTACCGCTGATCGCGCCATATCCTGCCCAGGGTTCGGACTAATTGAACGTAGTTGCACCGTTGAGTAGTGCGTGCCATGCAATGTATAAGGAGCAAGATGCTATCCCAGCCAACTCGAGGCTGATGGCTGTAGGCATGAGCAGATGAATGCGCAATAAATACGGCGTGGGTAACATGCCACTCACAGTTCTTCGGCGAAGACAAATGAGTCGTCCAATACTGTGGAAACAACACCGAATTCTAATCTTTCTACCGCAGTTTCTTGAGTGTAACCTCTGCTGAGTCGCCACCGAGGTCCATCCTCATCACGCAGCGGTAATAGGTAGTGGCGATGTTGCCAGAGGCGCTTGAAGAGCGTCGGTGTTGTTTCAAAAGGGTACTGAACGGAGAATTCGGGGAGATCTGGGCGCTGGGATCGCTCTTCTTCAAAGCTCTGATATATGCGCAGAAATCCGCCTATAACGAGGAGACATTGAGCAAGTATCTAAGAGTATCGACCAAACATCAGTATCATCTCAGGGGTTTCGTGGCATTAGGCATACGTCGAGATTGCGTTCAATGTCGCCATATTCCGGGTCGTACCATTTCTCAGATAGTGCGATGTCGATACAGGCATCGAGAATCCCGTTCACCAGTAATGCGGCAGAGGCGTAGCTGATGCGTGCGATGTCGGCGGCATCGACATGTTCATGTGGGAGATGCGTATTCTTGTAGTCGTGAAGCTGACGCAATAGCCAATGGAGCTCTTCATCGTACCCCTGGTTGAAAAGCTGGCGTAGAATTCCAGGCGTATCCGCGGCACGGTCCAAGAGTATTGAATGCCTCTGAAATGTGGCTTCGTCCCAGTAGTGCCAGGGGAATGGTGCTAGACCTGCACTGCGCTCAACCATGATGCCTGAAGGTTCTGGAGATATGCTGAGCAAAGGTAGTGATTTAGCGAAAGACTCACATGTTCCCAAAAGTCAAAAGCATCCGCAAACAGCGCCGACCACAAGCACCAAGTTCCCAGGATGCAGCATGGTACTGATACATAGCGCGTCGCATTTGAGTGATTATTCTCCGGAAGAGGCTCAACCTTTGACTATTTGAAGGACATGGTCGTCGACGCTACTCGCTAAAAGTTACGTGCATGCCTGCTTGGATTGGTTAACCAAGGTTATCATGGATAAGCCACTTATCACAGAATTCAATGAACAAACGAAAGTGGCAGGCTGCCGGATGTATGTCCTAGGCCTACTGCAGTTGTCCTTTTTTGCATTAGTGTCTATTCAAGGAGGAATGTCATCATAATCTGAGCAGAGGACTAAGCTACAGAAGTACTAGAACCAGAGCCGTAAACGCAGTATGAGAGCGCTATAATAGCAACGCGAAGTGTCTTACGGTTGTAGCGAATTGTCCCAGAAGAGATACACAGTACGTCCAGACTCCAGAGACTCATCGCTGCCGTCCAGTCCTAGTAATCGAGCCATAATACTTACGGCTCTGAAACCTCCACTCTCAGGTCGCACTGCGAGTTCAGCCCTTGCAGTTTACTATACACCGTATCCATCAATCGCAATTTCTCCTCGGTTTCCATCGGACCTGCCTGACTCCTCATCATGAACATGACCTTGGGGAAGTGCGTCCCCGACAAGACACTCTCGATCTCTCCCCAGTGCGCATCGGGCGAGTCCGCCAGGAAAAGCGTGATATCGACGGGCGGGGAACCTTTCGAGAGACCTGGACCCAAGTTCTCGGTTAATCGCCGGGCGAAGACAATGTCTAAGGTGAGCTGGAACTTGGTGTGAGGGAGGGCAGACCAAGACGATAGTAGCCGTGCGATCAATGCAAAAGGAGGTTGAGGACTGCGTATTTCGCCAAGGTAGAAGCCTTCGACTGTTAAGGACGATAGCGCGCGGAGAGAACAAAGACGAAGTGCATTGAAATCTGGCAATGGTCCAGGAACTATAAGATCATACTTCAGCACGTTGAACAAGGTACGTGTAACGAGGCACGAACCATAGAACGGGTAGACCATGGACACGTGTTGCACGCTAGCACTGATTTTTTCGTCGCTGAAGAACGCGCCCAACAGCTCCAAGTTCCGCTGACCGCAGTCGCATCTGATGCGTACGCTTTTGACAGCGACGCCACTCTTGTATGCTGCCCGTCGCAGAAGCTCGAGGCATACTGGGCCGATCTGCCACAGGTACAGCTCCAGCTGGGAGACAAGTAGATCGAGTGGGCTCTCAGGCGCAGCACTATCGATCTCTGCTTCTACCTCCTCCTGCGTTTGTGGGAACTCTGCCACCTCACTTGAGACAATCTGGCGGAGGCGTAGACAGGTGGTCCGCGAGAACAGCCTAAGAACCCGAATAAGGCCGCTGGTCGAGCGGAAATCGAGCTGTAGATCGAGCTCCTCGAGAGCAGTTGCCTTGAATAACTGAGGAGACCCTCCAGGGCTTGTTGGCTCGCCTGCAGGATCAGGGTCTAGACCAAAGTTGTGCAGCTTGAACCGTCGCAGCCGTGGCACGTATGAAAGGATTCGCCGAAGCGTGTTCGTCGTAACTCGAGGCGCAGGGCGCAAATAGTCGCCGCGCAGTTCGATATTCCGTACAAGATCTGCGGCGCACGGCGATAATGGGCGCACTGAGCCAACGACTGAAGCGGAAGAGTTGCCTCGAAGCTGGCAGGCTTTCGGGTATGCGTCCTTCTCACTCTCCTTCCCTATCTCTAGTGAGGAGGATGGCATGCGGAATGCTTGATCGCGTTTGGAAGCGCTTTCTCGCAAACATTTCTCGAGAGCCGGTTCGTCTTCATCCGACACGACCTTCCGCCGGATATACTCGAATAAGCGTTCTCTGGGTCGTCGTGCGATGGCGTGAGAGACCAATGAGCATGATTTTATGGTGAAAATGTCACGATCATCGAGCTGGTTGATGATGTGGCTTATGAGCTCGTCGGATAGGTCCTGGATAGACATGACGGACGAAGTGCAAGCCGAGCACAATGCACGACTCTGACGTTCCTGAGCTCGAGAGGCCGCCTATTCTAAGTGCACGAGGACCTAGACACGGGCGATGAAGCGTCGATGATAGGCCAGTCCAGATTCTCACCTCGTGATTGTGGAGCTTGTACATACTAGGGTTCCGGCGCTACCAGCAGAAGGTAAAGTTGCAACCTTTGACAGACGGGCTGTTAGAGTGCCAAACGCGACGTCAAGGGGATCACCCTGAACGTGCTGGGTGTGGAGTGTACCTGTGAGAGAAAGGGCCATCTTGAAGCGTGCAAGCGTTGTGGTCCTTAGAGGATATAGACCGGAAGGGGCATATGTGCCAGCCTATTCTGTTGATACAGGTAACAATGAGTATTGAGGCCTGAGGCGCGATATGAGGTCGATGAGTATGAGGGTCATAGAGTATGGGGACGTTTTAAGCGCAATATAGCGCGCAACAGCTGGAAGCTAACGACAAGGGTTCAGAACAGCATACTAATTCAAGCCAAGATGAAACCCACCGCCTTCCCGCTTTCCGTTCAATCCTTCCCAGATAGGGCTTTAGCAGTGCTGGATCAGCCGGTCCGCTGTGTACGTTCGCAGCTCTTTGGTCCTGCCCCGAATCTTCGAAGCACTGCGCTTCAAGGTTGCGGGAGATGTCTATTCCCGGAGATACAAGCCATCAGTGCGTTATGTCTGACGCGGGCTGACCAAAGGATGTTTCCATCCATGCGTTCTGATCATGCTGAAGAGAGGTCTTGAGACTTGAAAGCTTGAAGTTCACATCCGCTGTCGTCTCACTGTGCACGTAAGAGACTATGATCAGTATTGAATTAACCTGGTCAGACCTATGCATGTACACGATTCAACTGAAAAGAGATGGTACGTGCCGTCCTGTTTTTACCTGTACGCTTGATGCATAACCTCTCAAAGGTCGTGCGATGTGCGTCGTGGAGGAAGAGTGGGTCGTAGCCCTAACCCTGGTTCCGTCCTCCTCCTCGGTCCGGAGATTGCCGACGGCACCGAAGGCACAGCGTGCGACTAGCGTGCGACGATGATTTCGTCCTTCGAGTATTCTCTTCGTCTTCGGGACTACTTCGACTCAAACCGCGCGCATCGATATCTGATATCAATAACGGGACGAAAAACTGTGAGTACTTCAGCACAATATGTACTTGAAAGATGCATGAAGATATTGCCTTCAGCATCATAGCCAAACGCTGCGTAGTCCCATTTGACGAACTTCCAAAGCCCTGCTGCGTGCGTGCAAATTTCTCTATGAGCGACATTCTGGGTGACGATCAGGTGTGTTATACCCGATTTTCTACAGTATACGCCATGTCATGCCCTATACTCCCGGCGGAAATTGCTGAGTCGATTATCGACCTCTTGCGACACGACAAGCCTTCTCTGAGCTCAGCATCACTTGTCTGCCGCTTGTGGCATCCTCGTGCTCGGTTTCATCTCTTCTCGGTTATAAATGTCAAGTATCCCAAGAAATTTGGCCCCTTTCTCGAATTGCTTGTAGAGAAAGCTCGTGATCCACCTCTTTGCGGCGCACCACCCATTCCCCATCTCGTCAATACTGTCCGCTTGTGTGGACTAGACCTTTCTCGTGATAATCACTATCAACCAGGAACGATTTCTGTCAGGCCGCCCATCGTCAGCACCGTGTTCCTGACGTCTCTGCTTGCTATTCTGCCAAATCTCAAGGAGCTTCACCTTTACCGCGTTCAGCTGCACGCACCCCTACCCCTGGCCTCCCCAACAGCACAATCCGTGCCGGTTGTAGATCAAAATGCATCACTGAAGCCCTCAATTGACGTCCTGGCACTTAGTGGCGTCTGGACAACAACACCTGAAGGCCACGAGGTCTTGCATGTCCTCGGCCTGTTCTCTTCTATCGGCATACTATGTCTCGGGAAGACCGTCTGTTCGAGCTTTCTTATTACCGCCAACGATATCGTCGTCGACGGACCTTCACCCCGCTCTGCAATCACATCGTCGATGTGGTTTCGGTACCGATCGGCCCATGGACGCTCACTGGCGAGCTTTCTTCTATCTCATCGACTCAGAGAGATATGTACAATATGCCAGATGCGTATGCGAATCATTCTAGACCCGCACGCGGAATCAGCGGCCAACCAAGCTGTGAGGGTTGTTCAGGATGCTGGACAGCAGCATGTACAGCAACTGGTATTCGATCTGGACGTCTCTGCATATTTTGGTGAGTTCAGGCAGTGTGTCTTAAGGAGTACATGAATGCTCATCTCGCGGTTACGTCAGAGGTTTTCACACCATGCTTGGATCTGGGAAGGGACTCATTGTGTGGGCCGACTACCACGATTTTTCGTTGTGGGCTACTCCCCGGTAACAAATGGGCAACAGGCTACGCTCAACATCCATTTTCTCGTACTACTGAAAGGTTGGCGATCGCTGCACCACCATCCGTTCAGATTTGCGGGTTCATCTTCTGCCTTAAAGGCGATTGCAAACGCCGTGAACTGCCCCACTACCGACGTCTCTTCCGCGAGGCTATCCAGTCTGGTCGAGGCTGGCTCGACCGGATACTTCCCCTACGTCCCGACAACAAGTTCGTGTTTATATTCGAGGGCACACCGAATGCTCTGGATATTCACGGATATCTCTCAATATGCGAAGATCTATGCGAGATGGTGAAGATGACGTATGTCGAGCTTTATCAGAAGGGAACGCTATCTGTAGCGATCAAGTGAGGGACCTATCTCGGAGAATACTGCTCTGTTGCACACGCTGTTATACGAATACTTCGTGAGTGCGGTTCCGTAGTAAGACGGACAACCTTCTTATACTGACTCGCTAGATGCAGACGGCTTGTCATATCTTACCTCTGTATGTGATGAACCCCGATCCCAATCTCATGCTACAAAAAGGCCAAGTTCACCGACGGATGCGCTGCCACATATAGCTCGTAGGCGTCGATGAATGTCTCGTCTTGGAAACCAATTCCGCCACGGTTTCAGCGCCGCTTCTTATCAATTGGAATGATCGTCGATGCACCAATGCACCTTCATGCTTGATGCGGTCGAATCCGTGACTAGCACCTCATGGCCTGAACGTTAGTCCGAACTAATGCATGATATTGAAGACTGCTGACAAAACGTGGATTGTATTGGACCCTTTCCTCATTGCGAGGTCCGGAGACGCCAATGAAACTCAAGCGTGGTTTTATTCGAATCTTTGCAGACGCGCTTTCGACCAAGAAGCATAAATTGCCGAGTCTGAGAGACTTTGAAGACCGAATCTCAAGCTTCTTCCTAAGACTCTTTCCTCTCCAACTGACCGAATATTATTGTTTTAGGCACCTTCGACTTAGTGTCAATATCAGGATGGCGACTGATGGGGGACATCCTTCGGAGCGTGGTATGCACTCCCCATCCTGTATTCTTCTGTCGTTTACCGTCAAAGCTCAGGATATACATATACACATGTGCAATCCCACTTCTACCCTCCCCACAACCCAAAGAACACTGTCTCTACCTCCGGCAAGTGGCGCTCGAGACTATTCATGCTTGGGTTCTTTGTCGGCGCAGTAGTGTTGGCCATCGTCAACCACCTATTCTTCAAGTGGCTTGACGGGCGCACCGCAGGCGACAGTCAGGCGGCATCTTCCTTGCACCTTCCGTGGTCAATCGCCGCTCAGTCTCTCGTCAATGCCATCTCTAACTCTTTCACCACTGTTGCTGCCGGCTGTCTATCGGCAGTCATATCCACCGCGTACGCGCAGGTATTCTGGCTGCAGATGCGAGTTAAAGGCTCTTCGCTGAACAAAATCGACGAGGCTACAAACTTCAATTCTACGCCAGTCAATCCCTTCAACTGGCGTGTGCTAGGTCGTATGCCTAAGCTGGGGGCACTGACTATCTGTAGTGTCCTGCTTATGGCTATTGGGATCGCCGTACCTGGCTCCTTGACGGTCGCATTGAGCGCCGACGACTATGCGTGTGTCGTTCCCAATGTCGATCTCTCTCAGAACGTCCTCACAAATATCGAGAAACCCGAACTTGGACCGAATGGAACAACACAATACAGGTTCACTAATCCCAACGGCCGTGCCTATTCACTCGTCACACGTACCTTCATGTCGGGTGCATACTTCGCACCTGATAGCCAATGCGGCGTGTGCCAGTACAATGTTTCATACATCGCACCTGCCGTCCAATGCGTAAACATCACGCAAGCTACCAATTTCTCTCAGTGGCTTCCGGAGCAGTCGACCTGGCCGTGGGTCTGGCAGTCCCAATATGACGGTACGAATTTGATCATAGCCACCCGAAATCTACTCGGGAACTCCTCGGCTGCTTCCTCCATCTTGCCGGACAAAGAGCTTCCTGTGGTGGCTCTCAATTGTAGCGGATACAGCGCTACATATCATGTGTATATCACCCATAACATCAGCACTACGCTGTCCGTTACTCGCCTCGATATCGGAGACCAGCTAAGCACGGATAATAGCTCTCAGTATTGGTCCGCTACCCCTGCATCCCTTGCTCACGAGCAGCTAGCCATCTGGGATGCCTACGCGCGCCGCTTGAACGGTAGCGTGCAGTATGTTTACGGCTACAACGAGTTTACCGCTTCCTCCAGCCAAATCATCTCAATGAGCCCTCTTGGAGCCGGACAAGGAGTTGGAATTGCGTGGCAATGGGGTGGGGAAATGGAAGTCATGATACCGGAAATCATGCAGAATATCAGCCTCAGTCTCCTGTCTGGGCAGCTATCCTCTACGCTCAACTCGACTTTGGTCTCGACTCCTACGACATGCCGAACGTACCTCTCGCGATACACGTACCAGCCTTTACGCTTACTCGTCACTTACGGAGGAACGCTCGTGATAACAGGGTTGTGCCTACTATACGCCTTCGTGGCTACTTCGAAAAACGACAGGAGCGAGTCACTGGACTTCTCCAGGATCTTTCGGGCTTATCCAACGGACGAGATATTGGATAGGGCCGCGGTCCTTATAGAAGAGAACGGTCAACTTATCCCAAAGTCACGGATTATACACGACTAGTGATATTTGTAGCTTTTGTTGGCTTGGGTAATTGTGCCTCGTCTTATCCTGCACATGACTAGAGTAGGCTGCGTCTGGCTCCCTACAAGTACAATATCGTATGTTCGTTACGAGTCAAAGAGAATCATTCTCTCACATCCTTCAACGCGAAACTGTTTCGGTTCCTAACAAAGATGGCAGGGGACGAGTTAGTGGAATGCCAAGCGCGACGAGTAAGCGTCACGGACCGTCAAGTGACTGCACTGCAGCATATCGCCGCCAGTCAGAAGTTTCATGCGTTTGCTGGAACGTTTTGAACCGCAGATCATACTACACTGCTAGCTGCAACTCAGAGCGGCTTACCGTGACTCCATGCTAGTGTACTTTGCCTCGCAGTACTAAAACTTCGCGTGGAAAGATATAGCTATTGGAATTGTTGCCTCGAAATGAGATTTGGGGGAAGGACTTGGACTATACACGCGAGCATCGTCATTCTTCTGTAACATACTGCATGGAACAGAGAGCAGAAAGAGGAGAAAGGATAGCCGAACTCTAAACCAGTCACTCAGGAGTAAAGACGTGTTGACGCCGGCGGACGGATAGCGTGACGGAGCGGGATGAACCTTATTTTATTGGTATTGGTACAAAAGCGGGTGCCGGGAATCCACAATTTTAGGAGTCTTCAACTAACACCCATGACTCACTCCTCTATCCCCCAGCTACCTCAAGAGCTCGTCGAGGAGGTCATCGACCAACTCGCCGACGATGTCAAGGCACTCAAGGCGTGTTCAACCGTCTCTCGGGCGTGGATCAGCAGATCTCGCTTCCACCTTTTTTCCAATTTACGCGTGCGCACAAACACGTTCACCGATTTCACCAACTTCCTTCCCAACTCCCATGATCACGGTGAACAACACGTCATCGAATATGGCGGACGCGTTCCTCTTACCCACAGTATTCTCGCTGTGGTGAAGGTGTTACACCTGAAGGGGAAGGCCTATGGTTTGAAGCCGCTTTTGACTGTAGGCTCGCTGCAAGGCATCCTCCGCGCTTTGCCAAGTCTACAAGAGTTGCGACTCGACACAGTCCGTCTCGACGATACGGACTTCGTACCATACAGCAAGCCTAGTATTACCCTCAGTGCGTTAACCCTTGTGTCCGTCGACGCAAACAACGCATCTTCGGAGGGCGGCGAGTTCCTTGCACTCCTATCGCTCTTTCGCCGCATCGACTCGCTCTTCCTCCGCTTTGTACACTTCAATAAGTACCCGGCCACGACTGCAGACGCACAGGAACACCCGGCACTCCTCGCCGTGACGCACCCATACTTCCCATCCAAGCTGGAGGTGTGCGACCTGCGTCTCCATCTTCCTAGGCACACAGTCTTTTTCCTCGAGCTGTTCAAGCGTACAGCTACCCGTCGCACTCTGCGATGTCTCCGTGTAACCTGCCGCACGACGGAGAAGTTCGAAGCGATCGGTTCGCTCTGTAAGGATGCGGACATAGGGCGGTCGCTGGAGAAACTCGAGGTCGACCTCAAGTACTGCATTCCCCGTACGCCCGTGCTTGTGATTTACACCGGATACTCGCTAACGTTTCACTTTTATCATGCTATTGCCGTCCGCACAGAAAATGGCACTGACATACCGCTTTTATCCACCATTGACCACTTACAAGGCCTGCGCGAAATCACGCTCTCGGGGCTGTGCCTCGCCCTCAACACCGTCTCCGTGGAGTTCAGCATCTTCGGCATCATACGTCCTTTGATATGCTCTGCCCCGGCCAGCACAACCAGATTTACTGTTGTGCTCTTGCTCATGGAGCCCCCTGAGGACGCTTGCCACATCTTCGAGAGCGACGAAAACGATCCGCAAACGACGTCACAGTGGGAACGACTACAAGATGCCGTTCTTACAAGACCCTCAGGCAACCCTATGGCCATCGAGGTCGTGTTTCGCAGCCCATTCTTCGCGCTCGGCGTCGCAGGAGAGTCGATTGAGAGGATCGAGAACTGCATCAAACGCGAGATGGGTACTCTGGCTTCCCAAGGGTTGTTAGCGTTGCGTTTCGAGGAAGACTACAATATCTGACCGTTAGAAGCCGCTCCATTTAGCTCGTCCCTCGACGTTTGAATGATAAATCTAGCCGTGCACCTTCGCGCGTAATTAGTACAAGACTCGTTCACTCTATTGATTCTGGTTCTGGGACCATCGACATGTCTTGCTGTGTGCCGTGACCTGGTGCTCTCTTGAATGCTTAAAATCTTTCGGCACCATCAAACTCGTCCCCGTCACTAACCCTAGTGTCTAAGCGAGGCATCTGAGCTGCCTGTATAGGCTTAGCACAGTCTGCACGGCGAGTGCCGATGCTTTGTCGACCGTATCATTTGGCGCGGAGACGACTCTTTTCGCTGAACCTCCAACTCTACGAACGTTGGGATACTGCGCTACGGCCTATATATTGTGTCGTTCTGTTCTGATATTTGTCCGCTGAGTCAATATGAAAAGGCGCGAACCCTTGACTCTAGATGAACCGCAGGCGAAGCGTCAGAAAGGTGAGCCGTTCGATATGGTTACTACCCAAGACGTGTCCTGACACAGTATTCATTCAGAAACCGAGTCTGTCAACCAGAGTCCTACCTATTGGTACAGAACTGGCGACATCATTGTAATTGCGCAAGACAAGACAGCGTTCAAGGTCCATAGCGACGTTCTGGGCCGAAAGTCGAGAGTCTTCAACGACTTGCTCAATCATGATGCTCCGAGGCCAATGGACGAGGAGACTGTCGATGGCTGTCCAATTATGCATATTACAGATCAGCCGTCTGCCTTTGAGATCTTTCTCAAGCTTATCTACGACGGTTTCCAGTACGTCCTTTTCGCCCATTACCCTCACATGTATAGTGCTAAGTATGGCGAAACAGATACCGTGATGACCAGAAGAAGCCAGAGTGGGAGGTCGTCAAAGTCATGCTCCTCCTCGGCGACAAGTACGACGTGGATGAATTCCGCACAGAGGGCATCATGCGACTGAAACTCAGGTTTCCCGAAGACATATCAGTATGGGATAAACGCGAGGGCATCGCCAAGTCACAGTCCGGGATCAATCAGTCCGTGGCTAGCATCACGCGAAAGCTGGACCTGCCTGAACTGCACGCCGCTGTGCTATATAGTTGCTGTGTCTATTCAGTACGGGCTCTCATGTACGGCACTCCTGCAGAGGATTGTCCACCTCTGTCACAGGAAGACCTTCTACGGTGCCTTGAGGTCAAAATGGACATGCCTACACTCTGGCTCAACATGCACGCAGACTTGTTTTCCGTCGCTCCTTCTCCCGAGATGCCTTGCCTTGCCCAGCCACGCTGTCGTCTGAGCCTTGACATAATGCGGTACAAGGCTGTTGAGTCGGCCAGGAGGAATATGGCGTCCGCGTGTCGGTTGATGCATGGCTACGTTTGGACCCCCCTTCTTACGGAAACACGGGATGATTTATGCAAGCCTTGTAAAGAGTTTTACAAAAGAAGGCTCCTGCAACTCAGACAGGAGTTCCGTGATAGCCTCAAAGACCGTTTCAAGTGAGTGCTGCAGTCTCTTTCTCGCATCTGCTTTCGATGTTTATCGACACGGTATCATACTAGGTTATAGATGAATTTCGAAATATCTGCATACAGCTTGGATTTCGTGCTTATGAAGAGTTATCCCCTGTAACGACATAGCAGAAAGCGTGCAGATCTACTCTCATAATATCGCAACCTTCTTGACATCAACACCACTACCTCCGACTCATGAACAGCTATCAGACGGCATCCTGGTGATATGAACGCTCTTTCTAATTCTGTTTTGACGGCTTTCGTTGGAACGCCCCTTTCGACCGACGACAGTTCTGGTGATTGTACTTGATATATATTTGCAGTCAGTTCTGCCTGATGTCGTCACTTCCGCACCAAAGAGGCCGGAGGAGATGAAAGCGTTGTGTTATCTGACAGCTCTAAGACAAGTGTGGCTACAAAACTGTTGTGCTGTTGTTCATGACTCTATTCGTGTGATACTCGGCTTGGCGTCGACCTCCCCGGCCGAGGGCGCCAGTCGCTGTACTTTATAGGATCGTAAGAACGTCGTTGACTACATGGTAAAGCTCTCGATGTTCAGCTGCACCGTTGGCGTGCCTTTCAAAACAGCGATAGGAGAAGCGAATGAAGACGAGAGGGTGGTACGGATGGAGGCCACCAGAGAATCAGGTCCGGACACTGCACGAATAGAGTCTCAGAGCACGTAATATAGTTGAGTATCGAGCACACTGACCGTCGACGGACACAGGACCCGTAGATGTGGTTACACTATCCTCTAGAATTTTGCGCATATCAGGACGGCCTGAGACGACGGTGACGTCCTTCATGTCCAATGAAGCATCAAACGCAGTGGTGTTGACGATCTCGACCGAGTTCTTTTCGTCGAAGTCGCCGTCCTTTTCTGGATCAGCGTCCTTCTCTTGGACATCCTGCTCGTGTCCATTCAAGGTTTGGGTCGCGGAACCATTCGCTGACGTGCCGGTAGTGACGTAGATCATGATGGAGAGGTCAACGCCATCTGGTACAGCTGTGACAGTCTTTTTGAGTTCTGTCCCAAGCCAGTTAATGTGCGCTAGGAGAATGAGATTAGCGATCGATACAGTGGACAGGGATAGGAGCTCACAATAGTGGCGCACTGCCCACACCCAGACAATGCGTTTGGCACACGCCTTTCCGGAATGAACGGCACTGGACACGGAAGGTCAGACTTAGCACACTATTCTATGTACTTCACGTACTTCACGAGCTCGCGCATACGAGACATGGTGTATGTCACACCGGAACCACCTAAATTCTCGTGTTAATCTCAGACAAAGCATCGAGCAGACGATACATACCGGCGAAAAAGACACATGTGTCGAAGACAGTGATATCAGGCGGTGCTCCATACGGCCCATCCATAAAGACGGGTGCCCGGCAGAGGCCATCCTTGTCGACAATGTGCTCCCGAAGGCGTTTGGTGAAGCCGTCACGGGCGCGCACAATGTACACCATTTCCATTTCCTTGCCTTCGCCTTCGGGGATCGTCGCGATGGTGAACGGATGCGATTCAACGGGGCCAAGCGTGGGGAATGCGAGGAACATGTGTTGCCCAGCGCGCCAACCAAAGGGTACCCAGCGGCGCACGGTGATACGAATAGTATCGTGATTTACGAGCTCGAGTTCGGCAGGTGACTTGTTGGGGGAATGGAAATTGGTCAGAATGGCGTAGCGCAGCCAGCGGGAAACACGATCGAGCCCCCAGATGATCCAGCAGGGCCAGATATAGTAGGCATACCTACGGAATGATGAGTGACGGTCGTTCGAATTGTTCCACGAATTGGACTACTCACCCTGGATCAGCGCAGTGCAAGTGGCTCAGAACAAGAGTCACGCTATAAGATGAGTCAGCAGTGTGACTACTGTATCGAAAACAAATACGTACAAAACAAGTACGACGTGGGTCAGGAAGAAGAACTCGTAGAATCGTTTACGAATTGGCGCAATCGAAATGAACGTGATAATAGTCTGCAGAATTCCTGCTACAAGACCGTATACTCGCCATGGCTGCGAAACGGAACCTTTAGGGCTAGTGCTATCCGTCAAAATCACATCGGATGGCAGGTAAACGGCGCAATATACCTCATGCTGACCCTACAGAGATAGCGTTTTGAGTCAGCTAATCATAACATACGATACGCTTTTTGCATGTACGTACCTTCCCCACCAATGTATCCAGACCATGAGTAACATCACACGAGAAATAGCGCGGTGCATGAGGTTGAGCTGTACATGCTTTATAAGATATTGGGTATATAGTGAGACGGCAACCCCCACCTTCTCATGACTGATGCCGGTCAAGACTAGAATAGACCAAATCTTTAGTTGAATTTAGTACACATGGAAGATCGCGCTCACACTCAATCGCATTATTCTTCGTTGCGAGGCCGACAATCAAAGGGAACTGCGACGCGGCGATATGGCCTGCCCTGTTAGCCCAAAATGTGGGGGCTAAATTTGAGGCTGAGAGGCAGAAGTCAGGGACTGTATGTAGCTGGATTGTACCATACGCACTATTCACGAACTCCCAGATGAGGACGGCCATGAGATACATGGAAGTGAGAAAAACTTCAAGCAGAGTCATGCTGACAGCGGGTATTCTCCAGCGGAAGGCAAGAATTCGAGACGCAGTGAGGGCGGCAGCGGGTAGCCGTTTTAGTGATACTTTACCCGAAGACGCTGCCGGCGGTGAGGACGGTCGTTTGAGATCACGACGACGCTTGAAAGCCCACAAAATCGAGAAAATGTTGAGAAACATCGCGACTCCGATGGTACACGCCAAGAACCACCATAGCTGTTTAGGATTTTGCTGCGAGACGTACATTCAGCTTCGCAAACGGATGTCAGAAGACAGATTGCACGCACCGTGTTCAGCTTTTTACGGAGGGCCTTGGAGGCGGCAGCAGCAGCCTTGGACGCCGATGCTGACGGCGACAGTGAAGTGGTCGTAGCAGCGCTGGTGTTTCCGTGATGACCAGACATATTTCGGGCTGGGGGAGCGAGTCCTGACGCGACCTAATCTCGGGTGAGGCATTTTGTACTTCGTCCGTCGGTGATACGCTACAAATTTCATGACCAGCTCTGCACGCATTGCGGGGTCCACAACGCGATACCGAACTTCGATTTAATTCACGGGCGCACGGTGCCAAGAGCGCGTCAAAGGGCACCATGAAAGCCAACGCACAGAGCAGGCGACGCGAACCCTGTCTTGGAATTGATCTGTGAAGAATGAGGTTCTGTCATTGGTGAGTTGTATGATTTGCGGATTTAACAAGCTGCATACCATATGCATATTTTGATCATCCTGCGTTGCGAACGATGACGATGTCGAGAAGAAGAGGAGGGCTGCGAACTTGAGACCCTATTTGGTGCGGGAAGTTGCAATCGCACCCCTAATCTGATAAGATTGGTCAATATATATCTAATCAGCCTTCGCGTTATCAGATAAGACGAATCGAAGCAGTGGATCCGACTGAAAATTTTTCTCCAGCGCAACGAGTGAAGTGGCCAAGCAGATGATCCAACTGCACGTCCAAACGTTGAGCCAGCGTGAAGTCTGGACGAGGCAAGCTCGGACTGAGAAATCCCCCGGCAAGAGCGGTTCCAGGGGTCTTTAATCCACCAATTTCTTAGGCGCCTCCAGTGGCGTTCCAAGTCGTACCCGGGACGGTCATGGTCCCTGGCATCTTCAAGCGGGTATGAACTTCATTTCATGCGCTTGAAATCCGTTGGGTGAGTAGTAGTATCATCAAAGACTGATCTGGATCTCGAATGAAGCCTTTAATCTATGGAAGAGAAATATGGAGCATAGAACCAGTGAGACTGTGTTCAAGGCAGTGCTCAAGAAAATCGCCGGTGTTTCGGAGAGATTTACTGACCATTGGCAGATCGATCGCATGGATATTTGTCGATGGCCGTCATCAGACTCTCGCCCATAATCAGGTTACAAATCTAACCTTTGCAAGTAGTTAGAGTCGTTAGAGTCGTACATCCCTTTCCGTCTTCGCGGTTGCATTCCGAAATCGTACTACCTGTATCGGGAGGAAAACAGACCGAAATTGGCTATGTTATACAGCTAGTCGTGAACAACTCGCCGCATAGCCGCGACCATGTCCCTGGCCTGATCCCGTTCCTTCAGCACTTGCTCCAACTTCCTACGGAGATTTGCGTTCTGCATCCCAAGATCTCCCACATCCTGTTGTCTCACATGATGACCACTGTCGGAACCGACCGCCGAGTTGCTACCAGGTTTAGGATCTTCAGGTCCGTCCAGATAGCGATCAACAACATTCTCGACGATATCGTCTGCAAGAATAATGATAACATGAACCCAGCTTTTATGACTCAGAAGATGAATGGAACTCACCATTAGAATAAATGTCGACATCGTTTTCAATACGGAATGCAGCGGTGAGTTCATTGGCCAGACCATCCACAATGCACTCATCTGGGTCGCGAATTCGTACACTTGTCCGACGTTGTGCCACCTTGCCAGATTGCTCAGCGTACTTAATCGACGGCGATGGTACCATTTCGCTGTACTCCGATTCTGACGTTGAGCTTGCAGTCGATCCGGAGGTCATCGGCTCGGGTCTAGGCGGATAGGGACTAAGGTGAGCAGCGTTATCGGGGGGAAGAGTGGCTCGTCTGCGTCTGCCCTGTTCATGTTCGGTGAAAGGCGATGAAACTTCGGGGAGAGGCGGCGGTCGCGGTTTGGAAGGGGACTCATGGATCGCGGAGTTCACACTTCGGTTAGGAACGTAGTCATCATGGCCCTGAGAGCTTTGGCGGCGCAGATCAAGCTCTTCCCCCACCGACGCGCTTCTAGCACGCCGCATGTCGCGCGCGTGTTTGGCCTCATAGGCCGTAGAAATACGCTCCCAGTGATTGACTAGCCAGACCATGGTCTTTCTTTCCTTTTCTCGCATATCGCCGACACGACGTGTCTGTCCCGCGTCCTCTTCGTCGCCGCCGCCTTGCGTGTGATGCTTGCGTGCCATGACGATAGGACCGAAAATGCGCCCGATATCGTCTGCGCTCAGTCCGTTTTCGGGAGAAACTAGGAGCGTCGCAAAGAAGGTCATCAAGTGTGCCAATAGCGAAAAGTGACGAGGAGGTAGGAGGAGCAGAACATGCTGTGCGATGAGGATTTGGACTTTGAGTGGTGGAATATTCATGCGCTCAAACTCCATCTGCCGGAGACGAGTATTGTAGCTCGGCGCGTTCTCGTCTTCATCCTCAGTTGTATCGTATTCCGACTCGCTGGCCTCGTCTTCACAGTTACGCTGTATACGCTGCTCTTGGCGAATAATGGACGGTGAAACGCACCACGCCCATAAACCGTCGCACAGCGAGCGATGGATGAGGGAGTCGGGAAGTGCGGATAGATATGTCACAAGCAAAGCGCATAAGTCTGCAGTCTGTTCCGAATGGAGGGACGGCGTCTTGGCGTAGATCTTCGTGCTCGGATCATTGAGCTCGTTAGCCAGGTTGGGAGGAGCAGGCAGGTCAAAGCGAGCAACCAGTTCGTATAGTCGCGTGCGATTAGGCAAAGATCGGAAGAGATGAGGCTTGTATGCACCTGTAGTAAGCGTAATGAAGAACAATCATGCAGGGAAAGAAGACATGAGAACCTACCCGTGCGATATAGCTCTTCGACGCAGGCATTGACAACGAGAGGAACGACGTGGGCGTAGCCTCCAATGCTTACCCTTGTCATAGCAGTGGTGGGTAGGTCCTGCACGTGGGCCCCGAAGGTGTCTGCATAAGTAGATTAAGTATATAAATTCCGTTTGAACTTGGTCAATACGTACTCCCAGCTTTGTGTGTCTTGTCTCTCAACGCTTGCTGCTTCATCTGCCGGCTCTTCCGGTCGAGTCGCCACACGCCATCCTGTCCATCTTCGTCATCGATTCGATCGCGGACACAGTCCACTAGAGTTTCCTCTTCTTCTTCCCAGATACGTCCGCTCACAATTTCCTCGGGCTCTAGGTGGTCCTTCAGTCTAAATCGCTTCGTCCTGTCCCGCAAGATACGCGACAAGTCCCTGATAGCCCGCTGGATGGGGGGCATGGGGAACCGTGTTTCCGGTGCATGACGAGGTACGCCATCGCGGGAGAGAGAGCGTGAAAGTGTGCGCTGCCGAGGTCGGAATTGAGAACGGGAATGCGAAGACATTTCACTAGAAAGCCCAGACACTCTGCGATCCAGAGCTAAGGAAGGTCGCCTGTGTGAAGATGTCTCGTTGGCATATCCAGCCTCCGGAGCGCGACTCTTGGCATCCAAGCGGGACAGAGAACTGGAGTTTGTGAACGAGTGGGGCGATGGATCGTTGCGAGGTGGCGGCATGGAAGAGAGGGAATTGGATACAGGCAAAGATCGGAAACGATCACGACCTTGGGCAGTTTGTGGCGAAGCAGTAGCGTTCGCAACAGAATGCCGCCTGGGTTCTTCGTGAATGTTACCAACGGAGTTCCTCAGAATGCCTCTGGGTGAAGACATGCTTTGTCTTCGTTCACTTCCAGAAGGATCACCTCGACGAGTTCCACGCTGGGGTACCTCGTTTCTCCAGTCATCCCAGTCGCTGTAGTCGTTTGAAGACTTGTGAGCGTCTGTCTTCTTCTTGAACAGAGGCATTATATAGTTCGTGAATGTGATAAAAGTAGTCCTAGTCAATATGTTAGTGATTGAAAACGAGGCTCTTGAAGTATAACGTACCAGCTACCGTCGTCGTAAGGGTCAATAGGTGTTCCGATGGATTCCGTCAGAGCTGCAGCAAAGTCGGTTTCGTTTAACGGAGAGACGGGGGGCTGGCGGTGGGGCCTTGAGAGCCATGGGCTGACTAGGGCAACCATCTCGACTATTGACCCAAAGGGATAGCACGGGTATTGTGCCTTGGAGGAAGTTAGCTTCGTAGGACACATTGAAATTCAATGCCGACGTTTCGGATGCAAGACTTACCAATATTCTACACAATTGATAATCATGTTATACATGTCATTTGTTGATATCGTCAATAAAACTCTGCAACCGGATTATGAAGAGTCTGGATTGTCTGTGCACGTCTTCACACAGTCCGTACGCCAGTCAGTGGGAACGAGAATGATCGCAGTGTAGGAACATGATCACACACACAAGTTATGTGAGCAGTTGGCTGACACTCCAGGAATCAAAGGCATACGACATCCCGAAGCACGAGTTGGTGAGCAAGATCAAAGTTGAGCAAGGCGACTTCTCTGGCTGACGTTGGCAAGCGATCGGCGCATCAATTTGATGCGCCTCACGCGCTTTGAGAGCGGCAAGTTCCGAGTACTCGCTAACGTCAGTAACTGAGTTTGACCTTCAACCGCTATCTCTCACTTTATCACATCCCTAATTGATCTGATGGTTCACCTTGGGCTAGGTTGTAGCTGTCATATGGTGTGTCTCTCTTTCTGAATGATAGGTTGAGAGCTAATATTCACTAGAAACCTATTGACGTTTGACGTTGAACATCGTTGCAATGGCATCTACTGAGCTGCCATCATGAATCGGATGCAGTGTCTATGCTCGCTTTCAGGTCTACGGACAGCTCAGACCCTGTATATCTTACGAGTTATACACTTGCTTAGGCCGACAACAACCTGACTGTCTATACGTAAGATGTCCTAGAGCTTGGATACCACTAATGTACATTGTTTAACCATCTCAGGATAATGAAACCCGGTAACAATAGGATCTAACTTCAACGAAATCATCTGTACAATTTACAATGCCTACCTCAGGTTTCCGACTGTCAACGATTCCGGATGTGTGGCATGTACGAACGTCTCGAGGATGTTTTTCCGGGCATCGTCCATGCCGAAACTCGTCCCCGCATGCCTGACACCCTGAACCACCAAGTGTTGGATCGCAGCTATTGCGCTCAGCTCGCGCAGCGCCCTGACGTAGCCCGCGGTGAGCATCCGTACTGGGATAACTACTCGTTCCACTCTGACTTTCGACTGTTTCCGCTCTGTGCTAGCGCCATGCCCCGGGTACTCCCCACCTCTCCGGCGCCGCCCATCCCGCTCCGAGAGGTACTCAAACTCGAGCTCTGGATCTAGGTCCAGCGGCTCGTCGTCAAGTGATACGAGGTTCATCGGCACGGTGAGTGTAAGATGGCCTACAGAAGAGAAAAGTGGAAGGATGGCCCGCGGGGACGCGTCGGCGCTGAGAACGAGGCGATGTAGATGCTTGATGGAAAACAGCGCGTTCCTAGGCCCATCAATGGGGGTACGCCATCCAACGCGCATGTCAAGCTCGAGGACGCGGAGATGAGGAAGAGCGTTTACTATGCTGTTGAGTACGTCCAGTGGTTCGCTCCTGCAAAGAGCAGAACCTTGTACAGCGGCCTCCGTCCCCGCTGACATCGGTATGGATGGATATGCTTTTGTGCGGAAAGGATCAGAAACCAGAAGCTCTTGCACGAAAGCCGCTGCAGACAAGAACTTCGATAGCCTGCCTCCTCTTCTCGGCGGATTCCCTCGAAGCGTGACGAGCACATCTTCAAGTGCGTCAGGATTGACTTCGGAGATGAAGATGCGTATACGGCGGAAGAGATGGAAACGTGACCGTGGAAGCCACGAGCTGCAAACGAGAGAGAATGTCTTGAGGTGCCGGAGAGAAGTGCCGTGCGTCGTACAGTCAATGATTCTCTCTGCGATTTCCTGTGGAAGACGCGGGGAAATGGTAGGTTCTGAACCAATATTGTTAACAAAGGTAACTGTTGTAAAAGATGGACACACCTTTACGATCCATCGTGTTATCGTTAAACAGGGGCGGGGTGAAGGATACGATTTCATCAAGGAGCGTGTCTTTTATACGGAGGCGGTCCCATCGCGCCTCACTGCGCGCTGGACACTGTTGGATACCATTTGTTTACGGCCCAGTGCCATAGGACACGGAGACGGATCGAAAGACTGGTATTTGGTCCGAAGAACGCCACGACGGGATGCATGAACTGACATGTTTTGCGTACTGTCATTTAGTGCTCGAAGTAATCGTGGGACACTATACTCACTTAAGACATATCCTATTCAGACCAAGTCGCTCAACGCGATAGTTTTGCGCAGGCATGTCAGTGTTGCGATGTTCGGTGTGAGAGACGCTGCCCAAAGAGAGGGATGGATGGTTCCCGCTTCTTCGGAAGCGCACTCTTGACAGTGTTAGCATGCTCATGACCATGCGAGGCGGGAAGACTTGGGATACATTCAATATGGCAAGGAAGAGTCCCAGCCCGTCATGTTTCTCAGCGGAGGCCCGATGCGCTTCCCGAAAACTTGGCACTGGAGCTTGAAGTACGCTTCTCATGCATTCGAATAATAGCTTTGGACATTAGTGCTGTAAAAGCTGATGAGCGCGTCGCACAAGACTGATGATGCTTCAGTCTATTCTCATCATAAAACTTGTATACTGATGAGACTCGTACTTGCAGCAGTTTAAGTAAGTTTAAGTGGCCACCAATATGTTCCTTTACTTTGGTTGAAGGTAAGGAGTCTCTTAAGACTTATTGATTCAAAAGTTTGAACTTGAAGCAAATTGCAATATGCCAATAAAAGCTCAAGAGTTGTTTCCGCAGTTCACAGGTTCCAAAAAATACTGGACACACTGGGAATTGAACCCAGCACCCCCCGCATGCTAAGCGGATGTGATAACCAACTACACCATGTGCCCGCTACAAAACTCGCCGTATGAGCTCTGATGATCAATCGAGTCAACTTCGGTGATGCCCGTCGGCATTCGGATGAGTTCATGACTTTCAGTCGTCCATACGACCTCAACGCTCTCTGCAGACTCTCCATCGCGTGCAACCTACGCTAGTCTACGATAACGTCTCGAAAGCTTATATGCGCTCTCAAATAACACTTCTAGACGCATTCTTCGCGCTTCGCGCTTTGTTCTTCGTTCCTCCAACAGTACTAGACTCCGTCGTTCGCCATTTCATAAATTGTCCCGCAGCAAAATGGCTGCAGTCCAACAAGGTATACTATCAAACAATCCCGTCTGCATTACACTGCTCCAATGGTGGATCTTAGGATGCATTGTTGCGCGCTTCTTGGCTCTCACGGTGAGCACACTCTTTGTCGAACGTAGTAGAGTCTTGCGCATCATTTCCACTTTTTGATTCGTCAACTGAGCTCTTTGCAGATAGTATCTTCGCTTCTTACACTCAGACCGGCATCATGGCTGGTATTAGGCTAAGTGCCAACGAGAAATGCGTATTTGGGCTTTATGCATTTGCGGAAGGGTCTTCGTGGCCCGGGTTGCCTGTAGGTATGTGCTTCGCATATGATTCGCTCATTCTAATCATTTGAGTTATTGGTGCTTATGTTCATCGGCCCAACGCTGTGGCATGTGGTAGAGCACGCGAGAAGAGTTATTTAGTCTCTAATCGTGATATTGCTAGCCATATGCATTTTACCGTACGCCAAACACTGTACGTGGCGCTGACATCTATGGCGCTGAGCACGGCAATGCGCTCATTGTTGGGTTGCACATCTTAAGCACCGATAAGCTTGGCAAACAATTCGCCGAGTCTGCCACGCAGTATCGTTGCCATGCTGTGCGTTTTAAGATACCAAGGCGAATTTCACTGAGCATATGGACAGATGAACCACGCTGACTTCTCGGTAGGTGACTGTCGGGCAAGGTGCTTGGTCTGGTGAGCCGGATACGTTTTGTATGGGAGCTATCCGCTGCCTCATGTTTGTTTCTTCTCACAGGCTTATGACGATTTGGCTATCCCCCACCTTAAGATGACCCGCTGTCGCATATGTTCTCGACGGAGTCCGCACATTGCCGGATCCGCAGGACAATCTGCGTGATCAGGTGAACGCTCGAACAGATCTCATGAGGTCCCGGACGGGCCAAGGGGGAGTAATACTCCCTCCCAATACATACCGTGGCACTCCCTTATGTGCTATTCGACTCGTGCGTCCGTGTTAGAAGCTTCCTGTGCCAGGCTTTGTGGCGCAAGATGATCAGGTTAGGTCTTGAAAGCGCCCTAGATCTCCCAACGCCATCATATCGTGATCGGATATCAAGCTCTCACATTTTCTTCTACTCTTCCATCCTCCCCTGGTCTCAGCATTCCCCCTGGATCGTTGGCGGCAGTAGGTGCGCCCATGGCTCCGCGACCACTAGGAACTCCCCTTTTGCGTGGCAGGTTTTGCCATTCATACAGCACGGCTCACAGAAAGCACCCTTCGCGGATTTGGCGGCTCTCGGATGTATTGAGGAATTGCACTACACGCTTCTCCCTGGCAAGCTGACACAGCCTTTTGGTCCTCATGGGCTACAATGCTTCCGGGTGCATTTACCAAGTCTGCAAAGCGATATGTATGTGCTGTCAGGGGTTTCTCCGCTCTGTGTGGTATTGGGCCTGCGGCGATACCCCTCTTCCCTTGAGCTTATAAGCCCTACGGCCTTTGAAGGACACGACCCACCAAGGTACTGTACTCCCTGTCAAGCTCAAAGGGAGAGTCGCAACGACATTACAGCACGACCCCAGTGACACCAGGAACGTCGGACGACATGATACATTTTCCTCTCCTTATCACTCTTGCTCTTGTCGCTACTCCGCAAGTCCTTGGTGCCACATACTCTCAGACGGATAGCCATCAAGGCGACGGATTTCTCAAGTCGTTCAGCCATCAAGCCATCTCAGACCCAACTCATGGCCGAGTGTAAGTTTGACATATGGATGTCGTCTCCCTCTATGTTGTTAAAGCGTGTTTCCAGTAATTACGTAGATCAAGATACAGCACTTGCACAGAACCTCACATACGCTTCTGGGGATACATTCATCATACGCGCGGACCATACTACAGTTTTGAGCTCGAGTGGACCTGGTCGGAACTCGGTCCGCATACAGAGCAACAAGCAATATACTAATCATGTTGCCGTGTACGTCATCGCCCCTATCTCCCATGTGATATCGCGACTCATTCAATTGCTGCAGATTCAATATCAGGCATATGCCCGAGGGCTGCGCGTACGTTTGCTCGTCGTATCCCATTTCCTATGATCTGACCATGTGAACACTAGAACTTGGCCTGCAGTATGGGAGGTCGGTGCTAACTGGCCAAATCAGGGCGAAGTGGATATCGTAGAAGGCGTCAACAACGTCAGTCCAAACCAAGCCACTCTCCACACGAGTTCCGGTTAGTGACTTCGAGTTCAATTCTACCGATCGCGTACTAAGCAGTATATCTGACTGGTATAGGTTGTACGATGCCTAGTAGCAGGTCTATGACAGGGTAGGTCCCACCCATCTTTCCGGCTAACAATAGGTTTACCCTTCTTACAGGAGTGTCACCGGAACGAACTGTGACGCTAGTGTGAATAACAACGCTGGATGCGGCGTGAAGGCAACGGCGACCAATAGTTTTGGTCCTTCATTTAATTCTGCAGGAGGAGGCTGGTATGCCATGGAGCGTACCGACTCCTTTATCAAGGTCTGGTTTTGGACGCGCAACGCCGGGAACGTTCCGAGCGACGTCAAGAATGGTGGGACTACTGTTGACACTGATAACTGGGTATGTGATCAATTGCTCTCATGCGTGTTAATCAACTCACTAACACTATTCTTTGTGTCTGCAGGGCAGCCCATTCGCGTTCTTCCCTAACACGGACTGCGATATTGACTCGCACTTTGGGCCGCATAATATTGTCATCAACCTCACGCTCTGTACGTATCAAACACATGACTAGGTATATCACTGCTCATCGTCAAATACTCTACAACTAGGTGGAGACTGGGCTGGGGCGGTATTTAATTCTGATGGATGCTCTGGTAGCTGCACAGGTAAGTGGGCTGATACCACCCCATCGACCCGTCTGACGCTTTTACTAGATTACGTTAACAACAACCCCTCCGCGTTTACGAACGCTTACTTCGACTTCGAGTGGCTGAAGATCTACGGGTAGTTCTCCACCCAGCATTATTGATTCAAGCTGTAGCCCTAGAAAGTGTTCCTCTCTGACCGATCCCACGTCTGGCAGATCTATATGATATTCTTGCACTGTACAATATTCTGTCTTTCTCGCAATATGACATGATGACACCTTCTTCTAGTCTCTTGGGTATTGCACATCTGGGTTGGTAGGACTAATACTTTGGTGATTAGATGGCTCGTACGTGGACTTGCTGAGCGGTCAGTTCAAAACTGCACGGTGTCAGGAGCTCGACAGTCGACACGGGCTTTTTGACCTTCTCCTTTCAAGGGCACATGGTGTAGTTGGTTATCACATCCGCTTAGCATGCGGGGGGTGCTGGGTTCAATTCCCAGTGTGTCCATATGTTTTGGTATCCTATATTTTTTGGTCGGCAGCAGCCGCAGCACTGCGGCGGCGGTGAGCACTGAGCACTAATAAACGTTTAATACCTTGGTTCTTCATTTGAGCCCCAGCTTCACCTCTAACAGTCTATCTACGAACGAAGTTATGTATCGAAGCCACATCGATACCACACCGCATACTGTATGAAGCAGCTTATGTATTACATCACCCTGACAAGCTGTAACATGATGTTTGCATCACTTCACAGGACTGAGACCACCGCCTCACGAATCACCCATCTCGACATCTTCATCCCCATCAGCTGCTTTCAATTTGGGAGGAGGCATCGTGCCGAGGTCACTCTTGTCCGCTATGAGGTCCTGTGCCGCCTTCCGAATCGACGAAATCTTCTGACGCATGACCTTAATCGCCTCAGGTAGCATGCGTTCTGGGGCATAAGGGCCTTCGGACTCGACGCTGACTGTCGGTGGTTGATGTACGCAGGCATTAGCGGCGAGCAATGAGTGATAGGAGCAAAACGTTGAAAGGGAAGACGGACGTACAGATGAACCAGTCACGGATGCGCTTGAGTTCAACACAGCCTTCAAACTCTTCGTGACGTAATACTTCGCGCGAGACACTATCTTTGCGCATGTTGTATTGATCTATTGTTATCTGAAGACGGGGAAGCGTCAGTATGGGGGTTTTCACGCGCATGCGTAAAGTGAGTGGGTGCGTACTTTACCGTCCGCAGTGACATCGACGACACCTGGACTGAAGCAATTGGCAAATTTGATGGCGAGATGCCGCGGAATGGGTTTTTGAGGGTTGAGCACGATGAGGGGGTGTAGCCGGTACGTCGCCGTCGCTGCGGCACGTTCGTATCAACGCAGCGTATCAGGAATGATAAAAATCGACGTACCGACTGGGCTCCATTTTGCATGCTCTTTTCCTACGCCCTTAATTGCATGCAATTCCATGTCGACCTCTTGCCCTGGTCGCAGCTTCGCAAGGACGATATTTTTGTTCGTCGGGCCGGGCAGATTGTCCGCGAAGACGGCTTCTTGTTCGCCTTGTGGTACCCACACGAGATCGCCGCTGGTCACTTCGTCATGAATGTAAGTCTTTGCGCTGCCTTTCGGTGCGCGTTCGCATGTTACTTGGAGCCTAAAATGAGCAGCGGTGAATACGGTCGGAGGAACGAGGTTGAGGAATGCATGTATGACTTGCATTAGAGGTAACAAGGGGATGAAATAGAAGAGAACACGTACTTGAATACCAGTGTATTTCTATCATTTGGTGCTGAGTTGAGGCCAGACGCGGTACGGAAATCAATAAGTGCGGGGTCGATGTTGAGTGGAACGAGGCCAAGACGATGCGCAAAGACTTCGTCTTGAATAATGGACGTGTTGTTCCATACGTATACATTTTCTATGGCTATTGTGGGTACCTGATGAGGACTCGATGAGCTGCCATACCGAGGATAGGGAATACGCTTCATCCATGCCTCCGCTATGAGTATTCGTCGAAACGCGTTGGCTATTGACGCGTCGACACCGACAATGTCAAATTCTATCGACCTTTGAGATAGTCGATGTACTTTTACTTGTAGATTCTGGCGCAACAGAAAGTGAAACATAAGTTCATTACGTCCACTATGTGATCAGTCCTCTACGCACCTCCTTGAACTTCTCCAGATCCCAACTGTTATCTTCGCCCGGGTAATGTCCAGGATACTCTGTGCTGGACACATCTGAGACTCGTTCTTTATGTATGCCGACATGTCGTCGTGGGTTGTAGACGGACTGCGGGAGATAGGACGAAGAAGAAGACATTTTCGAGCACAAGCGGTTTCAAAGATGTGTTTGTCGCGAAATCTTATGTGCGTCTATCTAATCCTACTTTGATCTTATCTCGGTCCGGGTATCTAAACCATACCTCTTACTCCCACCACCAACGAGCACTCTAAGAAAGAAAATTCACATTTCTTCATTATATTCCGACCGCTCGATGGGCTCAGAATCGCGACATACGATCTTACGCATTGTTCTCAAAAAAGGAAAAGAAAAATACACGTCGCGGCGACTATCGGCCTGACCTTGGTCACCGATCCCTCCTTCGCAAGCTATGGCGTTCACTTAAGCGGCAGTCGCACTATATCTCCTTTCGCATTGTTTGATAGAGCAACAGTTCTCCCTTCTCCCTTCTCCCCCACCCTCACCTACTGTCAGTCCAATCCAGCTCGCTCAGTATGTCCTATCCGGTGGCATCTGCTCCCTTCGATTCGTCTGTGGAGACCACATTCACGACCATGCCTCATCCTAAGTGGACCTACGGTCAGAAAACAGAAAACTTAGGTAAAGACGGCGTGGAGTGGGCCAAAGGCGAAGAAGCGGGCTGGAAACTCGTTGATACGTCAAAGACGGAACCTGCGTGAGAGCAACTGCTTAATTAGCGTTGAATATGATGCTGATGCCCCGTCTTAACATTACCAGCGAACTTGTAAGATTGAAGTAGGATTATATCGTGTTATTATCTGACGGCCGTATCAAGTACGCACTCATGATCAGTGGGATCGTACCACGCCCTGTGGCGTTTGTGTCCTCTGTCTCGGAATCAGGTGTAGATAACCTCGCACCGTTCAGGTCAGTCCTCCCTTGTTCCCTTTTTTACATCACTCATTTTGTTGGCTGATAGCTGGTTCAACATGGTTCGTGCAAGGAGCCTTTTGAAGGACGCATCTAACGCTTTCGATTACCACAGGTCTCACACTATCCACCGGTCGTCTCAATCTGCTTCACGAACCTGGCGAACTCCCTCAAAGATAGTGCAAGCAACATCAAAGCAACTAAAGGGTTTGTTGTAAACATCATGAGTACTCCGTTCATCGAGCAAGCAAACGCGACAAGCATGGATTGTCCGCCGGACGTCAGCGAATGGGAGCTCAGCGGCCTAACCAAGGCCCCAAGCGTGCGTCTTTCCTTATCGTTTTTGAATCATATCCGCATGCGTTTCCTGACATGACCGGTTACACGCGTCCGTTGCCTACACAGGTCCATGTCAAAGCGCCGCGCGTGCTTGAAAGCGCGTTTAGCATGGAGTGCGAGCTTTTCGAGGTAATTGACATCAAGCACCCGGAGACGGGAGTCGCGACAACGACGATGATACTGGGGCATGTCAAATACATCCACGTCCGCCATGATGTGTTGAATGACCGCGGCCGTGTGGACCCTGTCAAGTACAAGCCGATTGCGCGTCTCGGAGATGTCGCATACGCAACGCTCGGCACCGCGTTTCGTATTGCACGCCCACAATGGAAAGCTGAGGAGGAGAAAATTAAGGAACTTAGCGGGTCAAAGATGTAGATATGACACCACTCAGGGATGTATCGCTCGGTGAGTAAGATGACTGGCTACCGTCAGGGCTGGGGTACTGATTCATTGCTCAGGGATCTAGAATTAAGGAAATTAGGCATAAGAATACAAGAGAATTCAACACGATGTCGTACATACCTTTTGTCTGCGTGCCGCCATGCTCGGCCGCCACCTCGTCGTGAATGTCTGGATCTTACCGGCGGAGACTTACGCATTCTCCAAATTATACTGCCCTCTTCGTCTCACTAATTCTCTTTCTTTGTAGATTTCTGTTCAAAGGATATGCTTCACTATTGTGTCCCGCCATGCCCGGATTTCTTGAACGCATCAGCACGAGATTCTCGACCGGCAACTCTCGTGTTTACTCTGCATGCCGTCTGTCAGAATGACGATTTGTGATGCGGGTCCAGAGCATAGGACTCTCGTTAACTGTAAGAAGTTGTGAGCGGGATAGCTGATTTCTGTGGACCGCCAGTGCTGATACATTCCTCGGAGATTTTAAAGCATGGCACGAACTCAAGTTTCTTCCAAGTCAGATTCTAGAGCTGAAGAGGACGCCATGCTATGTGCCATCTGTCTTCGTTGCATCATCCTGTGCCGAATGCATTCTTGAGCCTGACTGCTAACGACATTCTGTTTCCTATCAGAGCAGAGTGCACAAATCTTCACTCAAGTCTAGGTTTAGAAATCAGAGGATACCTTCATCTCCATATCCCGCCATGCTCGGATATAGATCCAGGATAGTCTTGGTGTATACCTCCCGCAATGTATGACTCTATCCTGTCTACTCTGCTTGGTCTGAGGTTAAACATTTTCCTTGGTTAGTGGCTGACGGACGCGCTATGGTACTGCTTCGCCATGTCTGGGCACCGCCTGCGCATGTGGGAAGTGGCGTTGGCGTCGTCGGCATGGGCCGAAATGCATCCTCCATCTGCCCTCCACTCGTGATCCGCATAACAGGCTTAGGGGCCAATTGCCCATCACATTGTTTTGTAAGTCAGTTTGCATTTCGGCGAGTTGTTTGTACTAATTTCTTACTGTGACTGTCGAAGTGTATTTTTCTCATTTAAAGGTTCAGATATGAAGACTATCCCATTCTATTGCTAGTCTCTATCTCGACGTGCTCGGCTGTTCTCTAGCGGCATAGTCATAAGTCTCGCCGTCGGCAAAGTCCTCAACCTCTCCGTCCGCCGTTCAACCGTGGCTCCGCGTGTCCAGAATTTACGGCCTCCGCTAGTATGCACTCAGACGATGGGTGCAGTACGCAGGCCCTTCTCCGCGCATATGGGCGGAAATTGAATATCGGAGATTTGACCCGGCGGCCAGGGGGAAGCGTATTCACCAGGACCCCAGGATACACTTCGGTCGTCAGCGTGTAACTTGTTGCCAACATCCCGAAAATAAGCAGGACAGACTGAACCACACCGTGATATCGGGCTGTATATGCCATGAGTCTATCGACACCTCCGCTTCATTTCGTGGGGGATACAGGTATGATAACCGGTCAATGGAAGGCGTCTGAGATACAGCTGACTCGCAATGCAGGGCTTAATACCCGACTGGCATCTAGGGCTCAGGAACAGAACCTAGAACCCTCCCCACGCCCGGACGTTGTGGGGCACATAGGGTCTGACGCTCAATGTCATTGAATAAACATCGCTTTCAAAGCGTCCGGTGATGAATGTTGTCGTTTAGCAAACTCGTCTTGTCTCGAGTGAGCTGCTGTAGCTATGTTATTTAGATCACCTGCGCCACAGTAGTGCCACAGCGCTCTCTGATTCACCCCGAGCATGACCCGCCGGCTCGACGCCTAGGGCACTGCTTCGCGAATTCTCATCTATTCGCCCTTGGCCCTGCGGATCCTTGCGAAAGCGGTGATTGATGTCGCTCGCTGCGAGTTTCTCGCTTCCGCATTTTCTCCTGAACGGTCCCTTGTACTGCATCAAAATGCCAGAAGACGGATCGCTTCCGTACAGCGCCCGCTGTTCTTCCTCTTTGGGATGTCGCACCGCTATGTCTTTTGTTCACTGATTTACACTTATCGTGCGTCCAGATTTCTGATCTGATAGTAATGCTTCGTTGCATGCCAATTCTTGATGTGCTTGCGTCAACACAGACATAGGAGTCTTACGATGGTACTTACACGCTGAATTGACGGTGGTATTTTGCCGGTGGCACACTTTCATATTATAGCTCTAGGTCCCTGGAGCTGGAAATGCTCGTTAGTGATCGTTGAAGACGGCCGTTACGCACATAAATACTTTGATGTCTAAATTCGAACTTCGAGGGTACTGCAGTCTTGATCGACTACGGTAACCTTCATTGCATGGCAAAAGGGTGAACAGCCTCTGCAGCGGCCTCGGTTGCGAGTAATGACTGCAAAATCTTCCGTGCGAGAACTTGGATCGATATCTGTGTGACTGCGCTAGAAGCTTGACGTACAGCGTATACTCCTGAATCCTTGAGCGAACAGGTTGCAATAATGCAGCAGCTCACCCAAACTTCGCGCCGAATCCCGACGCGTCCAACGCGTCTCGGCGTCGGCCCGGCTCGGCGACTACGTCGTCCGGCAGGTAGAATTGGCGCCTAGCCGTTCCGAGTCGGCTTTGACACAGAAAACATTGTGGTCCACGACTGCTGACCCAGACGTGAGCACACGTTCCGTATCACAAGGTAGCACGCCATTTCAACTTCATGCGACGAATTTCCATCATTATTCAAAGCCTTTTGCCGTTTAGGATGTAGCCATCAGGATCGAAGAACTGACGGTGCTCGCCAGCAACGACTTCTTCACAGCAACAACGACGGAAACCGCGCGTCCTTCTACCAACTTACCGGAATGGTTTGAGACAATCCAGTGGAAAGGGGCGAAGGTACTCTTCGGGCACCGTAGACGTACAGGACGATGTTATGGCGTTCCAAAGAGGGCAAGCATGATCTGGGCACCATATTGGACGGACTCCATGGACCCCAAATCTGTGCAGAACCGAGGAGCACAACTGTTCTTCTTTTGTGCTGCTCTTCAGTACCTCGCTTTGCATAGCTGTATATCTTCGGGTTCGTGGTGATTCTGATTTACATGGAAATTTGACACTTGAGGTCAGCCTCCTACGCCAGCTGAATATCCTGGTGGTCTGGAAATTGCCAGGTCCGCATAACTCTAAACTTATCCTTCGGCATATTCTAATTCTCGGTCCTTAGGCGACCAGTCAAACGTAGACTTCCGGTGCTGACGGCCCATCGTTTCCCAAACGTGTTATATAAAGCCCAGGACTCCGAATCGGCTTGAAGTCAACAGCAGTCTGTCTCATCCTTGCAAAGCGTATACACCAAGCACATCTCAGTCGCACTAAATGGCATCTCGGTCTATCACAGCTGCTCCCCTCACCACTAGCATGCTATCCCATGTTCCTCTCGTCCTTGACGGGCTGGGCATACCCTGTTCTACTGCATCGGAGACAATACAAACGTCGGTCGCAGATGCAAGCTCTCCGCTTGGTGCTACCCTCCTGCTCGCATGTCACCAAGCACTGGTTCAGGAACTCAACGCCTTGAATACTAATGACATCGCGGCCAGTGGGTTCTCCGCGGATGCCATACCCACCCCAGAGTCACTTCTCGAGCTACCCAAGTCGTACCCTCACAACTCTGTCGTTGCCAACATCCATCTCTACCTCGTCCAGCTTCTGTGCTACCTGCATCATACTTCATTCGATACTTCCACACCCGCTCTCACGGAATCCGCAGACGATATCGGAATTCTGGCATTCTCTACGGGAATGTTTGCCGCAGTGGTCATTGCGAGTTCCGAAACAGTCACAGATTTCCTTACTCACGCAGTAGAGGTTCTCCGGGCCGTATTCTGGCTTGGACTGCGCGTCCAGAACTCCGCTGCTCGAGCCACCGGGGCCGCGGCTCAGAGTGGGTCATCGTTGTCATCCTGGAGCCTGGTGATCTTCGGTGCTCAGCGATCGGAGGTCCAGGAGGCGGTTGATCGTTACAATGCAGACTACGTAGGTCATTCACGTTACACGCATGGCTTCTTACTGATTAAAATGACGACAGAGTAATGCAAGAGCGTCGCTTGTGTACCTTACTGCGATAACCCACGCCACCTGTATATCAGTATCGGGACAGCCCACTGCGCTTTCCAGTTTCGAAAAGGATTACCTCCCCTCGACCGCGATTTCCACGCGCTACGCACCTATTTATGCGCTATATCATTCCGCCGAACACCTCGACGTCAAGGGCGAGGTATTACACGATATCTCCCACAGGAACATACGTTTCCCCACTCGCGACGATTTAAGACGCAGTATTCGGTCCACTATCACCGGTATATGCATTTCAGCGACACACAACGAATTCGCTACGCTTCTCGAAGAGGTCTTTGACATGACACTAATTTATCCTGTAAATTATGACCGCGTTTTGGATGCTATCCGCGCGGGAATATCACCCTCTCGCGATACTACTCAACTCATCAACATCGGTCCCGGCAATGTACTCTGGCGCAGTATCTCTCGCGCGTTGAGTGGTTTCAATTTCAAGATGGTTGACTGGAGCCCAGCCACACGGGATCGAATCTCCAGTCCTCAATCTGATTCCGCCCCCTACAACTCGACACGCGAACCTACGCACGAGCCTATCGCTATTGTGGGCATGGCTGTCAGATTCCCTGGCGCACAAGATGCCAACGGGTTGTGGAGCATACTGGAAAACGGCCTGAATACGGTTTCGGAGGTACCTAAAGCCTCACTTGTTTCTGCCTACTACGCTCACGGATGTGGTCAATCCAGATCCCTTCTTCTCGATTCAACATTTCCGACTACAAGGTCGGGTCACATGGTCCAAAACGTACGCTGAAAACGCAATTCGGTAATTTCATGGATGACCCAGATGCGTTCGATAACGCATTCTTCCATATTTCGCCCCGTGAGGCGCGGAACATGGATCCCCAGCAGCGAGTCCTGCTTGAGGTTTCGTATCATGCATTGGAAAATGCCGGATACGTTCCTGGCGCTACAAGCTCCTTCGATCCGGAGACGTTTGCGGCCTACGTAGGTGTCGCGACTAACGACTATGTGCAGAATCTAAGGGACGAGGTAGATGTCTACTATAGTACCGGTAAGTCCGGTAGACTTGACACATGGAATTAGCTGATTTACGTGCAAATGTAGGGACACTCCAGGCATTTTTGAGTGGCAAGATTTCGTATGCTTTCGGATTCAGCGGCCCTTCTGTCGTAGTTGACACGGCCTGCTCATCCTCCATGGTCGCCCTGTATCAAGCATGCAGGTCTTTGAACAACAAAGACTGCAATGCTGCGATTGCCGGAGGCGTCAACATCATCACCAGCCCTGATGTAAACTCGTTTCTCTAGACCCTGCATATCGGTGCTCATCAAACCCCTTTCCAGATGTATATCGGCCTTGATCGCGGACACTTCTTGAGCTCTACAGGGCAGTGCAAACCTTGGGACGCGTCTGCGGACGGCTACTGCCGTTCCGAGGGCTGTGGCATGTTCGTGCTGAAGCGCCTGTCGGACGCAGTGGCAGAGAACGACAACATTCTGGGTGTCATTCGCGGGGTCGAGGTCAACCAGTCTGGGAACGCGGAGTCCATCACGCACCCACACATTCCCACGCAAAGGAAGTTGTTTGAGAAGCTGCTTGCGACCAGTGGTGTCGAGCCCCATGAAGTTAGCGTTGTAGAAGCGCATGGGACGGGTGCGTTGGACGTTTCCTGATTCTGATTTGACCACAGCTGACAATTTAATTGGGGATCTTCAGGTACAAGGGCCGGCGATCCCACCGAGATCGAGAGCATCAGAAGCGTGTTTGCGCGGGGCCGCTCACACGCGAACCCGCTGCACCTTACCTCCATCAAAGCGAACCTCGGTCACGCTGAGGCGGCATCTGGTGCGGCGAGCCTGGCGAAGCTTTTGCTTATGATGCGCCACCACACTATCCCGGCCGTGATCTCCTTGAAGAAGCTGAACCCGTCTATTCGTCCACTGGAAGAGGATGGGACGAAGATCGACACGCAAGCCGGTCCGTGGACTAGCCAAAATGGCCGGCTTGCACTTCTCAACAACTTCGGAGCCGCTGGGTCGAATGCCGCGCTAATATTGCAAGAGGGCCCTAGTCAGACAACGACACGCAATGAGAATCCGAAACAGGCCCTCTCGTTCATCGTCGGCATCTCGTGCGAGAGTGAAACTGCGCTAGAGAAACAGCGGACGGCGTTTATTTCTTACCTTGAGAAAGTGGACGCTATCTCCGGTGAAGCTACCCTCCAAGACTTTGCGTACACTGCGACCGCTCGCTGCAGGACCTTCAAGTATCGTCTCGCTGCCTATGGCGCAACCAAGGAGGAGTTATGCGCCAGTCTGCGCACAGTACACGTTATAGAGACACAACAATCTTCCGGAGCGGTCGCCTTTGTGTTCTCAGGTCAGGGCGGGCAGTATCTAGGCATGGGTTCCGGCCTCTATCGCACAAACCCTGCGTTCCGCCGAATGGTCCGTCACTGCCATGACTTGCTTGTCTCCTGGGGTCTGCCTGGTGTCATCGACATCTTCGTACCTCAAGGTGAAAATCAAGAACCGAAGACCGAGGCTCTCCAGTCAGCGGTGTTCGTACTGGAGTGTGCACTTGCTGAGATGTGGATGTCGTGGGGCGTCAAACCTGGCGCTGTAGTCGGGCATAGGTCAGCTTATAATTTCCTGCGGCTTCACTCGTAGCTAATACATTGACCACTATTAGCCTCGGCGAATATGCTGCACTTGTGACAGCTGGTGTCCTGACTCTCGAGGACGGTCTCAAACTAGTGGCCCGTAGAGCCGGGTTAATGGTGGAAAAGTGTGCCCCTAGTGAGACCGGAATGCTTGCTGTCAAAATGAATGCGACTCGCCTTGAACATCTGATTGAAAAGGACACACGATACATCGGTCTCTCCATCGCGTGCTATAATAGGTACGTCTGCTCGTCATACTGTTGGAGAAAGATGCTCATGCGAACTATATAGCTGCGAGGATACGGTTGTTGCGGGCAGCCTTGCTCAGTTGGATATACTCCAGGCCGACCTGAAGAAATCTGGCTCCAAGTGCACGCGGGTCAACGTGCCCTTCGCATATCACACATCGGCCATGGATCCTATCCTAGACGATCTCACACAACTTGCTTCCACTGTGAAACTATCCCCACCGTCCCTTCCCGTCGTATCAAATGTCCTGGGGCGAGTCGTCAACCCCGGCGATTCCACAACATTCGTTCCCGCTTATTTCGCTCGACATTGCGCTCAACCCGTCAAGTTTGAACAGGGCATACAGGGTTTTGTGTCCCACCCCGAGTTCAGCATGATTTCGGTATGGTTGGAAGTCGGACCGCACCCTACGACACTACCGATGCTGCGCTCCATCCCCTCAACATCGCATCAAGCTGTCTATCTGCCATCTCTGCGAAAGAACGTCGATGACTGGGTCACCATATCAACCTCTCTGTCTGCGCTGTACTGCACTGCTATTGCAGTGAAGTGGAGGGAGGTCTTCAAGACCCTGGCACCAGAGGCTCGACTCATCGAGTTACCCTCTTACCCTTTTGAGAAGACACGTTACTGGGTCGACTACCGGGAAGCAAGATCAGGGAACGAGGTCAGCACACGAAGTCCGGCACCTACCACTCGATACTCTCTCGTCGAGACCTGCGTCAATTGGGCTGCTGCGGGCAGCGCTGAGCCCTCCGTCTTCGAAACCAACATCACACGACTAGCATCACTCATCGGGGGGCACAAAGTCTCTGACTATGCTCTATGTCCTGCTTCGGTGTATGTTGAAGCAGTCAATGCTTCAGCCCAGCTGTCTTTGGAACGCACAGGCCGTTTAAAACAGGATACAACGATCGTGGTCTCTGATATCGCCTTCCAAAAGCCCCTCGTCTATACTCCTGATGTCTCAAGGACAGTGAGGATTGAGATCGTCTTGTCCTCGCTTCCCTTGGAGAAACACCTGGGTACATTCCAGGTATCATCATACGTGGTTGGGACTACGGATCTGCAGACACACTGCAGTGGGGTATTCGACTATCCCACCACGCAAGCATCCGACCTTAAGATGTCTCAGCTATCTACGATGGTCGACCGGCGAATACAAGCAATCTTCGACGATGTACGTTCGAAGCCTGCGGAGACATTTTACACTCGCACGGCCTACGAGACGATTTTCTCCCGCATCGTGGATTACTCGCCCATATACCAGACGATGAAGTCCATCACGCTCGACCCGAACGGCGTTGATGCTTACGCTGTGATGCAACTGCCCGCCGACGCTGCGCCGGGGTCCTACGTCGTCCACCCCATCTTCACGGACACGCTTCTGCACGCGGCGGGTTTCGCCGTCAACTGCACCGCCGCGCGCGGCGAGGCGTTCATCTGCAGTCAGGTAGACAAGGTGCGCGTGCTGCCCGCGCTGGTGCGGCCTGGCGTGGAGTACGGGGTGTACTGCAATATCGGGTTCCTGTCGGAGACGCTGGCAGTTGTGGATGCGTTTGCGGTGGAGGTCGGGGCGGATGCGTCACCGGTGCATGTGGTTGCGCATGTGAAGCGAATGCACTTCAAAAAGCTGCGCCTGGCTGCGTTCGGTAGGGTCCTGGCTTCTGCTGCCGGCGCATCCGGCGCATGGTCGACGAGGGCAAAGTCAAGACCCGTCACTCCGTCGCCTCCTAGGGCACCTCGTCGACGAGAGGTAGCGGACGCATCTGTCGCGCACCCCTCGGCACCCGAACAGGTAAAGACGATAGTAGCCAACACACTAGGGATTTCTGCCGTTAACATCTCCGAGGACGACGATCTGGAACGCCTGGGAATGGACTCACTCACGTACATCGAGACTTGGCACGCCCTCCGCACGGCCCTGAATATCAAAGTTCCTCAAGACGTTCTGACCTCCTGCAGGACCATCGCAGATATCATCGCCGCGACATGCGCCCTTTCCCCCGCCCTTACGACGATCAGCCTCGGTGAGGAAAGCGTGGCTTCTCGCAGCAGCGACAACACACTCAACGACGCTGACACCGACTGTCGATCAGACTCTGAGCATGGGCGCGAGGGTGACTGTCTGCCGCGGATACGGCAGATCGTGGCCGACGTTCTCGGGGTACCACTGCACGCGCTTGGAGAAGACGAGAATCTAGAGCGCATGGGGATGGACTCCCTCATGTCGATCGAGGCGCGACACGCGTTGTGCGAGGAGTTGGGAGTGAAGCTCCCGGAGGACGTCTTTGTGAAGTGCAGGACCGTGCGGGAGGTCCAGAGCCTCCTCTGTGCGCCCGCACGCCCGCCTCCGCTCTTGCTCACTCAAAAGGTGTCGACGCCTTCGTTGTCTGCCTCTGCTGCGCACGCGGAGCGGATCGAGGGCAAGAAAACCGTCATGACTTTTGGGACCGACGTCAACCCGATGAAACTCCAGGATAGTGAAGACGACGGGTCCGCGCTGCCCCTCTTCCTCATCCACGACGGGAGCGGGACAGCACATCAATATGCACGTATATCCCCGCTCGGTCGTCCAGTGTGGGGGATACACAACCCGAAGTTCGCAACAGGAGAGAAGTGGGAAGGTGGTCTGCTCGAGATGGCGACGCATTATGCTGATCTTGTCCGGTCCATTCTTTTGGAGAGTACGTATTCTGGATGTCTTGTCGGCGGTGAGTACACTCTCCTTGGTACCCTTAAAGCGTGACCTGATCTCTCCTGTAGGTTGGTCCGTCGGCGGTGTCATCGCGTTCGAGGTTGCCCGCCAACTGATAGCGTCGGGTATAGACGTTACCGGGCTGGTGCTTATAGACTCTCCTCCGCCTCAAACGAATACGCCCCTAGCTGAAGACGTTCTTGACTCTGTCTTCTCCAAGAAATCTCTCGGGCGGAGCGCGGAACTTGCCAAGCGGCAAATGCAGCATGCAACGGCAGCACTTGTAGCGTACGACCCTAGTGCATCCCATGCACAGGGCATCGTGCCACCTAAGACAGTCATGCTGCGCTGCACGGAGTCTTACTCGCTGCCGCGAACACACTCAAAATCGCAATCCGATTTCTTCCTTGCTGAGAGGAGCGACTCGGGTGCCATCACAAGGGATTGGAAAGCACTGCTTGGATACGAAATTTCTGTTATTGATATACCTGGAAACCACTTTCAGCCTTTTGATTATGAATTTGTGAGTACCTCCCGTTCCTGGCTTAGTTTATGCAGCGGCTGACTTAGTGTGTAGGTGCAAAGAACATCACAGGGTCTTAGGGAAGCTATTTCGTTATTACACGGGAACTAGGGAATGCGTGTGCCGTCTGTATTTTGCGGATTATTTATGAATTAGATTCGATCATGGATATCAATGCCGTGTGCTGGTGGTGTAGGAGTGCGCGGCGCCGATCGAGCGGCCCGCCGTGACCATAGCAGGCAAGCGTCGGTGTCACGTGCCGTTCCCGCGCACGGACCATCCACAGATCATATATAATGCGGGGCGCGACAATTTTGTTTCCTCAGAACATACTCAGCTAGGATCTATTTTATAGTTTCTAACTCGAGTCTCGCATGTTTTAACATGCCACATCCTTCATATCCAGTCGATGACATCCGCGTTCGCCCGTCATACCGAGAACATGGCCTGCATCAGCGGGTTTCGAGGACGTTTGGTGGCTTTCTTCGTGTTCTGTTCGCAGTCACTTTGAAAGCTCGCCAGCGGGTTGAACGTCAGTCTGATGGATATCCCTACTTTCGTATCTTATCATGTGTTTATACCTACGACGACAATATCTTATTTTTCGTCAAATCATCGTTTGTCTGATGTCTGAAGTCAACGTTTTCATTCGAGTATCTGTCATCATTGAAAAACTCACGACGATAGCCATGATTGAGTTCGACGATGAACGTTGAACGTTGAAAGTTCATGAGATCTTCTTGTCTTGCCTCGCTACCCAAGTCAGTATGTGGCATACGGTCGACGAGAGGTGTTCAGGCCTACGACGTCTGCAGACTGCTGCAGGGACTCAGTTCCAAGGTGTGTCCGCTTTACTACAGGCCTGGATAACTGTTGTCACTCAGCCGTCCATGTATCAGAAAATCTCCCCGGACATAGCGATACCTCTGCCCGAGGCTGGGTGGGGTCGCTTGGCCATGCAGACATCTGGCAAATTGTTGTGAGCCCGCGGGATATCGGCTCGACTGCTACGCTGCACGCCTTTACGAGTCCATGTTGTGCTTAGCCAGGCTCGGTAAGAGTGTCATATCGTATTATTCGATGCAGTTGATGCTGATGGACATGCTTGTATTTGAGAATTCAGGCTTCCTTTATGAGCGAAATGATTATCAGCCCTATGTATTTAACTCGGCCAGCGAACACAGGGCCTGTCGAACTGGATGTATAGTGCAACTACCATGCCTGCCCAACCGATTCAATGGCTATTTTTCTCTTTGGCATTCGTCCTCGTCGCGGTCGTTTTATGTGACCGTAAAAACCGCAGCAGGCTTCCTCCCGGCCCGCCCGGTCTACCTATCGTAGGCAATATCTTCCAGATGCCTAAAACTGGGCGGCATCTCAAGGTAAGTTCCCGCAGAACCCCGTCTGGCGAATCTTATGGCTGATGTTACGTCCTCTCTGTTAGCTTACCGAATGGGCCCAACGGTATGGTGAAATTTACCACTTCCGGGTCGGGATGCAGTCGGTCGTTGTTCTCAACTCTCCCGAAGCCGCCGACGAGCTTCTCGTAAAACGGGCAAAGAACTATTCAGAACGCCCGTATGCGCATGTTGCATCGGAATTGCTCAGCGATGAACAACGTATGCTTCTTATGCCGTATGACGAGTCGTGGAAGGTACGCCACATCACGATGTACTCTGCCATCGTTGACAGATACCAATGATCACAACAGGCTGCGAGGAAGGGTATCACGAACGCGATAGGCCCTGCGAAGATGAAACGTATCCGCAAGTTGTTAGAACTTGAGTCCCGCGTGTTACTCAAGGACCTGCTGGACTACGGCGACACTGCAGAACGTTCGCGATATGTGGCACCCAATACATCGGCGCATCACGTACCGAAGGATCATTGGTTCTTTCTTGTTCGTCGATTTGTAGGTTATGTCCTCTAGCTCCCCCGGAAGATCATGTCTAATTACTATTCGTAGGTGACGAGCACTATATCGACTATCACATACGCACAGAGGATAAATACTCTGCACGATAGCGGTAATATGTAAGTACTTCCAAAACACGATTTATGGCGATGAGTACTAATCAGTCTCATATAGCACCAAAATATACGACATCTTGACAAATTTCCTGAATATCATGCAGTTCGGCCGTTATGCGTAGGTTGTCCTCTCACATATCATAGAGCTTCTATTGATGATAGTCACTCAGTGTGGACGTTTTTCCCTTCCTCCGCTTCCTCCCTGATTGCTTCGCAAAATGGCGCGGTGAGGCTAAAAGCCTTCATCAATGGTACGTTTTGAAGTTTCAAGCGCATGACTATTGACTGACGGCTCGTCCTTTCTTATTTACACAGGGAGATGGATCTCTTTGGTGGTCTCCTTGACCAACACATGACAAACGCCAACGAAAATACTTATCGCGACTGCTTCATCTCCTCCTACCTGCGTTTGCGGGCTGAGGGCGGGCACGCCGATGCACCAGGCAAGGGAATCACACCCGACGGCTGGATGCGCGACAAGTTCCTCGCGTACACCGCCGGCAGCATCCTCGAAGCATCCTCTGACACTACCTCGAGTACGCTGCAAAGCTGGGTCTTGTACATGCTTGCGAACCCCGACGTGTGGCTCAAGGTCAAGGAGGAGCTAGATCGTGTGGTGGGTAGCGAAAGGATGCCGGGTTGGGAGGACGAGGACAGGCTGCCGTATTTGATGGCGAGCATCAAAGAGACGATGCGGATAAGGCCTAACGGGAATTTTGGTGAGCTCCGTCTGTATGGGCGAACGTTTGCTGTGGGGCACTGAAATATGTTTCAGGCATCCCGCACGCGACACTGCAGGACGACGAGTACAAGGGCTACTTCATTCCTAAGGGCACCACCGTCATGGGGAACGTCTGGGCCATGAACAGAGATTCCGAGCGGTATCCCGACCCGCACGTCTTCCGCCCCGAACGCTTCTACAACCCGGGGCAGCCGACGCAATGGGGAAGCGGCCCCGAGTCCAAGGGGCGCGATCTGTGAGTGTTTTGTCTGTCACGGATATATGAGTCGACTGACGAGAATTGTACTTTCTCAAATCGATCTGAATTGATAGTTACAACTTCGGCTGGGGTCGCCGCTTTTGTCAAGGCGTCAGCGTCGCGGAGGCCGCGCTGTTCATTGCGTGTGCGCGCATAGCGTGGGGACTGGACATGTCTCCTCTCGTCGACGAGCGGACAGGGAGGGCGGTCGTACCGGATGTGGACGACGAGGAGCGGACATGGACAGCCGAGTCCCTCGTCTCGCCGAAGGTTTTCCCTGTCGTGTGGAAGGCGCGTGATAGACAGAGAACACAGGTCGCTCATGCTGCATTCGAGGAGGCACAGATGGAGTGGGATGTCTTGGGGCTGGAGATTGATGTCCGGTAGACTAATGTTCCACATATTCGACCGTCCTACAGCTGCGTTAGTTACTGTTGTATCGAGTGAGACGATATACGGAATGCAATGAACAGTGATCAAAGCTCTAAATTGCGCGCGACGCGTACAACACTCGTGCTCATTGGGCCGATAATCCACTGTGTCAGATTAGTATGTCTCTAGCCTCCACCAGTCTTTCTCTTTACCCTCCAATGTTCGTCTTTATTATATGATCATGGGTATATCGCGGCCCACTGCCTGTTTCTGAATTGCCTCATCGCAAACCGACGTTCAAATCACTCAAATTCAAATTCATGCACGAGCGCTCATATGAAACTTCCCCCGTTTGGCCTCAAAATTTCATGCGAGTTTCCACCTCAAAATCGCGGATGTTTGAACAACAAAAATATACTTCAAAAAACTTCCGACACGGGGAATCGAACCCCGGGCTATCGCGTGAGAGGCGATAATGTTAGCCACTACACCATATCGGATTGTAGAGCAGTAAGGCATTGCAATTCTCATTTGCTCTTTGTCGGAAAATGACTTACCTTGAGCACTTTCATCACCAGCAAGCCTATATCGTGCAATCATATGAATTGTACAGAGTGTACACAACGACAGATTATCTTGTGAGAGTCCTGTATCGTCGATGTAACTGGAGTCTGCATAACCCAACGCCGTAAGACTGTTCGTCTTACGAAATGCAGATTCCAATAAATACAGCACGTATCTAACCTTTCTTTAGGTCCGGAGATACGACCCGCCGTTTGAAGAGGACCTCGGCAGAGGGGTCAGGAGAAACAGCGAGACCGACCCACTTATTTGGCGGCCTCACGCCCTCGTTGGCGAACTTGACGTCGTAATTGAGAAGAGTATAGACCATCATCGCCTTGAGTTCGTTGGCAGCAAAGAATCGGCCAGGGCTAAAACGACATGTTTAAACGAGCAGCGCAATAAGCTGGGGCTGACGCTACTTACCAAGCATGTTTACCGTGCCCAAAGACCATGTAGTCGAGGGCGGTGTTCGTGTATTGGTACTTCAGCGAATTGCCTTCCCCTTCGCGCATATTGTAAAAGCGCCATGGATCGAAGGTAGCCGCATCCGTGTAATTGGCCTCATCGTAATGCGTAGCAAGACCAGGGACCAGGACGATTGCACCGGATGGGATGACGGAGCCGTCGGAAAGGTGGACATCTTGCATCGCCTTGCGCATGAGGGTGACTGTTGAAAGTAGTGTCCGTTAGTCGCGTTTTGTGAAAAGCCAGAAGGTACACGCACAGGCATGAATGTCGTTGTAGCGAAGCGATTCGCGCAAGAAACTGTCAATTTTGCGCATCCTACTCATGGCAACTTTTGTATATCCTTCCTCTTTTATGATTGTCTCTGCTTCTTCTCGCAGAGGAGCAATATATTCGGGGTTAGCGGCAAGATGGTAGAGGACATGGGTGAAGCTCTGTTCGGTATTCGCGTCAATCAAGGAATATTGTGGACCATGGAACAGCACTTGCCATGGATGACGTAGATATGGCAGCGAAATTGATGATGAGGATCATTCGGACGACGTTCTTCATGTCCAAGTCGCCTGTTTTCGCTTGTTCGTCCATCAGCCACTGGAGCATATCATTCTAGAGAGAATTAGGGTTAGTGGTTTATAGAATCCGCAGCGAGTACAGTACGCTCACGGGTTTGTCCTCCCAGTCTCCTCCAGATGATTCCATATCTTGTACGCGTTTTTGCAGCAGGTCGTGTAGATAGCCCTGGACCAAGTCGACACGCCCATTGATGTTGGTAAGGTATCTCGCCGCAAGACTACGAACAGCCAAATGAGCTTGACCAGCACTGTTCCACTGCGACAATTGAACAAACCCTTTGAGCCATCGAGGTACGAAGAGCAATAAGTAGCTTCCGTAATCCACATCCTCCATAAACCTGATGGCTAAATCCAGATAGCTCTCGTTACGGCCTGCATATTTCGTTAGCAACGAAAAAGTGGGAATACTATATGTGACTTACAGTACGGTAGACCCACGAACACCCTGTTACTGACGCGGGCCACAATCTGGCGCATTACAGACAGTACAGGGACACTGACCCATTCTGTTGGCGATGAGTTCTTTACAATCAAATTCAACTGATTGGTAGCTACTCACCGCCGTTAGCTGGCACGGGCAGTAACTCCTCGAAGGAGACTTCAATCTCATCTTGTATCTCAGGGAATGCCGCGCCAATGTGACGAGTGAGCTGCTGTTGAACGACGCGAACATGGTATGGATTGTCATGGAAGCTTTGGCCGAAAATCCACCTGGTGTTGATGAGCTGTGACACCAGATCAGCCCGTCGGTATTCACCGCTAATTTCAGCTCGAGATACACACCTCTGCTATGCTTTCGTTTAGCGACACTTTAGCCTCCGGCAGCTTTTGGAACTCGTCCACCAATTTGTGACCGGAAATGACGACAAGCCATCGCTCAAAGGTAGATACCTTGAAGATCCTGCCTTTGAACTGTAATGATCATCCATGAGTCTCCAACTCAGATTTCAGAGCGACACACGTACCTTCTCGTATCCCTCCTGGAGCAAAGCAGGCCCATTGCGAGCAAAGTTCAGTGCTCCAAGATAGGTCAGCAAGGGGAAATCAGAGCTCCCAACCGTTGGGATGGCACGGAACTATTCACTATGATCAGACATGAAAATCGTGGATAGAGGAAGTGACAAACTTTGCGCCCATTAAGAAGGCTGGAAATAAAAAGAATAGCCGGTAATGCGATGATGTAGAATGTGAAAGACATATTTCTCGAGGCGAATGCAGTGTGTTGTGCATGTCCTTTTACAAGCCATTGTATATATACCTGATTCGGAGCCGCATCGTGAGTACAGCAGAGTGCTTGCGAGTCACACGAGGCACGGCGCGGAGCCGTCGAAGCCGCGGAGAAAGGCTATGAGCCGATAGCTCTCGGCATCAGCTCGAATGCGGTTGGTTTCCAGGTAATCCCGAGTTGCAAGCCCTCAATTCGGCCAGGACTTCCGCGATGAGTTGTGCAGGACAGTATCGACTTGGACGAGTGGCCTTGCCAGGATTCAATTCTTGCCGACGCTGAGAAAGATTAAAAAGGCTACAAGCCATAATGAGGTCAGAACATCGAGGGATATAAGCTTGATTCGCTCCACCTGTCATATGAGTAGCTATACGGCGACATGCAAAGCTGCGTCCGGGAGTCAACCGTTCTGTTACTCTTCAAGTTTTGACCAAACTGACTCCATGACGGCGGTCAGTAAGTTACTGCTGCGAAATGAGCTGGTCTTGTCGAACTAGGACTCAGAAAATCGCAATAGTGCTCAGCATAAATAGATTTTACAAAATGTCATATGCCGATACGTGTGGATATATAGAGTCGAAGTTGCTCAGGTTTGTGACTGAAGTTCGATGTCCATGGTCGGCTCATGGCAGCACGAAGGGCGCTTGTCCTCCGGCCGTGATCATTCGGTGATTGCCGCTTCCGATAGGGCGCCGGAGCCTTGCTGACTTCAACTCCGAGTCGTAGGTTCGCTTTAGTACCTAAGTTCGAACCCGAGGCTCGACTCTTAGTCCTAGTACCGTACGTAAATATTTCTTCCTCTGCTATCCCCGGTTGACTGGCTTTGCTACAGCCGCAATTGATGATGTTAGACAAGACACTGAATTAGTGTGCGGCGAACGGACGATTTTCCCAGCAGGATGTCCAGTTGATCAGCGTTCGCTGGGGCATGCAACCAATCTCGTTGGCCAACGTTTCAGATCCATTGAGCTAGCACCGAGATGCACTGGCTCTGCGGAACCGACTGCGTCGTATCCGCCCCATTCAATGCCAGCCGGCAATGAAGGCCGTAATGGAATGGAAATCCAGCCTCTGGAAGCTTGACGCAGAGCCACCTTTCTTCTGTGGTATAAAATCCACGAATGTGAACCTGTCTTAGGCGCAACAACAACAACAACTTACAACCGACCATGGAATCTACTCCACCTACCTCCTCTCAGCAGTTCGTACGTCCACGGTACGACTACGGAGGCAAGAATACTGGTCTCGACGCACGCGCGTGCACTAGCCTCCCTGAGCTCGTGGAATTCAACGCAGTCAACAACAGAAATCACTTATTCTGTCTTCAATATAACCACCGCATAGACACACATCCACGTCTAGTCACCTATGAAGGGCTGCACCTTGCCGTACTACGTTGTTCTGTTTGGCTTGCGAAGAACGGTATATGCCAGGCTCTCCAGGTTGTCTCTGACTCAGGGATGGATACCAAGGCAAGACCGGTCGGCTTACTCATGGCCAGCGACCTATCCTGGTTCATCCATTTTCTTGCCTTGCTCAGACTGGGCGTGCCTGTAAGTGCTGTAATACATTCTAATAAACCTATCTCACTGGCTTTGTAGGTGCTGTGTATGTCAGCAAGACTTTCTGCACGAGGAGTCATGCATCTACTACAAGAGACGGATACTCAAGTTATGCTGACTTCGAGGCAATTACAAGGATTGGTCGAGGAGGCGCTTGAATCAGCGCAGCTCTCTGATGCACACCCATCGACCGCGCCGCCTGCCTTGCACTACGCGCTATCCTACGACGAGCTTCTTGATAGCCACAGTAGTCTCAATGTCGACGACGTGCCGCCATCTGCCCGCTTTCTGGGCGGTCATAGTCGTAACATGGTTATCATGCATTCTTCCGGAACCACAGGTACGCCCTCGCATTTCTCGCATTTCCCACTTCCCTATTTTCAAGAAAGTTTACACGACAATTACAGGACTTCCGAAACCGATCTTCCACTCGCACTCCTACCTCCTCGGATATGCTGCCTGCCACCGTCTCTCCGCAAGCGATGTGGACGGTGCAGTGAACGTTTCGACTCTACCGCTGTACCATGGCTTCGGGCTGCTCGCACCTTGCCTCGCGCTGTCAGTTGGAATGCCTGTGGCCCTCTTCGCCGCAACAACTATCCCTACCGGGCCATCCGTGGCCACGTTGCTTCGTTCAGCCGGCGCGACTTCGCTCATGACTGTGCCCTCTATTATTGAGGAACTTTTCCTCCTCGACAAGGACGTACAACAATTGAAAGGGCTACGATTCGTCGCAGTAGGGGGCGCCCCGATGAAACACAGCGTCGCAAAGCCGCTGGCCGAGGCGGGTGTCGCGCTTCTCAACCACTGGGGCGTGACTGAAATCGGCGCTATCGCACCCATCGTCATCCCTAACCCTGATTACGACTGGCGCTTTCTCCGCCTGCGCGATGATATTGGCCTGCGCGCCGAGCGTGTCAACGGCGATCCTGAAGGAGATGACGGAAGCTACCGCCTCGTGGGCTGTGCCCCGGGATCCGACGTGGAATTTGTCGTGCAAGATCTGCTAATCACGAACCCTGCACGGCCCAACCAAGAGTTCCGTATTGCAGGAAGAGCGGACGACCTCATTGTTCTTGCCACAGGCGAAAAGGTGCGCCCTACCGCGCTAGAAGCGGCGGTTTCTGAGCATCCGCTCGTGAAGGCTGCCTTGGCCTTTGGGGACAAGAAGTTCCAGCTGGGGCTGTTGGTGGAGGCTGCGCCGCATGTAGAGCTGGATATCTCCAACAAGCTCTCTGTAGAGGCATATGTCCAGAAGATTTGGCCAGCCATCGAATATGCCAACCAGGTGATGGACGCGCATGCGGAGGTCACTCGAGACATGGTACTGGTGACAACGCCGTCTACTAGACCGCTACTTCGTACGCCCAAGGGCAGCGTTCCACGCCAACCGAACGTCAACGAGTTCCACGACGAGATCGAAGCGGTATACAATGGACGCGGCGATACCATGCAAGGCAAAGATAGGGCTGTGGACATTGACATCCGCGATGAGCGCAAAGTCATGGAAGCCATTCGAGAGGAACTTCGCGTCTCTGTGGGAAGGATGGCGCAGAAAATGGGGGACGAAGACGATTTCTTCGAACACGGGATGAACTCACTGCAAGCAACCGTTCTCCGCAGGCGTCTCGGACAGCTCTTCACAAAATATCTATCCGGTCACAACGCTACCCTCCCGCAAACCTTCGTCTACGATAACCCGTCGGTGTCGCGGCTGGCTTGTGCGCTCGTGCAAATAAGTCAAGGAACCTTGACTGGAGGCACAGCAGCGGGGGACCGTCTTGCCATCATGCAGGAGCTTGTTGACGAGTATATCCAAAAGCTGCAACAAGGTATTTCGTCGCAGATAGGTGACTCGATCGGTGAACGCAGTGGTACTCAGAAACTACGAGTCCTTCTGACCGGAAGTACGGGCTCCCTCGGCAGCTCAATGCTGGCCGAACTGGTCAAGCGCCCCGAGGTGGAAATCGTCTACGCACTAAACAGACGCGGAGAGCGCTCCCTGCGCACGCGACAGGAGGGCGGACTTCGCACCCTGGGGATCGAACTCGGTGTGGGGTGGGACAAGGTAGTCTTGTTAGAAGTCGACTTGTCTGCAGACAAATTTGGGCTGGAGAGTTCTGTGTACGAAGAAATCCAGACGGTGACGCACATTATACACAACGGCACGTTCTATTCCGTTTTTATTTCTAGGATCTGCTAATTTCGTGACTTCGTTTTCAGCATGGCCGATGGATTTTAAGCGGAAGATAGAGTCTTTCAGGACGCACTTCGACGCAGTCCTCAATATCGTGGAGCTTGCGCAAGCGGCGCACCAGCCGGTTCGCATCCTGTTTTCGTCGTCGATAGCCGCAGTCGGGCGGTACCCGCAAGTCGGAGACATTGTGACAGGCAATATTAAAGAGACGCAAAACTTGAACCCTGCTGTAAGCGAGCACTTCGGTTACGCGGAGGCCAAGTGGGTCTGTGAGCAGCTCTTCGAGAGTGCAAAGAAGATATGCCGTGGAACTGTTGCCGCAACGAGCGTACGCATTGGACAGCTCGCCGGGTCCGAGGCAACGGGCGCATGGAGTATTGCTGAGCACTTCCCGATGCTGGTCAAATCGTGCCAGGCCGTAAGGAAGGTTCCCGACATACCAGGGGTGAGTGATAGTCTAGCCTCTGCCACTGCAGAGCCCATCCCGACCGTGCTGATGGCTCCATACTATGCTAGCATGCATCTTGGATTCCGGTGAACAAAGCTGCGTCGGCTATGGCCGATATCCTGCTCGCCCCCGCATGCGATGATGGTACTTTTCCGCCTATCCTGCACCTGGAAAACCCGTGCCGGCAGTCGTGGGCCGGAATAACCCAAGCGCTCAGCACCCTGCTGGGCCTGCCGCGCGAAGCTCGCGTCGGCTTCACGGAGTGGCTGAGCCTTGTCAAGACCTTCCAGGCGTGCCCTGCGCTAAGTAACGGAGACCAGCATGGCAGCCATGAGGCTGCAGCGAGCGAGAAGGCAAATCCCGCCGTGAAATTGATTCCTTTCTTGGAAGGATCGTTCATGCGTCTGGCGACAGGAGAGGTCGTATTGGACACGCTCGTCGCACAGGGTTTGTCGAGTACTCTGAAAAACTGTGGGCCGGTTTCAGACAAGCTACTAGCGCATTACGTCGAGTACTGGCGAGCAACCGGATTCTTAGCGTAATGTTGTCACGTCATTCCTGGGGCACTTAGACGTAGTGTAGGGATCGCGTTGTACGCGAGACTAAAGGCCTGCGGGAATGGTTCCATGTACATATTATTATTCGTATTGGCGTTATTGATTACTTGGTATTTGCACCTCGTAGACTTAGAATGACTGTTATACATTTACGCCAAGATTTCTTCCAGGATCTCGATAATTGTTTGCACCTCCTCTACGGTATTGTAGTGCACGAGTGAGATGCGGACGACGCCATCCTCTAAGTCGAGTTTGGGCTCCAAGCTTTCCACAAGGGTATAAGCGTAGAAGTGGCCGTAGCGGATGCCGATCTAAAACGAGAAGGTAAGTGAGAACTTGCTCAAAATTGTTTGATGGAAACTCACGTTGCCCCTCTCGTCAAAGACCTTGACAACATCTTTACTCTTGATAGGGCGATCGCCCACGACCACAAAGCTGATCGTCGGAACCCTGGTCATGCCCACACGCTCATCTCCCACAATCCGCACACCTCTCGCCTCTTTACTCTTGAGGAAGGCAAGAAGGGGCGTGATGAGAGTCTGTTCGTACCGACCAAACTGCTCGAAAGTATCCGTAAGCGAGCGTGCTGGCGAAAGCTTGCGAAGATACTCGGAGATTGCGGTCAGGCCATACACAAGCTCATAGCCTGGTCCGCCGGGCTGTAGCTTGTAAGAGCGATCATCGACTTTGAGGAAGTGGTGCGCGAGGGAGGTAAGCGAGTTGGAAAGGCTAGACGCACGCGTGTACAACGCGGCAATGTGGGGACCATAGACCTATACAACGGATCTATGAGAATTGAAATATCACTCCATATGTATTTACTAACCTTGTACAAGGACATCACGCAATAGTCAATGTCCCAGTTGCGCACGTGGACTGTACGATGTGGCGCATACGCGACGCAGTCAACACAAATTTCCACTTTGCGCACACCAAGCTCCTTCGCACGAGAGCGAACAGCTGCCGTAACCTCCTTGACGGGGATAATGGATCCAAGGATGTTGGAACACGCGCTGAACGCGACAAGGCGCGTTTTCGCAGTGACGAGCGGCAGCAAGGTCTTCACGTCGTAGATCACCGAGTAAGGGTTGTTTGGTGCGTCAGGGGATTGTGTAGCGTGCCAGAACTTGATTGTCAGACCCTTGCGTGTAGCAAGTTTCTTCCAGGGGCCCGCATTAGCTATGCGTTCATAAATGAAATTGCATGTCGGTTAGAAGTCACGCAGATCATCGTTATGGCAGGCGCTCACCTTCGTGTTCGCCGGTTACGATGATCTCCTCGCCGCCCAGAAAGTCAGACTCCATTGCACGAGCCAGATTTTCTATGAGCATGGTTGAACTACTCCCGAGAGAGATCTCTTCTGCGTTCTCAGCATGGAACAGCTCTCTCGCTGCATCCACTCCCTCCTTCACCCTCTGCGTGCTACTGACAGACGCGGAGTAGTCGGCACCGAGTTGGACGTTGGTGTGCAAGAGATAGTCTGAAATGCGAGCTACTACTGTAGCCAGACATTGAGAACCACCAGCGTTGTCGGCGAATATGTAACCCCTATCTCCCAAGGCGGGAAACCTGGAGCGTACTTCCGCAATGTCAAAGGATGGCTCAGGCATGGTCGACGTAGTAGGTAGAGATTGAGAAAGGTGAGAGAGACACGATGTTTCCTGGTGGGAAGGAATGCCCCATGCCGTGCGATCTAGATGACGATAAGGGACCCTGCCTGGAACGCGCCGTTTTTTCAACGCAGTTTGTTCGAATTTTGGGGACATATATTGTAGCCTTTTTGTCGTGTCTTATGCTGGTGGCATCGCAACAGGATGTCGTGGACTGCTACTAGCTCGAAATATGATTGGTCTCTCTGCAAAGTGAGGCTGGCGAGAACGCACCTCGAGACCGTAGGCCAGAAAGGTGCTCGCAGGGATCACACCACGAGACCGTGAGTATCCATCTTATCCAAGATCATTCTGCCTTACGGGGGTCCGACGGAAAAGAAGGTGGTAGCTGCATGCTACACGGGCCGTCCTGAACTCGCAGACGAGTATTTTGCTAGATTGCAATGTTTAGCATCCTTCGGCTGGGGGCATACAACGCTACTCCCTCCTCTGTTGCCCATCAAGTAAGGTAGGACGCATAACAAGTGAAGGAAGGTAAATCAATTATCGAGATCGGGGTCTCGACGTGAGACCATGGCAAGACGATAGAGGTAGTGGTGATAGCTGTGCGGTAAGACGGTTTGGGCGCTATCACATGCTCGTTCATGCGGAGGCACTGCGTGTCTTACGGCGAGAACACATAACACACTCGCACTGTGCTTAGTAGAACGTCACAATACTATCAAGCTCGAAGCTGATTCAATGAGAACAGAGAAAAAGATCCGGTGAAGACGAGACCGAGGGGCGGCGAGTACAGGCCAAGTAAGAGTTCGATATTATGGTTAGGGCCAGTGTTTGTAGGGTTAGGTTCAACAAGTCCGGAAGTTTGAACGATGATGGACCAGGATCCTACGCCATGAACCTACCTTCACTCCCAGTATCGCAATAAGTCAAGTCATATGTACCCATGTGCGTTGTTAGCCCGTACAGGGCCTACTGAGAGGGCAAACCGCTGAACGAATTAGCAAGCCTATTGTTTGCGATGCAGCCGCGCTCACAAACAAGGTATTCACGATGAGAGTTTGTTAGACTATGACCGGTATGTATCACGATCGAATAACTTGAATGACTTGTCTCCTCATACTGAACTGTCATACAAAACCCAACGACAACGAGCGAATTGCATCCAGTAGAGCTGAAGGCGTCTCTCGTAGATTGACTTCTTGGACTTCGCCTTCTTTCGGTGTCGAGCGTATGAAATGAATTGTGAAAGCAGATGGTAGTCCTCGAACAGCTTCTCCTAAGATATGAGTTGCAGATTGAATTCAATGAAATGAACATACTCACAGTAATTCGCCGAGAAGCTCGCGAAGCGCATGGTCACCCCGCTTGTATTAAAAGTGGAAGAATGGAACGGTTGCTCATTATAAAGAATGACGGACCGTGGGATGCCTTCCATTCAATTGGACAGTAAAGGTCCTAGCAGAATTGTAAGTAGTTGCGCGGGGGACCTATCGGACGCCGCGAGGTTTTGGTGAACGCTGGGGAGTGCCAAGGTTATGCACCACTATGATGCAAGGCAAAAACTTTCATAGGCATTAGGGCGTTGGAGGTTGTTACCTCGCTCTCACAAACGCGAGCTATATCGTGATGACGCGTCAACCTGAGCCCGTGTTTTCCTTTTTTCGACCTAAACCATAGTTTCCTAGTACAATTGCTGGTGAGCAGTTGGGAAGTTAGAAATACCTACATACAAATGTGCATATACACATTGACAGTGCCCCATGATGCATCAGGCCTCCTCAGACAAGGATACTGACGTTCACCGTGTCGAAGGACTCTGTGAGAATTCATTCGATTCAGTTTTCCTGGACCAAATAACAAAGTTGCGACCTCTCACATTGAATGATAAAGTGTTAGCTGACGTTGAAAATCCCGTTGGTCGTCCAGATGGTGGTCACATCGTAAAAGCCTCAAGACCATTAGCGCCTTTGGGCGCGCCGCCTTTCCCGACGGGCGTCATGGCAAGGCCGCCGCCTCTTCGAAACCAAACGTCATCTCGCGTTCTGTAGACTCCGATAATTCCTGCGGGAAGCATCGCGCTATATCCACCAATCTGTTATTGATAACGCAATAGTATGTCCCTGACCCCATTATTGCCCATGTGTCCCTGAATTCTCTTCGATGGCAGACGGGAGAGTGACTTCATTGGGAAGCTTTGAGACCAAGACATCCAGAGGTCGTTCTTTATGGCTATAAAAATGGTAAATAACACATAAGATGGACTTGGGTATTGACCCAGAGGACACACGGTCCTGGGGTAATACACCCTCTCGGCCGCCGGCCGTCTGTCAGGTACCAACTATCCCGGTAATGTTTTCTTTACCTTATAGGGCGCTGAACTCCCAAAGCAGCGATAAAACAACAGTGTACAGGAACCTCATTTACTGTCTCTGATGTGGATTTACGCGGCATCCACGGCCAACCCGATTCGTTAAATCAGGCATTCCATTCGCGCGTTCCTCTCAAGAGGCATCTTGAGAACACGTCAGCGATGTAACTCAGTGAGTCTATTCGACCGTTCGCTCCTTGTACAGGCTATGATTAGGATCATACACTCGTTAGCCCACTTGGGACCCCAAAAGTGCCCGACGGCAGCGAGTGACAAGCCCCCCTTCCTCTGCACCGTCCCAAGCCAGTATACGTCCCTATAGCCATCTATTCGCACCCGCAAGTACGTTTCTAATTTGGAAACGATTGGTGCGTGAGAACGCACGAGATAGAATTCAGCCACGGCAGAATCTCTCTGGGAGCGCCTCTGAGCGGTATAGGAAGCTGGAGCCTGATCATCTTCGGTCCTTGTCGAGAAAGCCCGTCGTACGACAAGATATCTACCTCAGGGTGTGCCCACTGTTTGGCTATTCAGCCCTGAGAAATTTACGCGGATGATACGAGTGCCTTGAAAGGCAACACAAATCACTCCCAGGAAAAACTGGTATATAATCCTTATACTTGCATACAGCCTGGACTAGGACTCAACGGCTTTCACTCGTGAAGCAAGAAAGAACCATCTACCCATACAGGACCTTAGCTACCAGCTGAGCGACATAACCGTCGTGTTCTACACCAGCATGACGGTAGAGAGAGTTCTACTGCCATGCTGATGTCGATCATGCTCCCCATCGCTTTGTTACTGTACTAGATACTCTCCTTCGCCTATAGTCCATTCGCCGTTGTATCAAGGCCGACGTGTAGGTTAGTGTTTTTTCTAGTCGATCTGAGGACTAAGATCCCCGTTCTCATACTTACAAAACCGCGCATGCGCAGCCTCGCAACATTTTCAACAATGTCCCCTAGCTCGCCCCCCCATCCTGCGCCGATAAACCAGCCACTGCCTAACGGCTACGCCCACCCGGGCGTGTACGTCCCCCAGGCTCACGCCGCATTAACGAATGGTGTACATCAACAGATTCGACGGAACCGGTAAGATCTCCGACGAAACATCCTAGAGGTTATACGTTTCTGCGACAGCCTCCCTTCAAAGACACAGATAACCCATCGTCCTTGGCATCTCACACCGCCACTGAAGGCCTCAAACGTTTTCTTATACACCTAGACTGCTAGACGAAAGTCTCCTTCGCCGAGCAGCCCCAGGTCGTCGATGAAGATTCCATGAACTATATTCTTTGTACTAGCTTGGTGCTATGTAGTAGATTGACTACGGTACGATTCTCGGACACGGAGCTCTGAAAGCGAGCGTTCAGCTGAAGCTTATTGCGTTCACGAGCACTGGCGTGGCGCCAGTGTAACGTTTAACGTGACCCCGACCGACTGATGCAATAAATGTACGAGACGTGTATGTACGGTCTTATCTGGAGCAAGGAGCCTTCGAGAGCTCTTCATTTGTTACACGACTTCTGTACCGTCTTTCCCTCATCACTCGGGGAGTAGACGAACGAGATAAACAGACACCGCGTGCCGCGCGGAAACACGACTAGTATTCACCAGGGAACAGACAAACTACTTAAAGAACAGCAAAGAGGCCCTAATCCATACAACTCTATGACTATCTAGGCTGTCCAAGACTAATATAGATATCGAAAATGAGGTAACGGGGTGGGGTGGGGATATATATATAAGGAATGAAGACTGTTTTGGTATGCGGTAATAGTCAAGACAGAGACTATATGGAACAAAATGCAGGTCATTACCGGAGTCGTGATTGGCAGGAAGAAGAGACAGTCTAGAAAGGAGATCACGTCAGTGAGCCGGATGGGGTGGGATGAGGTGGATGATAAAGACGAAGAACGAGCATCGACTGGTATGAAGAGCAAGAACGATGTGCGATAGCAATGGACAAAATGAATGGCAGCTTTCCCAGAGATTACGCTGCAGCACGCTTTGACTTAGCCCGGATACTCTTGCCGTAGCGGTAGAAGAAGAACGGAATGGGTACCTGGTAGGCGCGTGCGTTAGCACTAGTGGCAGCATCGGGCAAGACATGATAACGTACCATCGCAAGAGAGATGAAGGCCCATGTACTCGCAGCCCAGCCATTGCCGAGGTTGTGGAACATAGCAGTGATGAAGAGAGGCATCGCGGCTCCGGAGCCAGAACGCACTACTGTTTTTGCGGCAAGCGCGGACGCTACATAGCCTGGGAAGGCGTCGATGATGTAGGCGTTCGCGGAGAAGTAGATCGTGACCACTAGAAGACAATGAGTTGTGAGCACGCGTACACTAGTGGATACCACGGGAACGGTTTCGTGGTGCACGGAGGATAGAGAAGGCAAAGTGACACTTACTTCCGAAGCCGAATGGAATACCAGACGAAACGGGCCCGACCCAGTTGCCACCTCCTGGCATAACCGCCCCGGGACTCGTCCAACCGAAGATGAATAGCGCTATAGGGAGAGAGGTCAGCCGAAGCCACGCGGATCACCGATTAACTGCACGCATACAGATGGGTACCCATATCGCACCAACCATCATACCCACGAGACGATCTTCAGGATCGGCCTTGCCACCCTTCGCTACCATACGCGCACGGTAGTTCTTCTCCAGCTGTGGTGTTACAAATAGCGCGAGACCGAGACCGATCCACACGGATATGAACGTCAGGCCAGCGATACCCTCGTTCCAGTGGTAGTCGCCGACAAAAACGACTGGGTAACTGAAGAAGAATGCGTACTACAAAGTGTGGGATGAGATACCACTGGATGTTGAGGCTGCAAATGAATCACTTACCAAGAGACCGTAGATCAAAGCGATGTACAACGATAACAAGAGGAGGATAGGCTCAGTAATGAGCATCTCGAACGGTCGGATGAGCGTCTCGATGAGCAATTGCGAAAAGGGAACCTTGAAAAGCTCCTGCTCAGTTGCAATGTTCGGATCGCCAGTTTCCTCCCGCAGCTTTTTGGCCCTACGCTTTAAGATCACCGGAGCGTAGGTCTCAGGAATCGTGCACTTGAAAATGGCCAAAACACCCGCAAAGATCATCTGAACCCAGTAGATCCATCTCCAACCGACCGTCTCGCCAACGAAACCACCGACAATGGGACCCGCGACGGGACCACCGTATGGCGCTGCAGCGAAAAGCGCGATAGCGAAACCACGTTCCTCGTTATCCCAGATGTCGGAAATAGTTCCCCCTGCAAGCGTCAATGGTGCAGACGCAAAGATACCGGCAAAGAACCGACAAATAAGCATTGTCTGGATATTTTTTGCGACGGCGCATGGGATGATGAAGACTGACAGAAATATCGTAAGCGCTTCAAGCAAGTGATACAAAAGTCCTCAAGAGTACTTACTGACGTAGACGAAGGACGGGAAGATCCAAAGTAGTTGCCGACCGAGAATTTCGCTCTATAAATCGATATTAGATACACGGTTGATCAATGAGGCGTAATCCACGAACCATTGGTGACCAGAACAGGGGCCCGATACCGAACCCACAGACCATGAGCGTAACCGAGAGGGCGGTAACCACCTCGCCGACGTGGAACTCAGCTTCGACACCTTCAAAATCACCAGTGATGACGGCACTAGCGAAAGCGACCTCCACGACGGAGAACGCACACACAGCAGTGATGTCTATCACGAGTAAGCACGTCAAAAATGGTTCAAATTCATGCAGTTTAGGTTACATACACCACTTAAACCAATACGGCTTGTTTCTTGGGTCCTCCGGATCGTCCGGCACGAACGTAACAAGTTTTGTATGGCTCAGCGTCCGGAGCTTCTCAGGATCGCGCAACGCAGGTGGTGTTGTTGACGAGTGGGACGGAATCGGGCGAAGCGCCGTGTTAGCGGGCAGATAACCCGTCCGAGTGACGGTACGGTACTCGTCCGTGAAACCACCTTGCTCAGTATTTGTTGTCGCGAAAGGAAAACTGAGATCTGGCCGATTCGGGTCATGGTGAGAGAGCGAGGGATGGAGGACATTGTTGGGGGCGTCGTCGGCACACGAGGGGGTAGGAATGTACTCGGGATAGACGACGGTGCTCGTTTCGCTCGTGGAAGGGGACCCGTCCTGCTGTGCGTGGTCGGTCATCGTGAAGAGTCTTGAAAGGAAAGCAAGAGAAGAAAGAAAAGAGAAACGGAGATGGGGACTGACAGCGTGCGCTGCCTAGCAGGCAGAAAAGGATTGGGGAATGTCGAGTCGCACGAACCTAGACTCCGCTCTTATATACAAAGACTTTCGGCGGATACTTGCGGAGCAAACTTGCACAGGGCGATCCATGTTTGTTACGAGAGTAGCGAGGGCGGGACGTCCCTCTAGGCTTGCCTAGGAGTAAGCGCTTAGACGCCAAGTCCATTGGCCGAAAGACCGTCGGTTTGTTCACCGACGTTTCCTAATTTGGGTGGTAGACGCCAAACTGTCGGGCCAACGGGTATAATCGGGGTCTCCAGCCTGCGAATTTATGCTGAACGACGGCGAGATATCTGCTACCGGTCGTCAGAAATTGTAGATCTCCATGAGACACAGCACACGGCTCACCGAGGCGGATTCCTCGCGGATCATACAGTCTTGATAGGTTTCGATATCCTGATTCTTCGTCGGTCAATATCCGAGCTGTGACTGTGACCAACTTTCTGCACGTACCTCTACATCATCAACAAATAAAGTGGTCTGGCTCCGCCGAGGGGTCTATCGGCCAAATTGAGGTGGTTGTAGCTCGTCGATCAATGAGCAATGCTGCCACTCACCTTCACAGACTTTGTTGTCGTTGTTGAGGTTTGCGTAACAGAGTCTGTTACTGACAACGCGAAAATTGATCAACAGTTCCTACGGAAGGCAACAGAAGACAGGTGGAATAGGATCATGCCACTCACGCGGTTACTGTGATACGGTTGGAACATGACTGGAGTGCCTGAATGTTCAGTCTACGGGCTCAGCCAGGGAGTGAGAGGTAGGGGCGTAGGCGAAAGAGTTCGTCCTACACCGGGGCCAGGTATAATATATATTCGTGCGCGGTGCATCCTGCTCACTCCGGCACCCTCTGCGGGCAATCTTCAAATATGCTCTGGAAGGAAGAGTAGGAATAGTGACCGACAGCAGACCGAGCCGCGGAAGGCGGGACGCTTAGAGCGCTTGTCTGTCCAAATTGGGTATTTTGATGGGATCATAGCAGCGTTGATCCTAAAGGGAAGGCAGTTTACGCCCGAAATCGTCCGGCTGAGGCGCTCCGGATGCCGCCTCGAAGACGGTCGCAGAGACCGTGAGCACGGCGGCGGGACTACCCTAACCTTGGACACCCGACGTCTGTGGATTTTCCGAGAAAATTCTCGGTATTATTATTGCATGCGCAGACATAAGACTCACATTATGTGCACCTTCGACGAACTGGCCCACCGCTGGACATGTCTTTGTTCGATACTGTACGCACGTCATCTATACCATTCATTTCTCTGTCACAGATTGTTGGACGCACCAGACGGCAAGAAAGTTATGGGTCTTGTTTTTACACCCACCAGCCGTCGGATACCGAGTCTACGGCGCGTTCTGGCACCTCTCGACCGCGTCGGTGACGCACTCGTGCCTTGAAACGTTTTCGATTTTATTATAAAAACTAGCGAGCATACCCACCATTTTCGCTGCCGTCTCACGAACTTTTTCCACCAATAGATATCGTCCGTTATTAAAAACCACGACAGCGGCTCTCCGCTTCTCTAGTGCGACAGCAGGCTGCTAGGTGAGAAGCCCATATTCATCTTCTCGAGGCAGGCCAGCGTCGCCATCGTCAGCTTAAGGTGAGTACGCCGCCGCCATCCCCGCAACTAGTAGCTTAGACACGTCTTCTAGATTGCAGGTCGGTACATCATTTCTTCCTGGGCACGGACTGCACCCTTGACGTGGGACGCGGACAGCAGTACCCATCTCGCCCTTTTCGAAAAACCTTTCGGCGAGTCACCAAAAAGTCTCTTTATTTTTGCTCTTCTTGCATTGCATCTCGTCGATGCTTCCCGCTGTCTCTTTTTGACCGTGCTGGAGCTTGGATCTCCGTAGACCTATGCGCGGTGGACATGTCGCTCCGCTCGCCTAGCCCCCTGCGGGGCTTCTCGTTGTAGCTGGTAAGGAAGTCTTCGCCGCTTTACTATCAAAAGGGAACGACTGTCTTCCCTTGATTATGGTCAGCAACGGAGACTACCGCTTTACGCCTACAAATTAGGCTGCGACAGCGTTTCGAGGGTGTCCGCCGTTGGCTATCGCTGCAGACGCGACGTTGTGCGGTGATCAGTCGAATTTGTAGATAGTTGTCCGGGTGGGCACCGTTGCTGCGCCACTCACCCCATTGTTCACGCGATAGCACGCATTGCGCAACAACGATTGGGTTCCCTATTTTGCTGCAATTGGACCTTCTGCAGGACGATAAGGATAGGAAGACCATCGGGATTCTTATTCGTCTTTTGCGGAAGCAAGTTCCTTTCGACACGAATGCCCTTTGTCCTATATTCTAGATACACGCTTTGTCACGTCACACAATCAGCATCCTTGTATTCGTCTTGAGCAGAAGATAGCACCTTATTCTCGCCATCTCATTTTACAACCACGATTTACGATGCATTTAGGCATGTCACCTAAGATCCTCGGACGACAGGTCTCCGAACAAGATGATTCTTTTGAGAGATTTTACAAGATCTCATGCACATGTCCCATACCAGATCTGGACAAAACATATACCCGCCACATGCCAGCGTGAACAGTCGTGACGGGAAGAGTGCAACTCTCGTAAGATATCGTCGTCTCAGCGTGTCGCCTTTGTCAGGCTTGTTATGGGCTTATCTGGGCGCATATTTATATTTCAGCTGGTTGTGATTCTACTGTATACAGAGCACGTCGAGGCGCATAGTCGGTATACACCAGTGCACCTCGTGGGACCGGAAGTCTTTCTGAGCGGCTTAACATGGGTAACTATTGCGAGAAGCGCACACCCGTTGCCGTCTATTGAACGCCATACGCCGAATAACGGCAAGTATGTGTACTAGATAGCGCCCGACCTTTGTCATGATGAAATGACCTGCGATTCGCTCCATAATGAGCAAGTTTATGGCGTTCAGGGTAGGTAGCGTTACGCCTCTTGAAGCTTTGAACTCTGCAGGAATATTGTGTACACTAGCGAGACGCCGCATTATCTGCAGCGTCCCGTCGAAGTACGTCCGCCGTCACCGAGCACCTGCGTCGTGGTATCAATCATCTGAGCACGTAGTGGGCGCCCTAGTCCGCAATCCATTGCGACCCTCTTCGCGTTATCCACCGATTTCAAAAGCAGCGACCAAGACGCACGCCCAAACGGTCCGAGAGAGGCCTGATGCAGAGCCATCGTCTTCAACGTTGCCATTGCCTCAGAAAGGCCGCTGTCAAAACCTTGAGACCCTGGCATGTCGACATTTGGAATCTTGGATGTAGATTAAACTCCGCGACGTTAGCTAGAGATTGTGGCGCGGGAACCCGGACCTGCGTTGTGATAGATCTCCCTCTTACGGCGCATTATGAAGCAATATCACTTGCACTCATTTGCATCAGTCGACGGGCCCTCAGGAGCAAGTAATTGACATACCAGTTTGGCTAGTGCCTAAGTGGTAGTTGTGCGAAATGGCAAAGAGCACAATCAACAAATTCCAAGATGGATGATAGGCAGGAGATACTGAAGCAATTCCGGGGTTTAGTCTCAGCCTGAGCGCGTCCGCTACCCTGTGGCTTGCATCGAAATAATCAAAATCAAGCACTGACCGCGCAAGTGTGGGCACGCTCCGCGAGTATCTGTCAGTTTTTCCTGCAATAGAGTGGCTGACACAGGCTAACGTCCCTGAATGCAGCGTACAAAGTGATTAGTAACCACGATGATTAATCGTGAATTGATGACTAGGTTTCCATACACACAGCACGCACTCACTATGCTATGATCGTCAACGCCACTATGTGTCGGGTGCGGCGGTCCACGCGGACAATGGGTGTTTCGCATCCCGAGCTTGCCAGCAGTCGAAACCCTTCTTTAGGCGCGATTCTATGGCAGGTGCGCGCTCTCCTTTCTCGCAGCGTAGAGGTATTACTGCTCGAAGACACAATCTCCATGGGCGGCCGAGCAAGCGTCGTCGACACACTGCGCGATCACCGGTATCGGCAACCGACACGGTAGCTAGATAATGGAGGCAAGCGCGTACCGTGAGACGACGCTCGTGCTAGACGGCGAGCGCAATTCACCCTTGTGGTCAGTATCACGAAAATGCTTCGGACAATCGGTACAGACCTTGAGCTGCCTTCACTTCGAATGACCGCGGCTCGCACAGAGCAAGAGTGTACGTAGATGTTGATACGCCCTGCCAGGTCAGCCTGATGGAAAGATATCGGCTCTGACGCCAAAGGTATGCATTGATGGGGGCGCTCAAGTAAATCTGAAGCTATGGAATCTCGGTGAGCAATCAGACACAGGGCGTATAGCTAACACCTACCCCACTTTTGTGGAAACTAAAACACAGAGAACTGTTATTTGGTATAACGAAGACTATTAGTAATTTTTGCGTGATAGTTTAGCATGCATACTGGACGTATGTAACGGCTGGCGTCATCGATAAGACATCTTTTCGGCGACATCAACCATCGAGTGAAGGTTGCAACCCCGCTTGCCGTAACACGGAACATTGAGTGTCTCCCAGAAGATACTAAGAAAGCAAATACAACTCACGTATATCATCGGCCCGTAGATAGAGCGGAATCTTGCTATTCTGCACGAGCGCAGACCGCTGAGGTTGCGAAGGCTCTTGCGTGTTTTGTACACGAGTGTTACAGTCGGTATTCGCGCCGTTGACAAATATTCGCAATATGGTATTCGCCTCTCGGAGGTGAAGCGGCTCGCCGACCAAGTACAGTTGACTGCCTTCGTATAATCTTTGTAATACTGGCACGCCGGCGTACGCTGGAATGTAACATTGATGACTCACTCACTAGATTGTCAGGTGTCGAGCAGTATATCTTGTGGCGTAGAAGTAATGACGCAAGGAGAACTGTTTAGACAAATTGTTATGCCCGAAGAGCTATAACGATGTTCTTCGGAGAAGTAGGGGCGCCCCCAGTGCAACCTAGAGCATTGGAGATAACATTGGGAAGCAGCAATTGAGCCGAGCAGTTGAAGGCTGACATACAGACGCACGTACGGAATTAAGCCCCGTGATGTGCGGAGTGTCAACAAAGCGACCAGATGGGCCCGACGTATTTTATGACAGCCTATACGGCGGAGGAGTTCATGCACCAGTATGAGCAAAGTGGCGGTATCGACTTTGGTGTACAATGACAGTTGTGTTGACAGCTGCGCCGGATCACTACAGGAATTATTGATGTTCTGTGGTGCTCTACGAGAAACCATGGGAGCTTACGCCGAAAGTGAATCAACCCTGACTTGATGAATCTAGGATCCGAGAGGGGTAGGTAATCTACGACAACAGTCCGTGGCCAGCTTCGCGAAGTTTCCAAGGAATGTAAGTAAAAGTCTATACGGCCCGAGCATTCCCAAGTATCCCCATGACCTAGATGGTGAGGGTTCACTTCCGGTCCGCATTACGACATAAACCACTTTCGTACTGCGCGACTGAGAAAAGTTGTGAGGATATGAAATTTCCGTAGCGTATGATAGAGGCGCTAGAGCGAATGAAGGGTACTGAGACGTTAATAGGGCACTTAGCAGTGAATCATATGTAGAATGCGGGAATCGAATGCTCACAATCACAACAGGAAGGAGGGTTCGTGATACAAGCAGTCGAAAAGCAAGAAATCCCATGATATCGCGGGACAATATTTCACTGGGCCGGACATATTGCGCGTAAGTCCAGCGCAGTCTGTAGATGTTCGGTGGATAAGAGCTTCCTATGGATGCCGCCGCCATGGCCATATATTGTTGCACAGTTTCAAAACATTTTCCTACGTTCTTATTTGTATTTTAGCGGGAAGAACTGCGGCTAGGAGCCCGAGAACTTACGGCCTGGAGAAGGCAATTCCTGCGTACAGCTATGACACTGCCATCCCGATACTGGTTAGACGACTGACAGCGGCTTCTGTCGTAATTTGTCAATTTTCAAAATCAAAGCTGGATATGAGAACACTTACAGGTCCTGTCTCAGTGAGTGGTGGTGGGAGTAAAGTTCAACTATGGACGGGGGCGCAGGCAGGCGCCCGTTGTGGCGTTTGCCGTCAATCAGATCGTCCATGATTACCGTTTTGATTAACGCCCACACGTTTCTCTTTTCTTCAGCACAAATCCTCGAGAAGTCCCTTCTGTTGAGCTAAATTTCTTAACTCTGGTCGCGCCGAATTGTGGCAGAACTCTGCACAAGATACACCTGCATCTGGATTGTACCTTACTCTTCCAATCACCGCAACTAGTCAAAGCTAGCATGAATAGCCTCCCTATTGACATAAACCTGTTCAACCCCCAAACTGCCTCGGTTATTGTGTCGTCTACACACTCTGCTACATTGAACAAGTCCGATGACAGCAGGATCACTGAGGATGAAGATGCGCTTTGGGCAATAGCGGCCCAGCAAAATTTCCTCTTCTCTCTAACGTGGCGATCAATTTGAGGATTTGCGTCATATCCCTACCCGAGTCCTCATATTCGGTCAACGATTCCTCCACCGACATCCCAACGACTCCGCGAATCACACAGCTGAAAGGCACTCCTCAAAGCTCATCAACGGAGCTATCCCTCAATGACCGTGGATCTAGACCATTCATTTGCACCCGTCCATTCGTCCTATGCTACACTCACGCGACCAATAGCTTCTTGGCAAAGTTCCTCTCAAAATCCGTGATACAGCTATTCTTATACAGGATCTACTAGGCCTCGACACGCGGCCGAATGGCCGTCAACTATAATTAAGTACGTCCGATGGGTCAGCTTTGGGAGCCACTTAAGGGTCGAATGGACGTTCATAACCTCTTCTCCCGCGATGAGCATGTTTTCCGACCAACATGTAGTAGGAGGTTCCTGTTCCACGTCGCTTCGTACACGAAACTCGCGATAGTGAGCGGGAAAGCCCACATGTCGAACAGCCAAGACCTATCGCGGGATGTCTCTGGTGACGGCTCTTTTCCGAACGCATTGACAGTTTTCCGTGCAGCGCACTGACTGACCGCATAGAGCGATTCGATATTCAGCGGCTTGTCCGACCTCGGACGCTAGCCTTTTTGCCTGCACATTGTCCGCCTTAGTACCTGCAGGCAGTGCTCCCCCTTTCCAGGCGCGGTCCGCATGTATACTTGCAAGCTTGCTTGTGTCGTGCTAGAAGCAAACATGCTAGTCAGCTGCGTCATAGGTCTTCTCCCACATATCCCCACATTCGAACCGAGTCAGCGCTTCACTGTTTCCACGTCCGCGAGCCTTGCGCTTGCGTCAAGATGACAGGAACCCGGTCATGATCGCTGTGACGGGCATGTGGCCGAGTGTTGCGCTGCTCTGATTGCACGCGATGACTCGTTGAGAATCCCTAAGGCTGGATCAAAGAAGCGGAATCTTCGCCGATCTCCCTGTTGCGCATAATGGGCGGCTGCGGTCGTAAATCATGTGGTTCTCATGCTTAGTCGATCCCCCAGTAAACGTGCCAAGTCAGCATGATATGTTTAGATGATGCTCCCAACCATGTGCGAGCACTCGGACGGTGAGACAGTCACGGAGCCGGGAGAGTCTTATCGAGACCGGCCAACTGATACGAACCCGATGAACGTGGTTTGGAACGAGAAGAATTGCTGAAGATTCCAAGGCATCAGTCCTTTGGAGGGTATGCTGACGATGCAGCTATCGAAAACGTGATCATGATCTTGCACGATTCTCTCGCTCGCGTGGCACGCACATGGTGCACTCCCACGCCACCAGGGCACGGCTCTCGAGAATACTATCCAGCGCTTGCGCTTCGGAAACGCTTGCTCGCGACCACGCCCATACACTTTGAAGATAGTTACGCCCCGCGATTTTTTTTCTACATTCATCGCCCTTATTTGTAGTGTCCCTGAAAACAACTATCTGCGCTCAAACGTTTGATCAGCATCCCGCCGAAAAACCGTTCTGTGTGACTGACAGGTTGTCATTTGCTGGCTTGATGACCTGGCACTCGGAACGTGTCGGCTCTTGCCCTTCTTCCAAAGAACGACCTACGTTCCATATCACGGAGTGATAAGGTGGTACGTCTTTCGTCAAATTTGCTTCGACGTTCGCAACTTCGGATTCACTTTCTCTAGTGATGACTTGTTTTACAGGCGATCACGTTGTGTGGGGCACAGCCATAGCCGAGCGTCCGACATTGACCTGTACCGACATCAAGTCAAGTATAGCGCTGGCTTTACGAAGGGCACGAAGACAGCGCGAAAAGCTGCGCGTGCGGCGGGCATGCCGACGTCGGGCTGACTCGGCGAGCGTTCACAAGACGGCGTGCCGAGCATGTTCGGGGGTGCTGGCCATATAGCGCGTCGTGATTGAACAACCTTGCCCGCACGGTTATGAGACGATCTTGGGTAGAGTTATGATATGACTATGAGGTATGCAGTCCGGCGTGTTCCTCATCCCTGAAACCAAGCGTCTCCTCGCCTCCGCAGTGTTGCACACTTTCGATAATCGGCTCATGGGCCGTATGTCATCGACACGAACTTTAGGAATCAAGCTGTTATCTTACAAGCGTCTTAGGACTTCTGATTAGTGCAGTATGTCTCCAATCCCTTGCCTAATCCACCGTGTTGCGATAGTATTGAGCGACCCCCTTTCGCAAATTCCAACGGCCTGGGCGCATATGGCACTAATCCCGCTTGAAGGTGCACTGGACCTTGAAAATGGCGTTTGTTGCAGAATCAAGATGCGAAGCACGCGTCCGCGCTGGAGTTAATACCGCTCGGTATGATACGACTACTTCGCATCTGCTAGTACTCATGAACTGGAGTCTCGTTTACGCTATCTTAGATTCAACAAGATATTCAGGGTGCATTTGAAGATCTCCCGCCGGATTTGCCAAGGGACCGTCCATCACCAAGCGAGGTTTCAACGACATAACGCAACTCCGGCTTCAATATGTGGCGGCTCGCGCGGAGGCGCTTCAAGCGATGTCACATTGCCACGCCCGTAGCCGGACGACGGGGAAGGTTCTCACAAGATCATGAGCCCAGCGCCGTAGATACGATGAATGTGACAACGTGCGTCTTTGCGCTCTATGGCAAGATATACATATTAATATACAAATACAAATACAGAATAGTAAGATTCGTGCAGAAATACAAAACAGTATACATCAAACACTGCGCTGTCATCTATCCGTCCGTCTTGTAAATTTGTGTACGAAGTCTCGACCTGCTACGGTATGACAACAGCGTCCCGCCCATCAGCTCGTCTATCGGAGATGGTACCGCTTTTAGCTGTTTATGTGTGTCAGAACTGATGAGGTCTCCGTACTAGGAATCGAATCGGGCTCACCAGAATGCGATGATGGCAAAGTCTCGCTATGGGCTACGGATGTCATGCGGTGGCCGCCATGGGGTTCCCCAGCATGTTCGACAAGCCATGCGAGAGCTCCAAGCTCTGTCTGTCACACAGCCCGTACGCGCCTGCAAGCCGGGGGTCGTTGGGGTCGATACCGGGCTGCATGAAATGCGGCGAAGCGAAATCTGACAAACCAGGGTACTGCGCGATTGCGACGTGCGGCTCTGACATACCCAGATAACGCGAGCTCTGCATGGTGAAATGCGGGTCGGAGAGCTGCGGCGTGCTGACGCTGCTGCCGCTCGTAGAAGGTGAGAGCGACGGCGTAAGCTGGGGGTCGAATGGCATGGAGTTGTGTGCGCTTGGGTTTGCGAAATCCAAGTATGGGAAGTAGCCTGATGCCCACGGATCGTTCGATCCGGGCAGGAGACCATCTGGACTGCATGACTCCATGGAGTACGACGAGCCCAGAGGAGAGATCGCAGCGGGATCGAGGGCAGGGTCAAAGAACTCGTTGAGCGAGTTCTGCATGATCATGTTGAGCATCTGGCTTTCGAGGCTCGGGGAGGAGGAATGCGAGTAAGTCGAAGACGCGCGGGACGAGCCCGAGGGCGTCAACTCGGGGACATCATCAAGCAAGCTGCCGTCGCTCAGAATAGGATTCCATTGATGTCTCAAATCAATGGGGGAGTGGGCCGCAAGCCCGTCTGCAACAGTGGCGAGCATGCCTGAGCTACCTGGGCTGGACGCGCTGCTGCGCGATGGGGGCGGCGTTACCGTGGAGCGCGGGGATGGGGGAGACGAGAGAGACGAAATGGACGAGCCCCTCGTCGTCCTTCGCCTCATCGCAGATGCGGTCGACATACGGCGTCCGCGTGTCGATGACGCACGATCCGAAGAGCCCCGGATTAAGTGATTGTATCTATTTCTGTTCGTGAGCCTTTGTCTCGACACCACAGCGATGTGTAATGAACGTACCTGTTCTTCGCAGCCAGTCCAGTGCGGCCAGGCAAGTACGTGCGCGCAATGTTTGCCCATGAGTGACCCTGGTGTTCAACAGCTTTGAGAAGCTTTTGATCCTAGACATACGAAAGAGGTTGAGTAGAAGTCGATGATAGTGAGAAGGCGGAGCTACCTCTTCTGGCGTCCAGCCACTACGGTCAATCGCTGGGTTTAATGCGTCGTTCCAACGCTTGGCACATTCTATAGGGACGGTTTCGAAGTCAGAAAGGGTCCTGAGATAAGAAAAGACCTGAAGCAGCTTACGGCCACTGTTCCTCGTTCCGACCCGCCCAGCGACCGCGGCCCATTTGGTGCCGAGCTCGTCGACGGCACTGAAGAGACGCTCATCCTCTTCAGTACTCCATGAGCCTTTCGAGACACGGGTGGCCATCTGTGCCCACCACCGTTTGCGACAGTCCTTGTTCGTGCGGTTGGGAATGTGCTTGGCGATGGCGTGCCATTTGGAGGGAGGGTTAGCCTCGGGATCCTCTGCAATCACTACGGTGTGAGTGGTGGTCATCGATGGACACAGCACCGAGCACACCTTTGTCAATGGCGGCGCGGAGGAGCTCGTCCTCCTCTTCAGTCCATGCCCGACGATCGCGAGGTTGTACAGATTCTTCTTGGGGGTACATGGTTACTGAGAAGCACGGTTGGGACAGGGTAAGGGGACGGGATTAACGTGAAGTAAGGCGAGGTTCTTGTAGTATTAGAGGATCTGGGGATTTCACTCCGACCATGACAGGCCGGGAGGGTGCTTGGCATGTAATTATAACACGAATAAGCACACCTGTGCAGAAATGAATAAGGAAGCACATATGGAATGAGCCCTGATGCAATATTCCCCCCGCGCTCATTCGCAGAATCCACACGTCACTTCCCGGGGGCGCCTTCCCCATGTTTACAGAACACATCAGATCCCTCGTAATTGGTCCGCAACATCTCAACAACATGACTGCATGGCTGCGAAAGTGTCTCAGAAGGGTCTGTTACGAGATCTAACCCTGACCTTGCTGACCACGCGCACGAACGGGAAGCAGCACAACAGTAGTCGATGCCCTCAGCTCGCTGTCGAACCCTGGCGTCGTTGACAGCCTTGCGCTCGTCAGCAAAAGGCACCGGCATGCTGCCCCTACCGATGCCTTACCGACGGACTGTGATCGAGCTCGAGATGCGTCTCACCGATGCGGAGGGACGCCAATCACTCGCGGGGCGGCACCTCGAAGCACCTCTCAGGCGCACATACAGGCAAGATTCAGACCCCCTAGATTCCTGTAAACAGCACAGAAACCATATCACAGGTTGGCCAGCCGAGAAGCAGTGTACGACCAATTTCCGGCCGTGACGCTTGATCATGCAATGTTTTCTCCTTGATCTTCCGAGGCTAAGTCGGGAGATCTCGAGTGTGCACGAATGCGGATACGATAACAAAACCTGGCGGCGGAAAGCTACTGACCACTAGGTTTGATCTTGAGACGGTATGGGCCAGGACTAGTCTCACGAAGACGGTCAGTTTCAAGATTAGAAACTGCGGGGAAACCGCTAGACGCACACATGCAGCGGCTGTCGGTCGGTGGACTTCCGGCTGGGAGAACGAACACCACTTTTCCACGGGCGAACCTTCGCTATTCCAGCCCGCCATCAATAAGAGGCTGCAATATGCGTAACCTCCTATCGAAGGATTCAGGGCCATTGTCTTGACGTTGCCTCCGGCAACGGTCGGGGGTTGGGTCTACCTTCTATAGCTAACCTGATAAAGCACAAATGATAACAGTCAGTACAACCTTGAGCTGTGTGTAATATTACATTGTAGCTTAGGCAAGACGCACGGCACAGCATGACCACTTGACCGTCGCTATTTCTCATCGTGAACGACATGAGAGGCGGGGCCCTGAACGACGCGAGATGAAACTCCGACACGTGGACAAACGCGCGCCTAGAAAATCCCATCAGCGTACCTTCCATTTTCGATTACGGTCACAAACTGGCAATTATGCCCCCCTTGGCAACAAAAATTCAGTCTCTTCTCCCGCTTTTTGAGAAAAAAATTGACGATAGTCCTCTGCCAGTACGCAGCGCCATTGTCGACGTGCCAAACGCTCTAGAGCTCCTCGCAATTTCACAGACGTTTCAACGAGACGGAAAATGGAGGAGATATCCGTGGCTTCACACCATCAAGCCCTCCGTAAATCAACGTTGCTGATGGACGACAGATCGTACTCCTCACACCCGTCGGCCGCTGTCTGCAGTGCCCGAAATGCTGTCGGACATCGTCGTCACTTGGTAATGCATGCATAATCCTGTAACCCAGCCCAGCCAACGCATGGCGCAGCGAGCGTATTACCTCTGAGCGACTCCAGGATTTCGTGGTCACGGGGGCACAGGATTAGCAGAAGTACACGATCGAGGATGTTGGGCAGACGTCTGGCGTTTCGAGTCCGTCGCGACCCTGAACGCAGTGAGCGGGCTAAGTCTTGTCTTGCTTACCAGTGGACCACGAGGACTAAGGTGCACCAATTCCGCTGCGATCTCGCGCTATTTTCGTCAGCCCAGTAAGCACCATAGCTAATATTTCTAGTAATGTCTAGTAAGAGCGTGCATATTTCTGGCATTCTCACGCTTGGCTTGCGTTAATACTCCCGCTGCCATGAATTGCGCCAGTCAGAAGGCTACACATTCCTGTATGCGGTCATCCCCATTTGTCCTCCCCGCCTTTGTGGCGCTTACGCTCTGATGGCAACCGCACCATTCGACCAGAGTTGTTCACGGCCTCCCGCTCAGGCATCACAGCACTCCACAAAGCTCCTCCACAGCGGTCCACAGCTGCAGGGGAAATCCCAGGCAGTCAGTGCTCCGTAGCTCGAGCATTGGATCCGACAAGAGCGCGGAGCGCTGCGGCATTGACGGGCGGGCGATGGGGAGAAAGCTCACCTTGTTACATACTACCGTTGCGCTCGAGAGTGCTGGATAGTAATGATACAATCATTAATGTGTGGTGCAGAAACATTAAAGTCGTAGGCACAGGATGTCATGACGATGATTATAGCCGACGATGAATCGTTGGACTGGGAGAAACGTCGTAGGTCCTAGCTTCAGCAATTAGCTGCAGTGATGACAATGAGCATCGCCCGACGCAGTTTGCAAGAATATACACACCTATTATTGGCGGTTCGAAGAATAAACAGCTCAAAAATGATATAAGACGCTGTGCATCAAGGCGATACACCTAGTATGTGACCTTAGCCAGAATGTTGCATGAATTTAGACGAACTGCACTTTTGTACAGGAGAATGTCCTAACTGCGAGCGGGATGGACTTGTTGCAGAAGCTCACCCAGATGAAAAAGGCAGAGGCGCGAGAAGTGCACGGAGGGGTCAGAAGCCCGAACGCGCGCGATACCTCTATGTTCGTTGAAGCGTTAGAACGTTCGAGGGAATGCCCGTCTGTATGCGCCTGTATAGGTTGAACATAGACAGTAAGCATACCCGTCTCAATCAACGGCGAATCCATCGCTGCAGAAACGCACTGCGAGAAAGCCGGTCAGCATAACGCGCCAGCATGGGACAGGCTCGGCGCAGATCGCGCACAGCGCACGTTGTGGCGCACGCGCATCCACACCGACGTCCACGCCGACAGCGGGTGGGATGTGCGCGCGGCGGGCGGCAAGCACCGATACACACCTGATGCGTGATGTCGGGGCGCACTTCGCTGAATTCTTGTCCGGGCCTCGCGATAACGTCTTGGTGGCTGTCGTGAATCAGTAACTCAGGTTTCAGTCCCGCCTTGTGGGGAAATGTCATTGAGTCAAACGCACCTAGTTCAGCAAATGCGTGGTGCAGTGCAGGTTACAGTTTTCTTTGGCCAGTATAGGCCTGCCATGGGCGTTTTTCGGGTGATGCTCCAGTTGCCTGCTTCCCGCTTCAAGACTGCATTTTGGGTTCAAGTTGCCTTGTATATCCATGTAGCTCTCTGAAGTCTTCCCTGAAAGGTCAAGCCTGGGTTTAAAGATGATGAAGCATTACAGTATTCTATCGCCCTAAAATGTCGGGTATATCGATATTGAACTCACGAAGGCAGCAACTCCGGAGAAGACGGAAAGGTCTTATTCAATTCCGAGAAGTCCATTTTGATATCTTCATGGCATTCGAAGACATGTTTCGGTTCGACGACCGCACGGCACCGGCGATCGTCATCCTGAGGCGCAGATGCTGGCTTGAGACTCAGCCACTGACCGTACAACGTATCCGACGTCCCTAGGGGCGCTGAACAAGACAGAAGCCGTTGATCAAGGAAGTCCCTGATCTCATCAATCCTCGAGTGTTGCTTTAAGCTTGAGGGTGCACAGGATGCAGGCACCACTTCGAGACTAGTACGAGAGTACACCGATCAATAAGCACTCCAAGTGCCTCGATAATTAACAAAATTGATCTCACGACAGATGAGATGGCCTGGCGCACATTGCGCGCAGGTCGGGAGGGGTGGCGTCAAACAGTATAGCTCGTTTGCGGCGCCAGGCCTAGCAGCGGGGAGTCAGGCAAGATAGTTCTCGCTGCGGTGCTTCATCGTGGGTGTAAAGCATGGACATGCGGTATGGCGCGACGCCACTACGTGTATCGAGCCTTGGCGATAAGAGAGTAAATCTAGGGAGGTGGCATGAGCATCAAGATGCATATCTCCCGTCTGTGCGTTCAAGGCAGGAGCAAGGTATAACGTTACTCACCTATGCGCCACCAACTTTCAAGCCCTTTGCGCGCTGGTATCGCCGCTATTATACGGCCAATAAACGGCCAGTGCAGGAGACCATCTCTGCTACGACCACGGCATTAGGATGTCCACCCGCCAGCAGCCGAAGTGTTTGGAATAAGTGATACAATGAGCGGGCATTAAGGCGAATCGCGCAGTATACTCACCACCGTGTGTGAGTGAAGGCGCCGCAAGGGAGATGGGCGGGCTCATCCCGCGCAGGGCGCTCTTTCACGCCATGACCTGCATGTCCAAGGTAAGAGGCTCATCGATGAGTCATCTGGAAAAAGCTTGACAAAGCCGTAAGTTACGCTCACGACCCAATCATCATGACATACTGATGCAGTCTAATGCAGCCATGTTGAACCTTCGCTGGAGCGGTTGTTCGAGCCGCTGGCACTGGACATTTGTTATGTTCTGCTACAAAAATGCTGGTGTCAAACAGCCAATATATTAGATTGCAATAATCATATCCTTACAACAGTTTTTGATGTCCACAATCAACCTCATAACGTACGGGATGAAGATGGATGAAGCTGGTAGCAGTCAAAGCGGCGAGAGGAAGTGGCGCTCGGCACCCGCCGCTTACGGTTTGAACAGACGCCCATCAATGAGCATGTATTTGCAGCGTCTGCTTCCTTCGCTCGCGATCGCTTGTTCACTTGGCAATGTAGCGAAAGGGATCGCACAAACGTCGATAAGTCCATTCAAGATGTGTTTATAGACCTGTGCTCACTGCAGAATCACAAGGTACTCGCCAATTCAAACAAGGCAGATTGGTCGGACTTGCTTTCTTAGAGCAGCTGGAGCTGTCCTCAATCCCCCGGGCCGCTTGATGGTGGTTCGTTGCCACAAAATATCCCGGTCACACGGTCGTACATACCTTGCTCAAAGTTAGTCCTGAGACATGATAAGTGGGCTCTTAGGTGGATAATCCAGACAGCCGATGATTGAGGGTGAAAGCCGGCAATATGGCGAACGGTTGGCGAACGGTGTACAGGTTCGGGATCCGATCTCGAGTTGTGTGAGGAGTCAATGTCAGACGTACTGAATAGCATGCTTCCCGAAGACCGGCTTGAGCCTATTGATGGGCTGCATTCTCCCGCAGCCATTGGTATACACGAGCTGATGCATATGAGCGGATGTAAAAGTGAAGACAGTGAACGGGATATGCTGGAACTCCGTAGGACGCGCTCTGCTGCTTGCAAGGTAGGTACATTCGGAAGAAAAAGCCGCTACTGGTGCGGTTATAACATGTCCCTATCGTGCTGAGGCCTGCATGCTGCACACCCCACGCTTTGAACAAAGTCTAAGTAATAACAGTTCAATATCAACAAGTGAACTTGTGCACAAACGTGTCGTACCCGTCATGACAGAAAGCGCCTCCAGCGTGCCGCACGTCATGACCCTGCGCGAGGCGCGACGGTCTACTTAGTTTACGAAAGCTCGCTTACTACACATCATTCTGTGCGTAGCGACCGCGTCTTCCTCCTTGACTGTAGCTTCTTCCTAATACACACCAGGGACCTACAGCCGGAACACTGGCAACAATAGGATGTCCACAAGGTGCCCGACGCCACGCGCCTAAACAGTGTCGACATCAGCTTCATTAGATGGTCTCAAGTGTGACGGCGGGATACAGCTACTTACATGAAACTTCGTAGTCTACAGCTACCCGTGACGGCTCGGTCTTGACAGAATAACTAGACAGCATCGTAGAAATTCAACAAACGCACATGCTACAACACCGGAGGTTTGAGCCATCGGTATTGTGTCATGAACACGTTCGAGAGCGATAAATACAACTTACTCAGTACCATCATTGAGGGCGACGGTCATTTCAAATCTGACCTTGTTACTAACAGCCTCGAGCCCTATAGCTGAATGACTCAGTAAACCCAGACTTTGGGAGTGGTTACCAGGCCTACCTGCGTCTATGCGCACGAGTTCCGTGGTATGTCGCATCGTGAAAGATTATGCCATGTAGAGGAGTACATTGACTGCTTTAAGTCTTCCATTCAGATGGATAGTGGCGCCGCGGGAGCCAATTGGACAAAGTATCCACCGTAAAGTGTACCGTGTTGACACCAGGGCATCGCAGTCCAGGCTTCATATTACGACGTCGAGATGCATGGTACACTCCACTCAAACAGATACGGAGCGGAGGGCGAGGATCCACTACCTTCGTCGGTGTTAGGCTTGAGCTGCCATGACGCATAGCAGTGACCGCCTGACCTTGCTGAGCGGCCAGCAATCGACCGACAATCAATCTGTCAATGATGTATAGCATTCCTCAGTGAACCGGAGCGTAAATGCTGACCTTAACTGCGTCCCAGGCAATAACGCTGGAAAGCTGAACCCTTTTGGACAGATCGAATCAGAGAGCGACATGCTGAGATGCGCTGAGTGCGGTGGCCACGGAGCTGACTAGTAGCGAAAGGAATTAGTGATTCCGTGCTTTGGGTGTTTCGAGGGATACGACAGGTCTTGATACTGTTGGTAAATCTCTTGGCTAGTGCTAGTACAGTCTATGACAGCAGCTCTTGATGGCACGCTAACGAACGAGGCGCATCAGCGGAAAGGGCTGTCATCCTGTCTGACGTACCCACCGCGAGATCTTCGAACTAATCCTTGCCATGCCACAAACAAGATGGATACTACACTAGTTAGACGCAAGGTAAAGACGTGTGTTAGAGGACAAAGGTAATAGGTACCTTCAATGCAGAGGTAATGCACGACGCGTCTACTGAGCTCTGGAGAGCGCGTATGTCGTGCTAACATAATACCTCAAAGGCCCGTAACCTCATCCTACCCGGGAACTGGCACCACGAACAGGCACATTTACGAGATCGTATACTTCGCGCGGGTCCTTATTGATGACCCTGTTACAGTGAGCTTAGTGGAGGCACTCATGCTGCGTGTCGCAAAGCCAGCATCGAGAGTTCGTGGTCCCAAGAAAACCTCGATTGGAAAGGAAGGAGTAATTAGCGAGGTACAGACTGATCCTGTCATTAGGGTACTTAGTTGAGAGGAGGGGGAGCTTAAGGGGCGATAGTCGCGTCGACGGCTCAAAACGCGTCGGTCTTCAAAGCGGAGTGCAATCTTCAGGGCGCGCATTGCGTTTGAGAAGCAAGACAGTCAAGAGCACAGCGACACACCAAAGATAGCGACGGCGAATGCATGAGGAGAAACCTGCAGCTCTCATTACCGGCCAAGGGTACCTATGTGAGTCATGAGGATCGGTGCAACGAATATAGAAGTTAAACGCACTACTCAAGCGGCTATCATCACGTACTGACCCATATCCTCTTCCATGTCTATTCTCCAACGATACCTTGCAACACTGCAGGACGAGCTTTGGTCGTACGACTCGTGTTTTCTGCGTTGCATTGAGTACCCAAATGTTGCATGAAACATTGTGGAGGCATACCTTGAACAAAGATGTGTCTTGACGTGAGAAACACGCTCCCGGATATCTCTAATGCTCGGTGGTATTTCCACATAGGGTATCTCCAGCTCATTGAGCAAATCACAGAAATGCGTGTTGAAATTTGTGGGGTCTTTCAGGGAGCGAATACCGTCATCTACGAGCCATTCAGGTACGGCGTGGAGGACAACTATGGCACGTTTCAGCACGCGTTTTTGGGCGGGAGAGCAACAGAGCTCACCGAATAATGACTGGCGATAGAAGGCAAGATTGTCTTGCAAGGCAGGCGTCCGCAGGAGTCGCGCGCTGATGTTTGTCGCGTCCTTCGATTCGCTAGTCGCCGCGTATACCACAGGATCTATGGCGGAGCGATCGCTCAGGAATAGGATGTTCGACGACGCGTCTTCATGCCCGGACGCGTCTCGATGCCCGGACGCGTCTCGATGCCTGGACGCGTCCTTTTCCGCGTGTAACTGGGAAACCATGATTGCTTCTTGCATTTTGTAGGTGGGAATATCGTCTCTGGTGAATCCTTGCGTTCGCATCACGACCCTCGCGCGTTCTTCGATGTATAGCTCCGAGGCCAGCTGTAGATCTTGCGCAAGAGCATCACAGAGGGTGGTCTTACCACACGAAGACGGCCCTACAACGAAAACGGCGCGTGACCGCGATGGACCAGGAGTTGTAGACATAGAGGGCGACCGAAACGACGGGGTGGATAGAGACTACGCGGGGCGAGTGTAGTAAGTCAGGATCCGTGATGGTGGCAAAAAATCGAGAGGTCGTGTTTAAAGAGCGCTCTGACGCGCTGCCGCCGCGTTATGGGTTTGTCCAAACCAAAGGCCAGAACTTGTCCAAGTCTTGGCCATTGGAACGGAGTCCAACATCATCTGCTGGAAGCGCACTACGCAGTTTTATGTAACAAGCGTAGGCACAGTAAGAACTGCCTATAAGCATCGAGGGCCTACAGTCTTGCAGCTCGCAACGTCCGTTGTGCAGAGTTCAGTGGTACGTGTGTCGAGTTCAGGAGTAAGCGGTGTTCAAAACCAAATTTCGGCCTGGACGGCGCTCCAGACACGCGGTCCATTCGTCCCGGTGGCCGAAAACATAATTTAAGCCCCGACTCGGATAATTGCGGTTATTGCAGCGCTCGTCGCGCTAGTCGAGTGACTACACTGGGAGCTCATCTCATCGTTTACTCTCCCCCACGGACGTAGTGCAAACGGTAAAAATGCCCTGACTTTCGGAATTTCAAGTCCTACTGCCTCCGTCAACCTCCATGAACGAACCCGGGACACCGCGAATACCTCGACCCCGCAAGAATCTTGTTTTTCTCTTCCTCTTCCGAGTCCCTCTTTCGCTCTAAAGTCGTAGGTTCATACTTTCCTCGAGCCAGTTCTCCTATATCTTTACTCGTGCATTTGAAGTTATAGATGGCTTTTTCGCATGAAAAATTGTTAGTCTCCAGGTCGAAATCAACGAAACGCCGCAAGACCGACCTCTGGATTAGGTGCGACTTCACAAGCGCCACCCTTTCGTCGAGCTTTTTGAGCTCTTCCGGGATCACGATGAACGATATGTCAAGCTCTGTCAAGATAAGACAGAGCTGGGCGGTATAGTTCAACGGGTCCTGTAGAGATCTGATTCCATCGTCTATGATCCAGTCCGTGACAGGTTGCAATACAACTAAACAATCGCAGTATGTCAATCATCTTATTTCCAGTAAATAGTTTGTACGCACCGAACAGTGACCTTCGGTAGAAGGCCATGTTCTGCTGCAGCGACGGCGTCTCCAGCAACCTATGCTGCATGTCCTGTGCGTCTGGGGTACCAGAAGTTGCAGCGTAAACGACAGGATCAATAGCGGACCTATCGCTCAGCAACAAGATGTCTTCTCGACGAACTCCATCGCAGGTATAACCGGCTGCACTACGTTCGGCTTGCAGCTGGGCCAGCATGATAGCTTCTTGCATCTCATAGAGGTGCGTGTGCTTCCGGCTGAAGCCTTGCATCTTCATGACATTTCTTGCAACCTCTCTAATATATAATTCTGTCTCCAGCTGAAGATCTTGCGCCAGCGCGTTGCACAATGTAGTTTTTCCACTTGATGACGCCCCAAGTACGAAGACGGCTCGCGGGTCTACGTCTTTACCCGCAGTTGGCATGATGTGAGCAAGGCGGCAAAGGTGCCAGGTTAAGTTAGCTTGATTGAGGGTAAGACCTGTGTCACGACCTGCTTCCAGAGGTACTTATAGCTTGGCCCGCACAGCCAGGAAGATAGACGCTTCATCGATTGCTAGGATAAGACAGAACATCATCTTCGATAAACAAGGTTCGTACCGAACTTCTTCATGTGTCTATTAGGTTCATAACCCATGTCAGCTGCTCCTTCTAGAGTCCTTATTAAACATCCTGTTATGCATGTCCGCTTCCCACCTCTTCCCTAGCCCCTTCCCTGCAAGATCATCCACCATGAGTCCAACTATCCTACGACGTGATCCTGATCCCGACGAGAAAGAATGGTCCTTTTCCGTCTCCTTGTCAAACACACGACAAGGCATGGGCAAGCATATATCATTCTCTTCGGACCAGGTCACGCTCGATATGATCAGATTTCCTCAAAACCGCATTCTACAAGGTGACGACCCGGGCAAGTTTGTACTCGTCTCGTTCCAAGCCCTTCGTTTTCCCGACAAGCCTGCAAGAATCACATCAGAATATATTACCCGATTTCTTACCACTGGCCTTGTCCTCAATGGGGTTCAATATCGATTTTATCATCACAGCAACTCGCAACTAGTACGTTCTCGTGAATCTTTGTCTCCCCTGAAACTGAGCTGTCTATCGGGATAATAGCGAAGCCGCAGCTGCTTCTTGCGAGAGGCGAACAACGACGCAGAACTGGACGTCCGCATATACCGATTGGGCGATTTCGAGACGATACCGAACGCTGCAAAGCGTATGTTGGAGAGCATATCTGCAATGAAGTCTAATCACTGTTCGCTCAGGTGCGAAGCGGATTGGGCTGCTTTTCTCCGAGGCCAAAATCGACTGGATGCTAGATCCGGCGGTAACGAAGGATATACCGGACATCGTGCACAATGGCGAGACTTTCTCGGACGGCTGTGGCCTCATTTCGGACAAGTTTTCTATGATGCTAAGCAAGCATAAGCGTATACTGTTCCACGGGAAACCGTATACACCTTGTGTCTATCAGATTAGGCACGTCAATCTCACGTGAACTATTCGAGAGGCGTACTCATTAGGAATGTTTTCATAGGTATCGCGGATATAAGGTAGTATCAAAATACCACGTCGTGTAGATCCGTTCTAACTTTCAGTTAGGGAGTCTTAATGCGACACCCTCAGCTAAAACAGGAACACGTTCATTTCCGAAAAAGTCAGAAGAAATTCACTGCTACTGGAAACAATACCTTCTCAGTCGTCGACCACTCGATGCCTTACGCGTTTACTCGCCTAAACAACGACATCGTTGTTTTACTCGCTAGTTTGGGCATCTCCAACGAGGTATTTCTAGCCAAACAGAAAGCACACCATGAGCTACTGGAGGCTGCATCTACAGACTGGGAGAGCGCGTTCAACTTGCTTTGCACTCTGAACAAGTATGACGTTGCCGAGCGCCTCCTCGTCGAAGGCCTGGAATCAGAACCAGTACGAAAGGCGGTCCTGTCTCTTCAGAACAGCGAACTCGCAGCCTTTATGAAGAAGGACAAGCCTCGTGTGCGGACGCTGATACCGAAGTCTCGTTTACTGTTCGGCGTTAACGATCCGTATCAAGTTCTACAAGAGGGGGAAGTGCATGTGCGAATCATGGTCCCACGCAAAGGATTGACTACCCTCACCAATGTCGATGTCCTAGTCGTCAGGAATCCGTGTTTGTACCCGGGCGACTGCCTCAAACTTCGCGCTGTTAGCCATCCCGCTCTGCAGCATCTCAGCGAGTGCATAGTCTTCGCTTCACGCGGTAAACGCGCTGCTCCCTCTATGAGCTCCGGTGGAGATCTCGGTGTGTGATACAATACCTTCAGCTACACGTCGATAACACCCATTCGCAGATGGCGATAGGTTCACTGTTATCTGGGATTCTGACCTCGTTCCGAAGAGAGTCATGGAGGTACGACGCCAGTATATCCGAATGTATTATCCCCCTTCACACAATCTATAGTCTTACGACTATCCAGCCCCGCCCACTCGAATCAATAATAAGGTCACGAGAGAAGATCTCGTCAACCATTTTGCTGGATATCACAGGTATGCCGGCTTCTGTGTTCGAAGAAACAATCTCATGAACCTCTCTAGCATGACCATGGGACGCCTAGCTAGCCTACATCAGAAATGGGTCCGGTATAGTCCTAAAGGGGCCATGTGCGAAGAATGTCAGGAGCTCAATGCCTTATATTCGCTAGTTGTCGACGGAGGATCAGTGAAGATACCGGAACGACTGCAAAAAGTGCCGAATCCCCCGGAAGGCTCTCTGTATATCCTCGACGAGCTGAATACTTCTGCCGCGCTCTTCGCGCAAGAATTCGACGAAAGGAACATGGCGAAGCTGGTTCAGCTTAGTCTCTCCGCGGACGAGGCAACGGACGTAATAGTCAGACTCCTTTCTCACGAAAAGCTGGCGATCTCAGAGTTTGAGTTACTCATGAAGGCAGCCATGATAGCTCGCCGGAATGCTATTGATATCCGACCGTTCTTAACACATGTCGACTTTGGGGCATTAACTACTGCGGAGAAATATGCCATTGTCCAGTATTTCGATCTTAGCGAAGAAGACCATCCTTACATATGGAACAGGTAAGCCCGTCTGTACACTAGCACAGCGCATACTCATCGTGATTTACACCTCAATCAGTCTCATACGCTCCGAAATTGTCACGGTAGATGACCTAGGAAGTCGCAAGTTGGGCGGACCATTACATCTCCAGCGGTTGTATAGTTCGTCTGTTCAAGGACGTGCTGCTTTCTTTGAATACCTCAAAGATTCCCTACAAAACTATCGTAGAAGGGTAATCTCACTGAAGGTGAATTCCTTCATGCACGACCTGTGAACAGTGATTAACAGATTTGTTACTGGTCAGACCGACGATCGTTTTGCCAGCGGGATATTTTTGAGGGGCAACCTCAATTGGGATGACGATGTGAGTTAACCTCCTCTGAACGACACTTAGCTAACGGATCTACAGAATCCCGTAGAAGACAACGTTCTCGTATGTTCTTTCATGCCACAGAGCTCAACAGTCATGTCCACGTATAAGCGTAGCGTGAAGGGCTACCAGCTCTACTGCAACGACAGTATCTTCCAGCTCTTCGACCGTCATAGAGGAAACACCTTTATCTTTATGACACGTCCCCCAGGCCAGTCTGGCTCGGATATCATCACTAGCTGGGCTCTACAAAAACTTTCCACTCATGTTAGACGGGTAAGGAACAGATGGCTTTGCACTGCAGACTGCTGATCAACTTATAGCAATACGGTCAAATGAATCGTACGCCGGTGGTGTCTCTCGAGATCCATGTGGTTTCAAATCGTGATCGCATCTCCAGTCAAACGTTTGATTTACGATTCGAATCGTAAGCGTTAAGTCAATCGCTCTTCTGCTTCGTACTGATGATGAGGCAGCGTTGAGACGGAAGAGTATGTTCGCAGATTCGAAATGCGTCCGGAACCCTACACGCCCAATAGTATCATCTCAATTGATTGGTCTGGTCGCTCTCCGGATCTACACATAATCTTCGTTGGAACAGAAACTCAAGCTATGGCCGTCTTGCGCACACTATCCGCGGAACGGCTCCTTCAGTACATGCGTTTCTCGCTATTTCATAGGGCAGAAGATCGCGCTTTTTGGTGCTTCACCGCATTACTGGACTCAGATGCAACCAATGAAGAAGTTGTTATGTTCATGGAGGAACACCCACCACTCGTCTATTCCGCTTTGAAGCGATTTGTCACTGTAACAGAGGAGAGCATAACGACCCTCGTTATTGGTAGAGAAGACCTCGCTACGGACATCATCCACAACGCAATACGATGTGCTAATGAGCTCGGGATCGCCACGCTTGCGGCATTGGAACGCTTGAATCACTACATCGCGGGACTGGATATGGCGGCTTACTTCGCCATACTCTGGTCGGTGTCCCTTGCTGTACGGTCCCAGAACTTAGTACAGGAGATTCTCCTTGTGTTAAGTGACAGCAGACTTCATACATCATCATTGCAGATCTATGCTCATAAACATGGTCTCGCAACCGTTTTCGATCGCGCTGAAGATGCTTTCGATACCTGCCCTTGTGATGATGGTGGTCGTCCCAAACGCCAGCGTATATCCCCTATATCGGCCAAGCTCGAAGACGCCTCGAAGAAGGAAACACCATCTCCAGATCAAGCTTCATCGGCAGTGCCTCCAACGCTGGACATGGAAAACTTACCACCTCAGCCTTCGGCCGTCAAAGCCAACATCCGTGTAGACGTGTCCACCCCTATTCGAGTACACTCTCATGTGCGACTGCAGGTGGCGTCACGTCCGGAGCATTCTACTTTACCTGGTGCTATAGTCGATGCAACTGTCACTCGAGCATCGCGAGGCGAACTCTATCTTAGTGTTCAGCACCCTTTACCCCCGGAATACGCGAATGTCACTTGGAGGGTGTACAATGCGGGGAGTATCGCTACTTCCAAAGCCATGTTAGATGCCGTCCAGTGTCTCGCAGCAGAGGGCAACGATTGTTGTCGTTTTAGTTCCATAATCGCCGGGGCGGAGACGCCAGCGACGCATCCTGTAGAAGAAACAGAATTGGGATTGGAAGATGACACTTCGTCCTCTCTCAATGCAAGCCAACAGCTGGCGGTTAGGTGTGTTGGAATAGGTCGTATGACATTGATTTGGGGTCCTCCAAGCACGTTGTTGATATATTCTGTTATCCCTTTGCTCACAACACAAGCTTTCAGGAACCGGAAAAACGACCGTAGTTGTTCAAATCATACTGCGTTTACTGCGCGAGGATCCTGAAAACGCGATTCTTATGACAGCATCCACGCACAACGGTGAGCGCTCAGAACGTTTGATACAATGGTCGACATTGCTAAAGCGCATATATTCCAGCGGTGGACAATGTCCTGGAGCGGTTTGTTCTCATGAACAGTCAAAACGCTCTAATAGAAGATGATAAGATCTTACGAGTAGCCACAGAAAGCTCAAGAGTAAACGCTTCTATGCAGAAGTACACCATCGATGCAAGGCTTGGAGGAAATTTGAACGACGATCCTCGCCTAGTACAGAAAGCAGAAAGACGAGTAAAGCAGGCCCGTATCGTGTTCACGACGTGCACCGGAGCTGGGCTAGGACTCCTGCGTAACATGCACTTCGCAACAGTGCTCATCGATGAAGCTTCGCAGCTCACCGAGCCTGCTGGTCTTATCCCTCTGGTAAAAGGGTGCCAGACCGCGATACTCGCAGGCGATCAGTAAGTCGGGGCGATAAGAAACGTGTGTGTCTTCGAAGTAGTCACAACTGCCGTAGTGTCCAGTTGAGGCCCACCGTGAAACCCATGGGCAAAGCACTGGAGTTCGACAGGTCATTATTTGAGCGGCTATATATAGGGCCTTCCTACAATCTTATGACTCGTACTATGCTGGAAGTAGGTGGAAATACATGTCCTCAAGAATCGTTCACTTATACTTTCCGCTACTAGGTCCAATATCGTTTTCCTGCAGAAATTGCGGAATTTCCTTCTCGGGAGTTCTATGAAGGTAGACTTGGCACTGGTAATCCTCAAATGGACAACGTAGCCTTCCTTGGCGCATCATCCTTCCCGTGGCCTAGAGCAGGTGGAAGGATTCGTCCAGTAGCTTTCGTGCCATGCATCTCTGAAGAGGACTCCGGACGCCAGTCGAAGAGTAACCTAGGCCAAGTAGAGCTTGCCAAACATATACTTACCCTTCTTCGTTCGCAAGATCCGATCGGCGTGCCAGATAACGAAATATCTACACGTCTACGAGCGTTGACAGTAGTGCTGTTGACACCATATGCTCGTCAAGTGACTCTTCTAAAACAGAACATACAGCTCGACTCGAACACCGTAGTCAGTACCATCGATGGATTCCAGGGTAGAGAAGGCGACATTGTCATCTTTTCCACAGTTAGGAGCAATATGAGTAACGATCTGGGATTTACAGAAGACCCGAGGAGACTAAATGTAGCTTGGACGAGACCCAAGCTTGGGCTTATAGTTATTGGAAACGAGAGAACTCTCAGAAGCAATGCAATGTGGCAACGGGCTCTGGATGCATGCACAACTGTACCAGTTCAGCCCCCAGAGATAGCGTAGAAGTTAGTACACACTACATCTACACTAACTGTCTGAATTCATTGTCACGATAGTAAAGTTGTCTTTTGGCGCATACTTCTCGACATCGAGATTCGAAGGGCATAAACAGTTCATACAAATGTTATACATTATTTCCTTTCTATAACGCGCACGTATAACCAGACGTAGATCGCTGCCAAGAGATGACAAACCAACTTAACCCTCCTCCACTTCGTCTTCACTGTCACCGAGATCCAAAGCAAGATCTTTCACGCTAGCTATTGCTATGAGGAGCGGGTGTTCCGGATTGATGGTCGAGACCATCTTGATCATGTCCTCAAAGCCGTAATCCTCAATCTCTTGGACCAGCTTGATATCTTCCCTATCGTCATCAAGCTCTTTCGCGGAGAGGCCGGCTCGAGATTTGCGTCGATCAGCAATGAGTGAAAGTTGACGCTTGGTAGCCTCTATGGCCGCCTCCTTGACCTCGTCTGGCAGACCTTCCGGTCCACCAGCGACCCGCATGCAATCGTTGAAGCAACGATACAACGAGGCAAAGAATGTAGGATCCTTTTCGGCCGCGATACAATTTACGACTTGTGAGAACGACGCGTTGACCATTTGCGGAGTCAATGTACCGCTGTTCTTTCCACACGCCAACAGTATGGGCACCAGCCTGGAGTACGTCTCAGCATCGCAAGGAATACACAGCAGGACAGAACATACATAGTTGAGGCTTCACGAACGCCGTCGTGAAAGAAGAAGCGCAATGAAGGGAGAACGAGCTCTAACGTTTGAGATAGGTAAGGCGCAAAACGAGTTCCCAATGTCGAGCAATAAATAACAAGCGTCTCAAACGCTTGGCACTTCTCTTCGAGCGAGGACGTCTTGATGCTGACTCTGTGACCGTCCATTGGGAATGATTCCCAGCCTTCCTGTTCGTCAGGAGCGGCATCTTCGTCTGACGAGAAAAGGATTATTGAAAGCTCTAATGTATCTTAGTGAAGCGCACCGTAGATAGAAAGATCCGGCTTGATTGCGGCAGCCGTGAACAGTGGGGGCATAACAACGGGTAGATAGGGCTCGAACTCTGGGCCCAGTGCCTGACAAACTTTAGCCCATGTAGCTATCAAGTAGTGATCCAACATGGTGTCGTTCGAGTCATGAGGGCTATCTAAGTCTGTTTTGAACACTCTAACCGGGTAGATTATAGGGCGGAATATCTCACTTTGTATGCGCATCAGCTGTTCTATGAAAGTGCTGGAGTCTGGGCGGAAAACATCACGTCCCACCGCGATAGCTAGACGAGTGTGAGAAGCGCCGATAGTCGGGAGAGGAAATACTGACCGATCAAGCCCGCGCACTCCATAGCTTTGACACGGAGCGTCTTATAGTCGGGGGTATTAGCATTCTGGAGTACGTTCAAGAGTAGCGGCATGATGGTAGAATAATGCTACACGTGGTTAGTAAGCGACTAGTCACGCAGAAATGAACTCAAAGTACCTTAGCAAACGTAGCCTCGCTAGCGTCAGCGACCATCGCCAGAGTCGTGATCGCCTGTTCCTGAACATAACGTTTGGGTGTTTTCCCAGCGGTTCCAGGATTCAGTAGCTTCAGGAGGCGCTCGACGACTTCGTCTAGGTAGGGTATAAGGGTGTCGCGCTCGACGCCCTCACAAAAGTTGATCAACGCAGCTGCAGCGTGGGCAGAAACCCTGGGAGCGTTGTTGTTAGATGCATCATGATATGGGATAGAAATGGCGGACCTTGGTTCCGGAGCTTCCAATGTAGGAATCAGGACATTGAATAGTTGTTGATGATATTGTGCTTGAATGATTTCCTAGCCAAAAGTCAATGTTGATAGGTCCGTACCGTGGCGACTATATTTATTACCTCGAGATCCGTACATAATTGTCCACTGAATCGTCTTGAGCCATCTGTGTATCATATAACAAGTACGGGACTTACACGCATTGGGCTGCGGCATAACGCACCCGAGGATGAGGGTCGGCGAATAGGGGCAAAATGAGTCTATCAGGAATTAGCAGAGCATACCGAGATAAAATAATCCACTTACTCGACGATTTTTCCCAGCTCTTTTTGGAGCACTTGACATGTACCTTCTGCTATAGACGCGATCGCCATCAGTCCTGCGTGACGGACTCGCCAATCAGGAGACACCAGCATTCCAGGGATATGAGCGAACGCAGGTTGTAGTACGCTTTTGCCACCTAAAGCGATCGCGATTCTATCCAGCGCTTCTTCATAGACTCGTGGATAATTATCATCTGTTGGGTCATCTGCCGGCTGCATAGAGTTTTGATCTTTGTCTCACAAAAAAGACAGTTATAAGGACCTACATCGGCCTCCAACCATACTTCTGTGTCATCTTCAGGAATTTCTCCCATTCCCTCCAAACAACCGCGGACAATAGCGGCGACCCAGCCATTCACGGAACGAGCCATCGAAGGTCGCGCCTCGCTGAGGGTAACCATGAACTCCAGAGCTGCCTTCCGTACTTCGTCCGATTCGTCGTCGTCAAGATTCCTAGCGGCACTTTTCCCCTTCAAGTCGGGAACAGAAGGAGGAGGAAACGTGAAACTGGGTCCGTCGGGATTCGGCCGCGATACGGTAGGCGTAGGACCGGCATCAACCGAAGGTAGGATCAGGCCTGGTAGGAACTTGAGTAATGCAGGAAGATGCGGTTCAAAGAGGTACGGATGCGAATTGGCTAGCGGCGTTAGAACTAGCAGAAAGCTTGGCAAACGAGAGTGCGGAAGATAGGGGAGAGTATTCAGCATCGGATACAGGAGCGACAGAGCTTGTGCCTGTTGTGCGCGGTCGGAAGCGGAGAGATACGCTGTAGATGCTCGCAAACTGGCATATCGTACCTAAATTTACCGGTCAGTGAACTTGACGACATAGTAGAACTTTGGGCAAGCGAAAGGGCGTGATACGTAGAAGGAAGATATAACAAATGCCAATGTCAAGTCGACATGCAGAGGCAACAGACAGAAAACGCTTGAACGCCCAGAATCCATTCCAGCGCGTCATATGGCATACCAGAGAGCGAAACGGTATTCTTCTATTGCGCCATTGGATCTTTTGAGGCGGAACTATCCGTAGAGCACGAATCGAAGAGGGCGTGAGGCATTCTCACGACAGGAAACGGATCGATCCAAAGCATCATAGTCAGGTACTGCACAGCTTTACGCTGCCTCAAGAAGAATGCGGAGTGCAACGGAAACTGGGGTTCATACAATGTCGCGGAGGAGCCGAACCTATCACCACGCACCTCTACGCTTCCTGGGTCTTCCAAGCCTTTGTGCAGTAAAGAGAGGACCGTCTCCGGCTGCAAGTCCATAATTAGGTTCGGAGATCCCGAAAAGACTCTATAAGCACTTTCGCGTGCGGCGGGGTCTTCATTCTCGGCCATAGCAAAAGCTTGCTGTTGAAGCGCGTGCCACGGTCGTCCGCGAGACATAGCATTGTTGGCGAGATCTGTCACTGTATCGACAGCCTTGTGTCGCACAGCCAATGAAGGCTCGTGCGCGAGTGAGTGCAGAAGTAGCCGCTCGATTGTAGAAAGACTCTGTGCAGACAAGACGTCGTAAAGAGGGACTTGCTGGTTCAACGGAGAACGGAAAAGCAAACGCCTCAGTAGCACTAACGAGAAGGATCGCATCTAAGCGTGGAAATTAACCTGAGTTCCGTTCAGAGCTGAATGCACGCACCACTTCTGTATCAGCCGATGTAGCAAACTGTGCTAATGCGAGAAGATACAGCTCCGGTGTCTGGGAAAGGCGATCATTCACGGCTTTTTCTGCGCTACATGGAAACGTTGCGATGAAAACCGAGTGGCAGCGGGACTTAAGTAGTACTCACTTTGCGCGTATCTCATTGTCACCCAACACCAAGTTAGACAGGATCTGAGTCAATTCTGCGGTCACTTGAGGGGGAACTACAGCCTCCATATTTCCAGATACGTAGGAAGTGTATGAGGAGGCAGGGGTAGGGTGGAAGATGATTGCACAGAGCTAGAGCTCAAAAGTTGCGACCGTAAAGCAACAATTGAATCAAGATCTCAGATCAAGCGCGAGATAACTCGCACTTATCCGTGACTTATCTGGTCAAATTTACACCTTTTGGATTTGCGAATTCACCGAGGTCAAGGGTACAAACATCGCATCTTGCGCGACGAATCAATTAAAAAGCGAGACACTGTAACCTTCATGAGTGCACTCGACTTATTCTTAATATACGTTCACTTAAACGACATGAGGATAGAGGAACTCTCGCCTCTCAGACCTTCGAAGAGTTCTACTAGGGCGTAGGGCAACATCCATGAAGTCAGTGGGCCTATGGGTGATCACGGTCACACCACTGGGATAGCCCCATTTTGAGGCTGTGTAAAGTTGATACAAAAAAGATTTCCAGGGTTATAGTTACAACTATGCGCGACGACGGCGGTCAGGATGCAACGTGTGATAATCGTGAGCAGTAATGCCAACGAACCTGTGAGACGGCGTAGTATCAGTAGCCCGCAAAGTTCGCCAACTATCTGATCATCATATAGCGAGAGTACCAGTCTCGTTCGTGGATTGAAAACAATTGTACGTGGTAGCATTCTGGACGAATCCAACCTTTTACGATTCTTGCCGTTCATGATATCCTGGAGTACACAAACGCGTCAATCAACTTTTCGTAGAGGGGTAACTAGAATACTCACCGAAGACTTCCTCGATTCTTCCGTGTTCCCCGATAGGATCGAATTCTTCTGCGATCGGTTCTTCTCCTTCGTGACGCGAAATTAGGAACGCATTCCTACATGGGGTATGCTTGAGGTGTTCGAGATCGTTTCGAATCACCTCGTTGCAGAACATATCCAGATCTAGATCATTCTGGGAGAGGTACGGTCAGTGAACAGATTATTGAAGGCGTCAACGATATGTACTTCGTCGTATCCGAAAGGTTGTTCAATTTCTTCTCCTGTCGCGATGAACCCAAGGTATATAAACGAAGCAATGCCTACTCCAGGTATCGTATACCATCCGAATAGATCTACCAGCTGGAAAGGAAGGGCGCACAAATACAACCACACAGTGCTGAAAGACATGATCGTGACGATCAGCTCGGAGTAAGATATCGCGATGTCAGTGATGTTGCTTACTGTCTGTGAATACAATTAGTCGATAAGGTTAGTTTGTCAGTGAGATGCAGACGTACCGTATATGAACCGAGAATACACTATGCAAATGGTCAGCAAGATACCTCGCGACTGTAGTGCATAGCACGTACAATGGTAACGGAGTGGTGAGAATTTTCTCCAGTACTGTAAGAAGTTGAGTATGATGTAGATTGAGAGGAGATTGAGAGCGCCATACCGGCGAGGCTGTCTTCAAATTGATTAAGACAGTTAAACATATTGCCCAAGGTCGTGCCTGTTTGTACTCAATCTCAGTGTTTGTGAGGATATTAGAACATCAGTACGCACCTGGCACAGTGCCTCTTTCCTCCAGCACACTCAGCCAGCATGACAGACAGCGAATCACCTGCAAAGGCACATTGTCTCCTCCGCCTGCAATCTTGGGCCGATGTTTGAAATGAGTCCACCTCTGCCGTTCCTGGTCACGTTCCCTATCACGTATCGCAATACCTCTTTCTTCATCTCCGGCTTTCTTGTCCTTATGACTGAACCACTTCACGACATTTCCAATGATACCAGAGAACGGGATCAGGTCCCCAGAGATACCTGACCAGAGACCGTTGTGAGGCATGTCGGCGCTTGGTAGAAGAGGACGCCGCTCGTCCGGTAACGTCGAGTCCGAGGAAAGAGTAAGAAGTGAGTCGTGGTGACCGCGTCCAGCTCTCACACGAGACGAACCACCTCCATAACCGTTGATAGGAGGAATAACAGGATTAGTGGGCGTTTCGCTGAGCAGGTCTTCTAGAGATTCTCGTCCAGAAATTACGCTCTCAGGTTCAGCTACCAGCGGGGCTATAGGTTCAGACGGACGTTTCGGAGCATGCTAATTACGATTATTCTCTGATCAGAATCTCGAAGCATTCAGTTTATCCAAGAGACATACGTGGTGTAGAGGTTTCACAAGGGCATAAAGATCTTCGAAGTATATTCCAGGCTCGCCTGCGCAAAAGGATCAGAACACCACGCATCGAGACATGTAAGGGGCCGCTCACCTCTGAGATGATGTTTCAAAGCTATAGAGTACCTTGACGTACCTGATTAGATTCAATAATACCGACAGAGTGATATCATATACCCTTCAAGCAATTCCAGGGCCATTTTCTTCTCCGCCATGAGCCGATGAACCTCGCGAGTCTCTTTTGCTTTACCCTTGACGTCATCGGCAGCCTTCTCTTGCTCATCTCTCTTCGCAGAGCTCATCCTCAGCGGCACATGAAGCCATGCCAGCCGCCCGAAGGCTCGCGAAGTTCGTATGACATCCGACCAGGACGAGCGGCCTTGCCAATATCGATCGTACCTGACAGAGACGATGAAAGCCTGTTCATATTCCGAGCCAAAGATCACTCACCCGGAAGCAGTCCTGTAAGAGATGACAAAACCAATTACGACACCTTCGACAAAGGATTGAGATGAGCGAGCAGGTTGTAACCATGATCTGACTAACCGAGAAGTGTGAGCAAAACATTAGGAACGCCTAATTTGAAGGGTGTGCGCAGAGATATAGAGACGATCACTAATATTCCATGGTCCAGTGAGTAACCGAAGGCTAGGATTGTGTATCAACGCACAAGCAGCGAAGGTGGTATGGAAAAGCACCGCAGGCCAGATTCGCCAGATCTATAAAATTTCTAAGAAGGTGTACGAGGATTGTGATGCTAGAAGGACGACACACCACAGTGCTCCGGCCAAAGGTCCATCGCAGAAAGGTCCTGATTGGGAGTGTCCCGAGGGCTACCAAGACGTGCTGGTGGGTCGTGTGAGCAGCCGGAAGGAGGGTATGCCCGTCTGTTGCAGCACGGTGGGGTTGTCGTAACTTCATAGAATTTCGTGACGCGTCGTACAATGTTGTCGTAGACAGGCCGCTACGAGCGACACAGAGTCGACCTAAGGCGAGTCGATGGTGGAGGTGGTGGTGGTGCGTGAGAGACCCGACTGATCGTGTCGAGGGTAACCTTGCTGAAACACGTAGGAAATCTGGAAGATTCCAAGACAGCTCGTCATGGGCATGAGGCCAAAGGAACAAAGCATTCGCGATGATAGTCGAGAGTCGGCAGCACCTCGGCTACGCGACACGGTGCGTAACACGCGCCACACGAGTTATGCATCGACCGCCCTGTACACTCTGACAAGATCAGCTTGTTAGGCAAAACTACGCTCGCCTGCGCGGAGGCAAAGTGCATTCAGTACAGCGATAATTTGGAAACAAGTGATTCGAGCTCACCTTTGGCCAATTTATCCACGAAGAGATCAAGACAATTGAGAAGGAAACGTTAGGACGTCGGAAGTTAAAGGGTCAGTTTGGGGTCAGTCATCCGAGAAGACTGGAATCAAAGACATACTCTTCTCCGGTTCTCTTCAGTTTGTGTAGCGTGCTTTGTTCAATCGCAGGTAAGTCGCTAAGCACAACGACGTCGGGAGGCGAAGCGCTGCGGGGGCGGGCGGCACCGAGTTCGAAGGCGGATCAGCGGATCATGTCAATCAATATTCGCCACGAGTGCCCAACAAGTGGCGCCCAAACGTTCAGATGAACTTCTGTCACGGTTTCCCTCTGAATCGACGTAGGCCTAATAAAACAATGTGTATAGGTGCGTTTATGCTCTTCAATTTGACGTGACATTTACCTACAGTCAGGGGGCCGTCGTTGGATCAAAGTCAGACTCCAACCGTCTCTGCGCGAGGTAGCGGGAGAAACGGCTTCATCTCAGGGCGGCTTTGAAGGCTTGATCCCATCAACTGCTTGCTTATCTAAACTTACTCTCCCTTACCTCGCTATAGAGACTGGTATCAAACATTGAGTAAACAGCGCTTATAGAGCGCTTATAGAGTGTCGGACTGCGAATTCAACGTTTCTCGCACTCGATTATTCCCGCTACCAACAAGGTACGCAGTTGGTTGTGGGTCTTGGGGTCCCAAAAATCGCCGTCCTTTGGCTGGCAGTTGGGCATTTGCCAATTCCCGGCGCCTTCCTTACCTCTCGCCCCGCCGTCGGCGGCCGCTCGCGTGTCTCGGCCCCTTACCCACGTGTAACTCCGGCCCGCCCTATCCGTAGTGCGAGTCGTGTATGTTCTTCAAGCTGTTCTTGAGTTTCTTCCTCTCTTCGCATCTCTCAAACATCTTATGACCTACCACTTCCGATCCCGCCCATCGTGCATCCGGCTGCCGTGTACGTTGCTGCTTTCTGCTGATCATACATAGGTGTTATCTTCGCGGTCTATTCAAGCTTTGGTTTCATTCGTTGCTCTTTCTCGAGCTTGGTATTCGTAACCGTCAAATTGACAATCAAGACACCACATTTAATGTGGAACGCGCACTATCTGCCGACACAGTGTGATTGATATCTGTGAGTGTGACTGAGAGGAAGAGCCGTTTGTCAACGCCTTGACAGAACTGTAACCCGTCGTGGACCAGGGTGCTAGGTTTCTACACGGCCGCAGGTGAAGAACATAGTACGGGCAGGTAATTAGAATGGGTGAGGCGAACTCGTACGTCTGGAATGCGTTACATGCTGATTTTCTACACCTCAAGGCGAAAACAAACAGCCTCTTGAGCAACCCTGTCTCTGGTATTGGCCGGGGCGGGGATGTCTTGATGCCTACGCATACCGCTGTCTAAGTTCATTACTTGCGCTCATTTTTACAGTCTAAATCACCACGCGGTGTTCTTTACTTCATGCTGCTTTCTATCGGTGTTCCTTTGGAGTCCGTCGCTCCTCATAGCACGCTGAAGCGTGCTCTGTGCCAATACATCGTTACGTTGTCTAAGGACAAGACTGTCGCTCGCCGCCGTGAGATCCAGTGTCTTCATGCGGCAACAGCTGCCTGCTGTTTCCCCAGATATCGCAGTGGTTGACCTGGTCGAATTTTATGGCTGCTACCCATGTAGGTTAAGTATTTTATTTTGTTGTCCCCCTCTCGACCTGCTTAAGTGCCCGTTGACTGGCATCTTGCCCTACGTCAACTCATTATTCACTTTTGGTGCTCGATTCATCAGAATAGTTCCACTCCACACACAAGTATTGGGTGCCACATCTTTGCTATCGGCTTCTCATCCGAGACGTATCTTCCACAGCAAATTTCATTTAGGCCGCTCTCACTATACTCCAAAAGGCAGAGTGATGGACTTAGTCTACACGGCACACCTATGAGCATGCTACGTACGTGTAACAAATAGTGTTTGCGTTAGGTTGGCCATGAATACACAACTTGGTAGCGGGTCCAGCCGGCCGCGCGCGGCGGCGCTAGCTGTTATGTAACATCACGCTCCGAAAATATGATGCACGCGACTTGGGGCTCAGACTTGCACGCACGGCGGGACACAACAAGAAAGTAGACAACAGGACTCGCACATTCTGCTACATGTAGTGCATGCTGTATCTCGTAGATGTTTGCGTGTGGCCGCCTTCAAAGTCAACGCAGCGGGCGTCGTTGACGGGCTTGTCGTAGAGTCGTCCGGCGGCGGCGGCTTCCGGCCGCCAGGTCCGTAACACCGAAAAACGTTTCGCGATAATGCGTGTACCACACCTCCAAGGTGGCAGTTGAGTGTCAGAACTTTACAGTACATATCGTGAGTTTTGCAGCCGTTTTGTGCAGAATTTTTGACGTCCTGGCGATCTGCTGTGTGCTCAGCGTGCTGAGAGTCCACCGCGCCGGCAATTCGCCCCGGCGTTCAGCGCAGTGCAGGCTCGGAGAGAGCATGGCTGCTTCTGTGGCAAAACATGACCCACTCCTTGCTGCTGAACTTCCCTTCATAAATCTACTATGCTGCAAAGTCGCTTCAATGTCTTACGCAGACAACTCATCCACCCAGCGGACCGAGAGCCTCAGTTTGCACCGTCCCAAACGGGTTCCGAGATCATTCCCGCTACCAAACTTGTTTGGTAAGGGTTTAGTCGGACGTTGTTCGTTCGCTGTTTTTGCAAAGCGCCTAAAGTTACATAATCGGTTCTCACGGTTGCCCTCTGTAGTCGTTCGTTTGCGGTTTTTGCATCGCTTATGTAAGCGCAGATGGTTGCCTTGTGCAAAGCAAAAAACACAAGTATCGTGCACCTCCGAGGAGGTGCCTCCATACAGAAGCGTACAGTACGAGAACTATCTTGGCTCGTATTCATTTTATTTTATCAGGCGTAGTTGTATCGACTCAAACCATAACCGCTGGTAGCGGGTGCTGCCGGTGCGCGGAACGCGGACTGGCGCTATGAGATTATTCTTCAATATGTTACATCATCAAGTGTAAGAAACGTTGAATTCGCAGTCCGACACTCTATAAGCGCTCTATAAGCGCTGTTTACTCAATGTTTGATACCAGTCTCTATAGCGAGGTAAAGGGAGAGAACTGATGATATAAGCAGCTGATGGGATCAAGCCTTCAAAGCCGCCCTGAGATGAAGCATGTCTCCCGCTACCTCGCGCAGAGACGGTTGGAGTCTGGATCAAAGTGTACGAACCAGTTATCCAAGATATCAGCCATGGCCGTGACACTCCCTGTCAGTGCGCTTCGTCTCATGAAGTGTTCTGTACCTGCTTCGACAGGCTATGGTCACTAGTGAAAATATAGGCACAGAGATGGAATTTTCCACGACTCATATCTCTAGTAGCTATTCACCTAAAGCAAGTACGACTGAGCGACCCAGAATATCGCGCCGCGTCGCCAATGTTGGGAACTATAGCACTGCGGACAGAAAAAATTCGAAGGACACTATGTGGCCTAGCAAAATATCACTTTGATGGCTCATCTATGATCCACAAGGACTTCATGCTGGTTCTCGACCCTATGGCTGTACGGATGGATACGTTCGCCGCCCATGAACGGCCAGCTGTAGGAGCTACGCGTCGTAGATGTCACTCTGTTTTAGATTCTTCGTTATATTTTCAGTGCTGGAAGACTCCTTTTTCCCGAGTAAGGACAAGGTCGTCTGCATCAGATGGAACATGCTGTGAGCTCCTTATCTTTCTGACATCTTATGTTAAACCAGCTCATCACCGCATGGGCTAAGCCAGTGCAGTCCGACAGCCTTTGTTCTTTCTGATCGTGCTTAGTTATTTCGGCTGACACGCCCGAAGACATCCGAGGAGATACCAAACACTCTGAACGAGGGCGATCCGCCACATAGCGCGTCCGAGTACTTTTTGATGTAACGCAATGTGCGCTTTTGACACTGGTACGTGCATTCCGATATGCAGCACATATCGTGCTCATTTCAAGGTCGTCTCGTGTAGCTCAGGAACCTCGGATGATGTACGGAGTGACGGGAAGCGACTGTCTCCGATGGGCGCGTTGCTTGTGGGTCCACCGCACCGTACACAGTGCGCATGGTGTTCAAAGCGGAAGGTTTTGCGAAATTGTGGCGTAGCGCAACGACACTCATCGTCAAGCGCAAAGTACATATAATGAGTGCTGGAAGAGGGTTTGAGGTCAGATCCAATTCTTCCGGTGAACGCATCCCATCACACCGAGCTCAACACCCATCACTCAGCCTCTTGCAGTGGCACATTTATCCTACCGACGATTTTATTCCACGATGGACCCGAACCAAACCCAAAACGCTGAGCGAGTCGCCGCTCTCCAGGCTCTGCTTCCGCAGGATCCTGAAGCGCGTGCACGCTTCTTAGCTCAGTTGAGCAGGAGATCTCGACAGGCGGACGTATCGGCGGTGCGCATGCCCGGTGATGTCGACCCGCTCCGTTTCGCAGAAGCATTTAACGATGGTAAGTAGTGTTCCGAGTCATATTGATAACTTCACTGACCACACTTGCTTCTTTGCTATGATATACTTGCGCCGTCAGTCATGTCCTGGACGATGGTCGGCAATCATCTCAATCGGAGGATGGCTGAAGCCAGTTTGCAAGAGCGTCGCGAGCCCAATGGCGAGACGGGCGACATGCCGGACTTGGTGGAGATTACAGAAGAAGACCAAGATGATAGTGGCGAGCGACGTCAGCGTATCGACTACGCTCCCAAGGCACACTACCGCGTTGTTTACACGGAAATGCCTGAAGAGGCGGCAAGAGCTCTTCTGCCGGAGGAACTGTTCTCTGAAGTGCAGACGAGGCTTCACGAGTCCAACATAGTCGAATCGACTACACAAGAGACCACGAAGCCTCGCAGTACCGGCGATACCACGCAGTCATGAGGACGGAGTAGTAGTTATCGGGTTTGTGAATGGTTGCAGTGGGACATTACGGAACGAGGATAGTAGGAGTCTAACATGAAAGCCATTGGGTGAAAGTGGCTCCTAAGTTTCGAATCCATTTGACCTACTGTGGGATGTATTATGTTTAATATCACAGATATCTATTCAAACTAAAGTTCTGTGTCATGAGAGGTCGTGACAGGTCGTGAACATCGCTGCAGCGGCAACGAGAATAAGTACATGAGGCGGTATTTGGTATACGACAGTCCTGCAGTTAATCGCGTCCTGAAACTTGAGTAACGAGATTTGGACGGATTTAGTCTATCCTGACCGTCAAGAGGACAGCATCGCCGTCAATGGCGATATCTACAAAATTACGAGCCGCAGTGTCACTGGCATCAACACTAAACAGGTAGCGCATGACGTACCATGGTTTACACCTTCTGTACCGACGACCATTACACCCTTAAGCGTCTCCGCGGTGGTGCTGTAAGTGACACCATTGAAGGATTGCGTACCAAGAGCGGCTTGAACTAGCGAGTCCCTGTAGGGATAAGAAGATATCAGCGGCCAGTGAGAGAAAACAGGACTGAAAGCTTGCTTACCGTCCTTGGTTATAACCATCCGGCGCGATGGTGTGACCCTCCTCGAGGTCTTCTTCCTTGCTTACTCTGATGACGAATTTTAGACAAGTCTATGACCACTACCGAGGCTGTAGATGCGATTGTTTCAAATGAAACGACTTACGCGAGGAAGAGCGCGCCACTGTTTGCCATCGTACCGTTCTGACGGAATACCCTGTAAGCAGGCCAATATCAACGTCCCATTTGAAACAGCTAGACAACAAGGTACAACGCACCGGAAGTGATTTCCGCCAATGAGGGTCTCAAGGCACGTTCCTGCAGAGGGCGAGCCAAAGTCCTGGCGAAGTTCGATCGTCTGGTTGACGAACCCATTGCCGTCGCCCAGGTTCGCGGACTGCGGGTCGCCGAGGTGGATGCCGAAGCATTCGATCGAGCTGCGCGGGGGTACGTTAGTGTTAGCATGTGCTGCGCTTGCGGCTTTGAACGATCTTGCGCAGTACTATGTGGACAATTGGATGAACGATGAGTCATCCAGAGCAATCGGGATGACCAAGTAGGACAGATGGACGGAGTGATTGACATTTTAGAATGTGGCGACTTACAAGCCGATCGCGCGCGCAAAATTGATGATCCCGTCGTCCGTGAGCACATCTGGAGAGCTTAGACCGGAGATGACCACCTGAATCGATCTTATTCAGAAAATGCCAAACTCCAATGACACAAGATAGGCACAGACGTTCATCGGCTCGCCAACTCCGGTACCAGCCACATCAAGCCACGAGCCGCCGTTGGCAGTCGGGTTGTAATAGCCCACGATTCCAAATGGCTGGTGTATAGCGGAATCGATGGCGACACAAGGAGCCTCGAAGGAGCGTGCAACCAATGCAGAGAGTGTAAGGAAGAGGGCAGAGAAGGGAGGTATAGTCATCATCGTAGTCGTTATGGTCGTCAAGATCGTAAGGGATGTCGTGTTCGTCGTGTTTGGAGAGGATTATGGGGGAGGGGTGTAGGAAGGACACGACGGGGACGGGGATGAAGGTGGATGAGTGCGTGAGGAGGGGACGAAAGCGCATTGAAAGACGCATCGCAGGCTTTTGAGCAGCATTCGCAGCTAGAGCGACAGCATCGACCTCGGATGCGATAGCACTGTGACACATAGGAAGCACAGTTGTGAGAAGGGTACTATAGTCGAAGGAACCTGGAAATGACACTTCTGGGCGGATGTTGTATGATCTCCTCTCGGATGTAAGGCACGTTTGCGACGACCACATGTGCGGGAAGAACGTCCGGTTACAACAGGTCACGCACGGCGTGGGCACCAGGAAAACCAGAGAAGCCATGTGCGCGTGCAATCAACTTCGTTTCCTGGTTCGTGCCAGAAACGTCGTCGTCAGGTGAAGGAGCGGCGGCACAGTGTGGGACATTGATGACTTGATATGACTGGGTTCGCGGCTCTAGCATTGGCAATCAGCGTAAGTCCGGCTTCTGGAACAAATGCGACGAGTTGGAGCTACCTCCTATGCAATACGAAGACACGACAAGCGCAGGTGACACAGAATGCGACGGATTCAGAGCTCTTTAGCCCTTCAGGGGTAGTGCGTGAAGAGCCAGCAAAGGAGTCAACTTCTATAAGTACAAGTTCGATAGCTCGTCGAAATGCGTTGAATACGTTCATATCGAGGTCGTGAAGGGCGTGGAACAAGGTCGCGGGACCATATACAGATACTACAAGACACGGGCCGAAGGGTAGAGAATCAAGGGAAAGTCGCCCAAGCCCAAGCCTAGATCGACCGTTGAATACAGCCCCGAAGAACCCAGGGTTGCGTTGAGACTTGCAGATAGGGAAAATGACATGCAACCGAATGAGCAAAGCCGATCAATCGCAGACGGGCGCTGGTGATGAAGAACGGCTGTAGACATCTAAACGATGTTGACAGTCAGGAGGACGGCGTTGCCATCAATAGCAATACCTGCCAAGAGATAAAGTAGAGGAGGTTCCAAGATACGTCAGTCGACTGGATGTAGAGGGGAACAAGACGATTTGACGCACCGTGGTTCACCCCAGCCGTGCCCGAAGGCATCACGCCCGTAAGGGTTTCTGCCGTCGCCGTGTACGTAACACCATCGAAAGATGTCTGTTTTCCAACGGCGGATGCGACGAGATTGTCACTGTATGATCGATATCATCGTCATGAGCGTCGAAGGGATTGGTAGAGGAAGCTGAGGCACAGATAGACGTACCGGCCGAGGTTGTAGCCATTGGGTTCAATAGTGTGCCCCTCGAAAACATCTTCTTCCTCTGAGACACTGTCGAGGGGATATATGTTGTGCGACGTAGATGTAATATATCTTAGTGACAATGACGATGATACAGAAAGGAATTGGAACGCACGCGAGGAAGAGGGCGCCACTGTCTGCTTCCGAACCGTTCTGGCGATATACACTGGAACAGCACAGAGATAGATGGTGAGTATTTTGTAAATCAACATTGAATCAGGTTTACCGCAAGTGGTTCCCTCCTGTAAGACTTTCAAGGCATGTACCGAGGGTCGAGCTATCAAAGTCCTCTCGGAGCTCCACAGTCTGGTTCACAAAGCCGTTGCCGTCACCCAGATTTGCGGACTGAGGGTCACCGAGATGAATACCAAGACACTCTGTGGAGCTGCGTAACAAGCCAGATGACTAAGATTCCGTGCTCTACGCCGCAGAACTCACAACGATAGCGAGCGTGCATAGTTAATGAAGCCATCGTCCGTCAGGACGCTTGGAGAACTCAAGCCAGAGATGACCACCTATATCAGCAACATTTTCAGACAAGCGCTAACAGTGACTTTGGTAGCCAAATACATACATTCATAGGCTCACCGACGCCGGTGCCTGCTACATCGAGCCATGAGCCGCCGTTGGCAGTAGGATTGAAGAAAGCGACACCGGCGTCCGGACTGGGCGCCGCCACAGCCAGAGTGGTCAAAGCAAGGAGTACGGCAGATAACATTGTGGTATCCGGGACCGCACTACGAAGTACTGGGGTGAAGGGCTGGCGGCAGAGCACAGAGCACCCAAATGGACCTGTTTGCTAGGCAGTATTTATACACCAAGAGCACATGGAGAATCGTGCATCGTGCAATAAGGTAAAGCTTGAAGGGCAGTATGGGTATGACGGGAGAGCTGTGAGAATATAGTCACGGTTCGACGAACTGCATCTATCAATGCTCAGCGGGAGAGGCGTGATCGATGTTAAGAACGTTCGCGCGCGACCGCATGATAACGACCGGCGACGTGTCGTAGCGGACACATGCCGTGCTGGCAGCAGACGCGAGACTGCACTTTGAATTCATGGGCCGCATGCTGAGGATGCGTTCGCGAACGCGAACGCTGGAGTGTTGCCCGAATGGTCGCTGTCAGGCGGACCACAGCGTGGGACGCTTGTCCATCAGTCGAGTTTGTAGCTCTGGCCTGTCTCGCCTTGATGCTACGCACCCAAAGTTAGTCTGACTGGAGACATCAATGCAAGGCAACGAATCAACGGTACCTGCAGACAGACGAACAGCTATGTTGCTCCTAGCTAGATGAGAGCATGTCCACCCTCCGTTGAACGTTGAACGTAAACGAGGGGAGTCAAATTTGATTTGAGAAGAGCATTTGGCTATACCAGCACCGGGGCCTTTTGTGTGATGGAAAGCATCGAGAACTATCCATCAGTTTGAGCATCCATGAGATCGTAGAGAAGAGAAGCAAAAGAACCCACTTTCTAACAACGTTGCGACGCAGAGCTAAGCATAGCATGACGCTGCTCCCGACCTCTCGCAGGACAAAATCCAAGGAATGCCATTAAGGCACCTTTTCGCAGGATAATGCGCACGTTCCTTGCGTTCCTGTATCTCGTGAGTTGCACATGGGCGCAGAGAACAAAAGCCGCCTCGTCGTTTGAGTTTGAGCTCGGGGTGCGCCACCAGGCTCGGTGATATCCGAGATCCACGTGGTTATCACGTGCACTCGTAGCTTAAGCGCTTACTAGCGGGTTACAGTTGTTCTCAACGACGACGACGATGAGCGGCCAGTGCACGATAGTTATCGTTATTGAAACGCCAAACAGTGCATGCTGAGCAGGCATCTTGTAGAATTGAATGTCTGCACTCACACGCCTTGTCAATAGTCTTTACATTCAATCTTCCAGCATTTGAATATTTCCGATGCCTATCATCATATTGGTGCGTTCAATCCTCTCCATGCAACAATGCGCTGCCCTGACGCCTGCTATAGATGATGAAGAACATACAGGCAGCGACTGCACTCGCATGTCCTTGATTTTTCGGACGTGCTATCGATTGCTCGACGATCCTGTGAACTGCTTGGTCCCCTTCGAGCTTGCAGCCCTCTATGCTTCTGCAAGTCTGGTCACAATGTCTTCTTCTGCATCCTGCTCTTCGACATCGCTCAAGGCCGCAAACTGATGTTTCACGCTGCGCTCTGCATCCTGGCACTTTGGCACGCCCGCGATTGATCCCCGCTGATGTCAACTTTAGAAGAAGCAAACCGCACCCGGCATGCGGGTCCCAATGGTAAGTCTAAGTATATACCACACTGATCGTGTGTAGCTTACTTCTACTCTAGGTGGATTTGACATTCCCAAGCGGCCTACTCGGACATCCTTGCGAGTGTCTGCTCTGCATCACGAACCTTCAATCACTCGCGCTGTATGGATCGTTCCGCAGAGGCATTCTTTTCTCATACGAACCTCTACCTTCAGTCGTTGCACGATGCATGTCGCACGTTGCTCTGCCTGGGTATAAAGCTCTATGTGATACCCATTAAGACGTCTGTCTCGCGCCCCAGCTGCAGGCCCTTGTGTGCTTAGCACGGAGAAGAAATGTTTCCCTTAGTCGCGCTCGCCGTTCTCCTTGGCCTCGTATCTGCTCTTCCCAGTCCCTCGCCAGCCTCTGATGCAGCGCTACCTCCTGGTTTTGAAAATCCAGTCAATGGTGGCGGCTCGTGGCTCGACGACGCGGGCAATGGATTGGGCGAACCGATGAACGTATGTGTAACACTTCGCTCTCCCCCCTCTGCGCGTGCTGAATTAGTCTTGGTTTCGTCAATGCTGCATCAAATCGATCGTCATCGATCATCACTGTCTGTGTCTTCGCGAGCTGATAGGTCGTCATATCAAGCTTGAGCAACTCGAAGGTTCTCTCGTTGGACGGTCTGCTCAACTTCGCGCGCGCCATCAATTTGTGAGTCGTCACCGTCCCATTTGGTTTATGCTCACACAAAAATACACGCGCTTCGAACGCACAGTTCGACTGAGTGCCTCGGCATTCACCTCGGTGCACCGCAGGCTGCGAATTTGGGTGATGGGAATGGCCCCGTGAACCAGACAATTGAAATTCGCCAGGACTTTGGCAATGCCGCCCTTGGTACGTGTGAAGAGACGTTGGTCGGAGGAAACCACTTCAGGTACGCCACAGATGTTCTCTGGATGTGCATCGTACGGCGATTAACTGCGTGAATAGAATCTTCGGTCCGCAGGCTAACAGTGGAGCCTTCTTCCTTGCGTGAGCTTCCTTCCTCTGGATGTCCTTTGCCGCGAATACAGGATCAGACTGTAATACGATCCTCATTATATGATGATCTGTAGTGTCTCGATGGAAGAGGACCTCGCAGAGCAACACACCATCGCGACTGACGGATACAACACCGGCCGGTAAGTTCTACATCATACAGCTTCATACTGGTGTGGCTAATTATCTTATGTAGTGACGCACTCGTTGCACTTGCAACGACAGGCACACCCTCCTTCGGTGATGTCACGTACTCGGTGACATCTCAGCTGCTCCCGGGCGTCATGGTTGACGGTTCAACGGGCGTGAATCACGGTGCGTCAGCGCGCTTGGTTTCTTTGTTGAAATAAAAACTCAATGTGTTCTTCTCCATTGTATATAATCTGCAGGGATCGCCATCGACGGAAACGCAATGCTGTTAACAGTCGACATCGTATAGGCCGTTTTATAAGATCAGAATACTACTGCAGCTCGTGCAGAGGCTTTACGTATCGCAGTTCATTGCCACTCATGTGCCCACGTTCAAGAATGAAATATATTTAACACATACTGCAAAGTAACTCAGGGATCAGTCGTGTAGTGAGAGATCGGTAAACTCCGAAATGTCACGTGGCGGATCTGCGCCCGCAAAAGCGCGCGTCGCGTTTCTGAAAACGACCATGACCACGACGCGATGCGAAGAATGCGGACCGTACAACGCTGAAGAGACGGGTGTGGGTCATTCTTTTCTATGAATCCGACTTTTTTGCTACTCAATACCCTCTTCTCTGTACAGTCTAACACCCAAATAAACATGGATCGCTACGAGAAGTGCCTTCAGCGGAGTAAGGATCGAACGAATTCGCCATAATGCTTCGGAAGGCATTTTGAAGAATACCGATTTGGTTCTGTTATTTTTTTTTTGAACCACAGTCGGATTATCGAATCGGTCAACGTCCAATTCCTTTCACCGCGTCGCGCGTATATAAACCTCCTCCCCCGAGTTCTTTTCCCTTGTCCACTTCGTTCATCTCAACCACCATGTACGCCTCTTCCGCCCTCTCCGTTCTTGCCCTCGCGTTCGCTGCCTTCACCGGAGCCGCCGCCCAGTCTTCATCCTCCGTCGTCGCGAGCTCGTCTGCGAGCGCACCCCTCGCGACCCCCAGTGGTCTTACGCCCTGTATTCTGCAGTGCAGCACCCAGGCCGCAGCCTCCGTCGGCTGCTCTGGCATGTGAGTCCCGTTCACCCGCTGTCTTGTCTGCACGATCTCACGTGGCTGCCATCACACAGTGCTGACTTGAGTTGCCTGTGCCCGAGCATGGCTTTCCAGACGGCGGCCCTCGCCTGCCTCCAGGCCAACTGCACGGCTTCTGACCTCTCGGCCGCCATGAGTCTTCAAATGCAAGACTGCTCTACCAGTGCGTCGTCCAGCTTCTGTCCTAAATGTGTCGCGTTAATTTGACCGCTACGCCCTTACAGTTTCTGGCACAAATTCCTCCTCCAGCGGCGCGTCCTCGACTGCCTCGCACACGGCTCCCGCCGCCAGCTTTGCCGCCTCTAGTGCGTCATCGGGCACTGCCAGCACATCGTCGGGCGCCGCGTCCCCGACGAACACGTCAAGCGCCGCGGGCAAGCTTACGGTCAATTTCGCTGCCCTTTCAGGTGTCGCGCTCGCCCTTGTGGGTGCTCTTGCTGGCGCGGGGGTCGCCCTCTAGAATGGAGGGGCTTCCCCTGATCCAGGAAACGCGAACCCTTTCCGTTGGACCTGTTGGACGTTGGCTTCCAGTTTTGAACTCTTCATACCCGGCCCCACGGCATGTTTTGATACCTGATTTCCTAGTCGTACGCTTTGATACCTGTCCCCTCGCGTTCTTGTATGCCGTCGCGTCGTGGTGTAGTCGCGTGCGTCAGCTTCAACTCATATTTTGGCTTGTTCTCGTATTGTCATCTGTGAACTCAATTCGACTTCAATTACATGCACATTGCTTGGTATACAGGCATAGTGGTCATTGAGGGTGAGTCGCATGCTTTTTGAAATCAATCTGCGCTGATTGTAGCGTGATTTACGTTTCTTAGACGGTATACCTAGCTTCATGAAGATTGAATTTGTCGAGTGTCGATCAAACGTGCAAGCTGGCCATTGAAGTCTCATAATCTGTGGTGCCTAGTTACGCAACGAACCTGCGTGATTCAAGCTTTTGGCCGCAGCCCGAAAAGACGTAAGTAAATCCATTAGGTCAAGCTGCAGTCAGCGAGCTTATCGTGATCCTACGTCTGGTAGTGTCTGCATGCAGAATATGGTCGCCTCGCTATCGCTGTGTAGTGCATTCTGACTCATGAATGAAGTACATGCGTGATCTCGGATGACTTGACCGGCTTCCTGATGAGTAGTTTCGATGCTTTAGTCCTACTCAAAACTTCTGATAGTTGGCTTGCTTGGTTGGGAGCTCAACATTCAGCTTGTAATACTTCGGGTACTTGTTTCACTCGTGTTCTACGGTTTCGTATGCTGATATTAATGTCTACATAGCTCTCAAGTGCACTTTGCTCAGTTTGTTACTATCTGCGAGAGCCAAGGACATATACCGACGGCCTTCGGGAAATTATGGTAAAGCCGACACGCGTGAGATCAACGCTGCTTTCTTGTGTTCTCATTGGTGACCATTACTATAGACGGTCTTCGGTTGTGCCTGCGAACACTCATAGAAGCACTCCACCTTGTGCACGTCCTTTGCACACTCGTAGTCATGACTCTCGTTTGACCAATCCTGCTGACGCCACCGAAGAGTCGTGTACGAGTACATCGGCAATGTAATTACTGGCAAGTATATATACGCCCTCTGTGCGCAGAACAGAGCAACGACTTCTAGCTAGCCATGGCGTCGCATATTGCAAACGGCACTCAGTCCAAGCCGCATCTCGTCATGGTGGCGATGGCAGCTGCAGTCGGTGCGTTTCTCGCTCTCTCACAGATTTCGTACGAGCTAGAGGTATTGACACGATTTCATAGGGCATGCCAGACCTTTCAGTGTCATGGCTGCTCGTATCGTCAAGCAGCGGCCAGTTTTTGTGACGTTATTCACCACGGTCTCGTTCTACGAGCGCATCGTTGATGAACTCGCCCGCAACTTCGACTCTAATGAGCAAGACGCAAGAGATCGTCTGAGGTTCGCTGATTTCATTTGCGTCTACGAGTAGTGAGTATACTTACTTACTTGAAACGCAGGGTCGTGGCCCTTCCATCCAAGGAAGGGGACTTCTTGGATATTGACTCACTATCAGAAGGGTTCGAGGTCGGGTACCAAGACCTTGTTGCCGAGCGCCCTATTACCTGCGCAAAAACAGGCGTACAACATGCTGCTATATCTCACCCTACTACAGTAGTCCTGGACGTAAGTAACGCGCCGAGTGAATGTATAAACTTCCAGCTTATTCACGGTTTGATCGGGTGTAGATTTTCGCGCACAGAGCACTGACCACGGCGCGTACGCACAGCAAGATCCCGGTCAAAGTATACTCCTTCGTGGTCTGCTCTGCGTCGGCGTACCATCAACACTTTGGAGTGGCCAGTCCAAATAAGAACAAGAACGTACGCGCGTTCATACAGAAAGAGATAGAACGTACCGGGAAGTCCTCAGCTGACTTGGCCGTCGAGGTGCGCTATGCTACTTGAATTGAACGTGACAGCCGCTAAGCTTGCGTATTGTGCATATAGGTATTCTTTAAGCACGCGAAGGGTGACGTATTGTCGATCCCTGGCTTGCCTTACATGTTTGACTATGAGGAATATCCGCAAAAGGTATTTGCTTTTCGTCACCGAATACAAAACCATCAGCTCATTTGTTGTGTATGTATAGCTTATCATGGACGAACAGTTTGTTGCTGTCTTCCGCATGAACGCAACAGAGTAAGTGAACCGAATAGATCTGGGTCTACTGTATGATGGCTCATCAATGAAAACAGAGTGACCGATCAGTGCGACGGACTGTTACTTGCGACTCCTCATGCATTTGAGACTCCTGAGATATTAGCTTCTCTGTCTCAATACTACGATGGCGAAGTATATCCTGTTGGTCCCCTTCTCCCAACAGCGTCGGACGCCAGTGTCCTCGAGAAGTCCAAGTCCAAGGATACGCAGGAGATAGATGCTTTGATGACTCGCGTCCTTGAGTCCCATGGACCGCAATCTTTGGTTTATGTGAGCATTGTCGTAATCCACAGCTGACTTTTCTAAGATATATTCTGTCTCACAGGTGTCGTTCGGGTCACATTTCTGGACTGCGGAGCCTGATAAGGTATGGGCGTTCCTGGATGCGATTATGGAGCGGAAGCTCCCATTCGTGAGTGGTTGCCATTCGATATTCAGTATGTGCCGGGGCTTTATTGGTGTCTTGCACAGATTTTTGCGCATGCATCTCCCTTCGCTGAGGTCCCGGAAGCGGTCAAGGAGAAAGTAAAACGTTATGGGCTCGGCCTGCTTTCGCCCTGGTCTCCACAGCAATATATACTCACACATCCAGTGAGTCACGAATATGTCTTGCAATTATCGTGGTGAGGCTGACGTCAATTTGCCAGGTCGTTGGCTGGTTTGTAACCCACTGCGGGTTCAACAGTTTGCTGGAATCTGTCAGCGCCGGTGTTCCGCTGTACGATTTTCTTTCCGCATAGAGCGCCCTCATCTCTCTGATTTGTGCTCAATTTTCAGGATCTGCTGGCCTTTCTCCGCTGATCAGCCCGCAAATGCCCTACACACTGTCGTCAACCTCGACATCGCATACGAGTTGTTTGAGGTGCGGACCGGGGAACATGGGCTGAAACCCGTCTTCCGCACTGGTACTGCACCCACTGGCACGCTTGACGCGGTCAAGGCAGAAGCCCATCGTGTGTTTGAGCTCGCGTTCGGGTCGGACGGCGCGAAGAAGCGCGAGAAAGTACAGATTCTGCGGGAGAAATTCGCCCGTGCCTGGGATGTCACGGATGAGGGTTTGGCTCGTGTAGCCTTGGCAAGCTTCCTGGACAAACTATAAGTTTCTACGTGTTTTCTGTGCGGTATGGTCCTCGTTGTCCCATTCTGTCATAGACTGTTCAAGCATCTCGGAGTTTCTATAATGGCGCAATTTGTATTGAGCTAGTAACATCAATCATTCTCCATGGCTTTAGCTTTCACGAACTCAGAACCTATTGCTTACTCCTCTCTCAGCTACTTTAAATGTGCGCCTCAAAGCTTCGCAGAGAAATTCGCGTGAGGACCATATACAAGTCCAGTGTTCAGCCCGACCCTACGCCCGTCGTCCGCCCTCACAAGCTCAATCTCTCGCTCAACCTTCGCGAGCTCGCCCTCCTCAACCCACCGACGGACGGCCTCGATGTCGACTTCCTGCGTAGGCTCTTTGGTGGTGCATGCCCAGGAAGCGTGCTCGAGAAGATAAAGCGCGCTCGAGACAATGGCGAAATAGTTTAGAACGACGCAGGGGAGGAGCGGGTTCGTGATGGTTTCGCGAAAATAGATGGGCAACTTAGTGAGGGACGTTGCAAGCGTTTCTGTCGTCTTTGCCAGCAAGGACTTTACCGAAGGGGATACCGCCGAAATGATGTTATGTGCCCACTTTCGCAAACGGTCAGGTATAGATAAGAGGCTGCAGGGATAAGGCACGAACCGATAAATAATGCTCGACCGACAGTGGCTCTTTGGTGATAGCCCGTGTCAGGTCCAAAGCGCAGACGTTGATTGCGCCTTCCCATATTTTCTCCACCATTGCATCGCGGATGAGTCTTCACAGCAACATACTAATCAGCGCCTCAGTAAATTATCAGGAGAGTCGCTTACCTGCCAATACCCGTCTCCTCCATGTATCCCTGACCACCGAGCGCACCCATAGCCTGTTCTATCCCCACATTCGCGTGTTCCGCAGCATACGCCTTGATCGTCGGCGTGAGTAGTCGTAGCCTCGCCTCTTCTGCATCCGTTGCGACGCCACATTCGCTACGCCCGAGCAGTACAACAGCACCGAATGCAAGGTGCGTGAGCGCACGGTACAGCAAAGACGAATCGGCGAGGCCGGCGACATGTAGCGGGGCATTCGCTAGAAGCCTGCGCCCTCCCTCTACAGCACGCACGCGAGCGTATGCTCGTGCAATGCGCAGCGCGGCTTGCAAGGACCCGATGCTATGCACGGCGCTGTGCACCCTCGTGATGTTGAGCATGCGCACGATGCAGCGCACGCCTTCGCCGGGAGCACCGAGAAGCCATGCACGGGTACCACGCAATTCGAGCTCTGCGGTAGGTACGCCATATGTACCAACTTTCTGTTTGAGGCGGTGCATGTACACACCGTTGTGCAGTGGCGAAGTATATGCGCCCATGCGCAGCGGTACGAGAAACAGAGAGAGGCCGCGCGCCCCTTCAGCGATAGTACCCGTACGTGCTAGGGCGACAGCTATGTGACCCTCTGCTGCACTTGAAAACCATTTGAAACCATCCAGTATGTAGGGTGAGCCCAGGTCTGTACTGACGCCTTGTGTGGGCACAGCGACAGTCTCTGTCTGGGAGACATCTGAGCCGCCGGGACGCTCAGTCATCCATTGCCCGGATAGGCAAGCATTTGCGGGATCACGACTCAGGAAGCGGGGGGAAAGCTCTTTCTTCATGCGCTTGGTGCCAAAGAGCTCAATGACTAGTGAAGGACTTGGTTAGTTGACTGTATAACGGGCGTAGACACACTACTCACGTCTGGCAGCACCGTCGGTCATGCCCATAGGACACATAATCTGATGAGCTGCCTCTTAGTCAAGGTCCTCGCATGTATGGAAATACTTACAGCATGGCTATCGCCTGTCATGACCATATTCCGCGCAAACATGATAGTACGGCTGTATTCGCGGTGCTTCTTCTCATAAGCAATGGCAACGTAGCCCTCCTTGATGGCAAATTCCTCCAGTGCACGCCATGCCTCCGAGGTATGCAGCCGATCGATACGCCGGCCCCATTCGTCGTATTGCGTCAAGGTGGCCGGATGCAAAAGCGGGGCAAGCGGACGGATGTCTGAAGTGCAACAAAATATGTCGGCAAAGTGCCATAGATTCGAGGAAAGAGCGCACCATTGACCAAGACATGTCCGAGGCGCGTCAAGTCGATATCGAGGCTGGTCTTGACACTGAAACAAAGCAGTCAGAGCCTGTGGCGCAATCTTTACAGTACACTATAGCTTACTCGTTTGGCAATATTCGCTTCAACAAACTTGGTAAGACAGGGTCTTCAGTATAGGGATGTTCTACGGGGTAAGGAGCCTGGTGTTATTGTCAACGATCCAGCCCACGCTTTCCGCTGTGCTAACGACTCACCTGCTGGAAACCTTCTTCAATTCGCATAATGGATCCTAATTGTATAGCTAGTAGCGCACACCCAGGATCTGCTTCGTTGACGAGGTCGACGGTCGTTGGAGAAAGGAGTGCTCTAGCTGGCGCATACTGTATAAGCGGTTTTCCGGGTCCTGGTGCGCGCCCACCTGTACCAAGCTTCTAACAGATGATGGCTTGCTTGAGCGGGCGAAGCCTAGTTACAAGAGTGCTATTCTGACGTTGCTCCTATCCAAGCATCACGATGGTCATCATTGGGTGCTGTGGTATTCGGGATTCTGAAAGTCCTCGAGAATCCTGAAGTTAGACTTCTATCCTACTTCAGACTATGGAAAACTTACTTGCTTCTGAATGATGATTTGGAGCCCATATCATGACTTCACACTCGGGTGCAGTCATGATAACTCAGGTGAAGATGTAGAGAATATGTCGTACGAACTCGAATGAAGTCAAGTCAAAGAAAAGTCAATGCGTGACACGGAGTATGCGTAACTGCGTTTGATGCTTCTTGTCACGCGTCGTGTGACAGTTTTCGATGCTCGATAGGAAGTTATTGGGAAGTCATTTTGTACAGCGAAGCGAGGCTTTCACGCCCAGTAGACCTAGGAAGTACCATATGATTGAAATGGAGATATATGAGTGCTTTATCGTGATAGCAAAACAAGTCGTATCTAGATGAGGGCCTGGAGAATTATTCGGCCCGGAAATCACAGCCAAAGTCCACATTGCCCTCCCGAGTGAAGGTAATGACGTGGTCACCGAGTCTACGAGTTACGAATCCAGCCTCGCAGTAATCACTGTAGCAATATGTATACTAGTCAGCAAACACCACAGCCGATAGCTCTAACACACTGAGGAGTACTCACAAATAGTCTATTACCGTTCATTCCCGATTTCCAAGACGAGCAGACACGTCAGTACTTTCTTCCATGAACGCAACACATAACGAGGGCTCACAGATCCATTTACGCCGAAACACTTCAAGACTAGCTTCATCGAGAGAATACTTGTCGACGAGTGCAGGCGCAACTGTATCCGTCCAGTTGCTCAGAAACCTGCGCTTCCATTCGCGCAACGTGCGGGCATAGTGTGGACCAATATTTGCAACAGAATCGACTGTGAGTCTGCCAGACGTGGCGCGATTCATTGTCTCAATCAGGAAGCAAAAGCTTGGGATATAGCCGCCTGGGAAGACTGCCGTTGATGTCAACATGTAAGCCTCTTTGAGGATTATTGTAAGGATACGTACTCTAGGGATTCGATCAGAATCAGGTTCACTTGAGTGTATAGTGAACGCGAGCTTGTGACAAGTACCCTACTTACCCACTTCTGTATGAAATCCGCGCCAGAGTTGTCATAAGCTGGGATACCTGGAGCACAATGCAAACAATCAATGCTCCATTTAGAGAATACCTTCATGCAATAACAAATAATACTCACGCGCCTCCGGCATTGTGATGACTTGCACAACGCCAATCGCCTCGCAGGGCTTCAGTGCCCAGTCCGCGACAGACCAAAACTCCTCGATAAACTCCCGCCCAACGTTCTCGATCATCTCGACGCTCACGAACCGATCAAACGTGCCAGCCCATTCATTGTGGTCACGACACCGACGAAAATCCATGCAGTGAACAGTGATACGGTCTGAAAGCCCTGCAGCGGCGATGCGCGCCGTCGCGAAGTCACACTGCTCACCCGAGAGTGTGACCGTGTCAATTGTACAGTCAACTGTTGTGGCAATGAGAATTGAGAGAGCACCCCAGCCCGTGCCTGTCTATTTATCAGTCAACTGTGACATATCATTGAGTAGGTCACTACCAATCTCGAGAACGCGATGGCCTGGCTGAATGTTCATTCTGGTAATGAGATTTCTACGCAAGACTCAGTGGCATAGTTTGGATAGACATTTGATCTGCTCACCTCATTTTCCGCAATTGTGCGGCTTCGAGAGTCTCGCACAGCTCCGGGGCTTTCATGAAATCCTCTTTATAGTCAAGGAAAATGGCCGATGAGTAGTTCATATCTTCACTCAGCATGTACTGGAAGCTGTAACCGGATATGATCAAGTATCCATGCTTGAGGCGACGTATATGTAGCGCACATTAAGTTGCCAAGGTCATAGTGTGCAGAAATATTGGCGGCAGACGTCGACAGGTCTCCAAGGAATTTGTACTCGGTCAACTTGCGTCCAAACGCAAGAATGTAAGTAGCCAAACTGCTGAAACTTGTGTCGAGAGCCTGCTTGTTCGCAATGACCAGCTAGACGAGTTCTTCAGTGAGAATGCAGGGGTACCCAGCACGTGCGTACTTGTAATAACGAAGACATATCATCGCAGTCAACTGTTCGCACAAACCAAACTTAGCTGGTCGTAATGATATATATTTGTAGTAAAACGTGACGCACTCTCTCCGTTCATGTACGACTCAGCGAAACCAAGATCGTTGAAGAAAAGCAATCGACGCCAGAAAGCGTCGCTTCGTACGCGTAGCGTCACGTCATGTGCACTTCCTGCAGATGCGGAAGCGTCTCCGAAGACATGGCAAGCCCCGTTCGCGGTCTGAACTGTGAGTCTCCCATGGTCAATGCCCGAAAGTGCACTGTAGCGGACGCATGTCAGCGATGATCACAGATGCTATAGAAAGCGTACCGGAGCACAGCCGCCTTTGCGAAACCAGAGCCAAACGAGAGTGAGATTAAGTGTTCACCGGCCCAACCCCAGAGCGCGTCGAGGCTACGAACGACAGAGTGAATGTGAGAGACACGAGTGTGTAGCACCTGGGTGGAATACAGCTGCGACATGTGTAGAAGAGACTGATCGTCTGCTGTAACGTTAAAGCCCACAGGAGCTGTTGCTGTGGTGAGCAAGAGGTAGTAGTAGGTGATATGATGCTGTACAAAGACGTACACTGCTCGGATATAAATCCGCCAGTCCCTCTGCCGAAATTGCCATTGCATTTCCTCTTGCTTAAGGCCGTTTACGTGGCACTAGTCTGACGGCAGGTGGATTTTTCTCAGCTGTAACATGATGGACGACATGAGAGCGTCAAGTTGGCGTCAAGGCAAGCGCAATGCCGCGCACTATGGATTGGTGTGAGGATGGACCCCCAGTCAGAAATGCATCGGGCAGGAACCGGCAGGAGCGGGCGTGAGCGGGCCCACTAAGGCAAGTCCGCCTGTGCCCCATCACGGCCGGCGCCGCTCTTTTTCGTCGGACTAAAATGAAGGCAGAGGCAGACACAGTAGGGCGTGAGCAGGCCCGCCCCTTTGCGCCTGCTCACGGTAGCTAGTGACCGATTGTAATTACCATTTTTGTATTTATGAATGTATTTTCCCTGTGGATCTTTTGTAATCGGGCTCTATGGACTATCCTGGGGCTCAAGCAGGCGCAAGCGGGCACATTGGGTTCCAATCGGCCCAGCCCCGTTTGGTCCGTTTAGAATCTGGCTGTATCGGTCCCCATTGGCTCTCCTGGGTTCTCCTGGGTCTAAGAAACAGATTTATTGTTGTATCTACTACATTGGCTATACTACCGAAACAGGCGTTGCGTCGCGCGGGCGATACCGGAAGCTGAACGACGCACCAACTACAGCTATCACCGCGAGACCCGCCGGTCCCGTACTCGAACATACTTGTCCATGTTGCGCTAAGTGGGAGCTATAGTCACTAAGACTGGGACTTAGTAGAGTCACAACATATGAAAGAACAACATACCGTGAATGAGAACCATCGTAGTCTCCAGATGCAGCCTGTATGCGCTCTTCCGGATGAGTTCATCAGTAACGGCGGATCACAACACGTCGCGGATCACATACCTGAGTCGCCCACGTCTGTGCACATACAAGCAACCAGGGGCAGCGTAAGGAGGGAGGGAAAATTGAGACGGGGGAGGGAGATGGTGGTGGGGGGAGGAAAGAGACTTTGTCGCGTCCATCAAAGGTGTCGCCGCTTATATCATAGTCGGTACAGGGAGATATGCAAAAACGGGCGAACGACCAAAACAAGATTTATTGAGGTAGGATAACGCCCCGGAAAGAGCGCGCTTGACAGCGAGAGAGGGCGAGGACGAGGGCAAAAGCGAAGAAGTGTTGTTCCAAAGAAAAATCCAACCAAGACGCGAAGAAAGCAGGGAGTGAGACGAAAAAAAGTCCAGCAGAAGCGGATGAAGCGCCCAAGAAAACGACACTTTGAGAAGGAATCAAAAACCTGAAGGGCGCATCTGACCCGCCCTGCCCATTCACGCCAGATTCGGACTATCCTGGGCCGCTCACGCCCGCTCCTGCCGGTTCCTGCCCGATGCATTTCTGACTGGGATGGACCCCTGGCACCTGTTCAAAGTTCAAACCGATTTCTTCTTAGGCCTTAGGCGCCGCCTTTACCGTCACTTGACTGTAACATCGGATATCGTCCATACACCACCTTTACAATGTCATCATAGTATAGAATTAACGCTTCATGCAGCGTCGATATCTGCGAACGTACGCGCTCAAGGTAGCAGGATTCAGCTGGGTGGTGATCGATATCTTTTGTGTGGCGTACGCTGTGCTCACATGCCGAAGTCCAGGTCGCTCCGAGCCAACCTAGTGAGAAGCCAAATATCCAAGCTAAAGTATACTTGTGTCTGATGGGACCCGCTATGGCTTTTCTAGCTCCCTTCAGGGTCCATGTTCAATGTCCCGTGCCACCGGCGTACGCGCTGGTATTCTTCTATCTCCTTCCACTGTACCGCAGGAACCTGCCCATATCACGGTAAGAGGTATATCCCCGGCTCCAGCTCCAGACAAGTTTCATACACCGGATCTAGCTCTGTCTTTCTACCCATCCAAGCTTGCTCCTGCTGTCTCGCTCCCCGTAATGGTCCACAAGGACCTGGAAATTATCTTGCTCTACGCACAGAATTAGTAGTATACAGAGACACTAAGTACATCGTATTATAAGTTTAATTTATCGGAACTGACGAAGGCCGTTGGCTAGGGCAGGACGTATTAACTTACTCGTTCACTGTCACCAGGATGCGCCACCGGTGGACATCTGGTTTTCAACGCCCCCGAAACACTACGTGTATGGTGCCAGTCGAGTCTAATCAACCAGAGTTCAACTATCAAAGATGTCGTATTATAGCTCAACTCAAACATGCCATTAACCACGTAAGTAATGTGCCTTTTACGTAGCCAATACTTTCCATATCGTAAATACAACTCTGTAGATCTAGCTGTACAGTGTCCTCAATATCCGAACATACAGACCGCCTGCAGATCAATGTTCGAACATACTCAGGAGTCTAGCATACTTAAAAATACATACCGGAAGGCCAAAAAGTAAGGGAGAGTTCTAGACTATTGGGAAAGTGCAGTGTCCCACCCGGGGGCTTTTTCGACGCGGCCTATAGGACAGAGCACAGCCTAGGCTAGCTAGGGCTCGATGTCGCTCCTATCATCCGAAGCAAGTAGCGCGCAGCTAGGCGCGATATGACCAGCATCTTCGTTGATATTGCAGGCCAGCGCTGTCTCCGCACAGCGAAATGCTATCCTCGGGACTTGCCCTAGTCATTCATGCGTATGACCTGCAAGGACGTCTGACGGTAGACTCTCGGCGTTGAGCCAAGCTTCAATGTTGGGCATGTTGGGCAAGTAGCTGGGCTTGATGTGGAGGAGCTGAGACAGGCAAGTGGAGAGATGGTATACGGTCGGCACTGGTAGCGAGCTTGTAGCGTAGACGACCGATTGTCCTGCAAGCAGATGTCGCGACGTGGTAGCTTTCATGCAGGACCTGGTCTTCCGGCTCAAAAACAACGTAGAGAACCGTCACGGAGAATGCCGTGAGCATGATCATGATGAGGAAGGCAAGTATCCAAAGCTCGAGGTGATGTATGCGATCACATCGAGTGCACAGCGGTGAACTGTTCTGGGAACTGCCCATTGCTCTGCGTGGCGCGCTAGCTTCACAATGATCGCACGGTTCGCCCAGCTCCCGTGTGGTGGGCAAGCTAGATGAGGAGTGCCTACGAGTGGCATACGCTCAGCGTCGTTACGATGACTGTACGAGTGCGCAAAACAACTTACAGCGCATGGAAACTGTGCAGTGCGCAAACAAACACATAAAACCGGTTATACCTTGTAGCCAGGTCCCTCCATGGCGCCGGATTCGGGATCGTTAGACGTTGCATCTTCTTCAGCATCCGAGGGTTGCTCTTCTTGAAAGTCCTCTTAATACATCCGTCGGCTGTCTTGTCAAGCTCTTCAGCTTGTTCCCGCAACCGCTGAACCTGGGCAGGGATCAACCCCGCCGTACGACCCTGTGCATCGGCCATCTCCTCTAGAGCTTTCAGTAGCCCAGGAACAAAGCTGCGAACGATGTCCACCTCGTCGCGCAGCTTGCATATCTCCTCAGGAGTGTCTTTGATCGTGTTCACCATGTCGTATATCTTGTTCGCTGTGCCTGCAGCGACAGAGAGGGCTGTAAGAGGTTCTATCGGCATGCTGATACGAACCCAGGGATGCTATGGATGTGGACGGGTCAGTGACATTCGAGTTGAGTCCGATTAGATATACTGACTGATGGTCCGCAGCTAGAGTGCTAAGGATGGCATATTCCCTCGGATGATAATGACAATCACTGGATAAGGAGCCAGGTGCTTTACACGACCTACAGCAGTGTGGGCAACAAGTGTATGCCATGCGTACGAAGAAATGGTTTCAAAGGCGTGCCTCTACTGGGAACGAGGTATAGTGGGGAGATGTCGATGATGGATATACAACGCACCACCAGGATCCAGTGAGGCATGTCCGCCACTGATGCACCGCAGTTTACGTGGTCATGATGTAGTTCCATTCGGTGTCTTTGAGGGAAGATTTAAAAACTGCGAGTTAAGCGAGTAAAGGACGAGACCGCAAACCCACAGTATACCAGTGTCAGCTGTACTGTACCTCAGAGAGTAAATTTGTTACCAGACGTGCTTGTTGACCATTGAAAGCAAACTCACCGCCTTGAGCGGCCGCCGTCACGGTGCTCATCAACAAACGAGTCTTCCACGTGCCCTAAAAGCGCTCACCTTCGCACAGGTATGCCGCGGTACTAAAAGACCTCCACGAAGATCCGCGAATCTATTGTGAAGGTATGCGTGGTAAACACGCCTGACAAAAGGTTGGTGTACGAAGGTCGAATCAGAAGCGAGAAGCAATACACGGGAGACACACGCACTCACAACGGCCTCGGGTGGGATTTTGGCAGATTCGGTCGTTCTGCACGAGTTGTATGAATGCACCGAAAATCCGGGGATGTATACAATGCTCCGTGAACGCTTCTGGCTCTTCTGACCCTCGAGCTTGATCTTACGAATCACTGCTCATATTGTCCTGTGAACCTCTTACAATATCTGAAGTGTGTACGGAGTCATATAGTGTCAAGGAATCGTCCCAATGCGATCCGAGCCAACCCATCGTCCGTGTTGTCCCAGGCTTGGGAGAGTTTCTTGCTTAGGGCTTCGGCGTTGTTGCGCTTCGTCATACCATCGGATCCGAAAGCAAGCTCGAGCACACGATGTGCCTCCGCCTTCAGCGCATCCAATGTCCCCGCGGGAGCGATGCAAGTACGGAAGGCAGGCTTCAGTCCATGAGGACCGGTGCGTACTTCCAACAACTCATATCCGACGTCAAGGTTGGCGACTACGTGGAGCGCGTTGGCGGGTTGGTCTGCGACGAAAGGCCAACATATCCTGCGAGAGTAGGAGCGTGTGAGTCTATGCAAGCATACGTAATAATATGTTCATACATGGGAACACCGGCATCAAGAGATTCTAACACGCTGTTGAAGCTGCAATGAGTCATGGACCAGCCTACAGCCTGTGCAGCCCGAGCGTAAACATAGTGTGCTTAGTATGAAGGGGAAAATAACCTACTGGATGGGACAATACATATTGCTGAGGACACCAGGATGAGAGCAAGCCGAGCCCATATTGTTTAACTTTGTCGTCGGCGTCGGAAGGTATACTTGCAAAGGGCGAAGCGTGAGCGAGAATCTGTGACATATCTCGATAAGCGTACGCCGGATCCTTGCAAGAAGGCCTACTCACGAAAGGTATCTTCCTCTCCATAACAACATCCAGGAACGCCCAAATCTGTCGCGTGTCTATAGGCCAGTGGTTCGAGCCCAAAGAGATCTGTGGATGTGGCACATGAGCGAGTGGCTTATGAACGCAAAATAGAGAAGTCACATAGATGAGAGAATGCGGACCACGAGACTCGAGCACTCGATCCATGAAAGCAAAGATGCGGTCTGAGTCCTCTGACTTCGACTTCTCGAGGGTACCGGCTTCCGCGCCCGTGGCAAACAGGGGACCTATAGCATATACCTCGCCTCCATAGTATCGCGAAAGTGAAGCAAGCGTTTCTGTAGTCTCGAACGCTTGTGGTGTCGCGATCAACATCCCGTCGCATCCGTCAGTCACTCTGGCGCACAAGGCATTCAGCTATGACAAACGAAAGTAGTAAGAAAACGTACTCTGCTGCACCTGTGCGGAAGACGGCCATGTGCGTCTGATCGAGGACAGTCTGCAAGACATACTAGTTAGGCCAAAGTCACTTCGAAGAACATATACAATACGCTTACAATTTGTGGGTGTTCCTCGTAGTCAAACATGGGTGGGAGGCCTGGAATGACAACCACATCACCTTTCACGTTGTCGAAAAAGACCTAGGGTGAAGGCAGAAACGATCAGTATCATAAGCGAATGGCGTAGAAGTGAACTAACCTCACGAGCGATCTCCTTAAAGGACCTACCAGTGCGCGCCACCTGGTTCCTGATCTGAGCGTACACTGCACCGCTCTTGTTTGGGCTAGCCATGCCAAAGTGCTGATGGTATGCTGCCGCCGAACATGCCACCCAACAGAAAACCTTGACTTTGTTCTTACTATGTGCACGTACGGTAGTCAGGACCTTGCTTGCGAAGACCTATATTGCATTCGTGTGAGTGACAGCGCACAGAAAGCAGAGGGCGGGTCAACTGACGTCCATTACGACTGCATTAGGGCTCATTATGCTTGGAAATTGCATGGAGGTTGCCGAGCAGGTGATAGGCCGCTCGGCGACGAGGTTTTGGTACGCGATCTCGAACCCATCGAACAGCGCGCTGACGCCCATGTCTCCGGGAGATGCTGCGTTGGAGGGCAGCGCTATGACCCTACGAGAGTGCAAGACTAATTCAGTCTGCAGGACACAAGGTCAGGATGATGCGCTCATACCTTAATCGCATCCGCGCCTCGTTCTCCTCCACGTTGAAATTGCGGGCGAGCTCCTCCTCGACGCGCTGGTAAAAGGTTTCCGTCGTGAATAGCGTTACGAGGACGGTTCTGAGTTTGACCAGGTGAGCAGCCATGGAGCAAAATGGCCGCACATGCCCTACACGGACATGATTGTAGGGTTTAGCTTATGCTGAGTAGGCGCAAAACAGGGACGAACGCACCGATTGCAGCCGCAAGGCCAACCAGAACGATGTGTCGTTGAGATGTCGAGAGTATAGAGGCAAACTCCATGGTCGGATAGAAATGCACGCACGCCTACGGGATGTTATATACTTCCAGAGATACCGAGTTCAGTGTTGGAAGACGTGTGGACTGGACTGTACCTGATTCAGGGGCCAGACAACGGGTCGTACGGCGTGTCGCGGTCATCCTTCGAGTAAGGCTCACAGACGGATGAGTTCCACGCCATTTGAGTACGTGGGCGGCGCACAGCTAGCTGTTAAACGAGCGAGTTACATCCCGCAAAAGCAAATCTATGAGACCGCCAAACACTACAAGATAATCAATTCACATGACGGCACAAGGCGATGAGCGACTACGGACCGTAAATCAAACAGTGTCCACATACGAGATGCCGTAAGCTGTGCGAGCGCATCAGTCCTGATTCAGCTTCAGGCGTTTTGCGGGCTTCACATTGACCATGCATGCAATCGCACCCGATAGATTGAAAAGAAAGTATTCTTTGTTGTGGTAGGGGAAGACCATCGAGACTCAAAGCTCATACAGATGATAAAACCCCGTCCCTAAGATGAAGCGAATCATTAGCCAGTTTTTTATACGAATTAAGACGAAAGTCTCACGCGTCACTTCCTCCTCTTTCACCGTCGCGTATGCCCAAGTATCATTGTGCACTCCGTGTCCCCTCGCCAACCTTACAGCGAATACCAACCTTCCGCTTTCCGACAGCCATGGTAGACTCGCGGGCGCGACGTCCGACAGGAAGCGCTTCATATCATCCCGCGATTTGAACCCTAGTATGACTTTGAGGACATCGTCCTTATGGCTGTGCATATACTTGTCGAAGGCCAACCAGTCGCATCTGAGCAGCTCGTCAAAGGAGGTGATAGAGATATCAACTGAGACGGTGAGATAGAAGAACATGGCTTTGGTATGCGCGACACTTGCGCCGATTATCATGCACGATGCTTCGGTCTCGCTGATGCGTCCACTGCAAGTGACGCCTGAAAAGAAGTTTGAATATATGGTCAGCTAAGAGTAATCATAACACACCGTAGTCAACATGTTCAGCTGCTATTTCGGCCTCCACTACAGACTCGTTCCACGTAGAGCTTAATGCCTGCTGGACACTCTCTACGGACACCAACAGCTCGATACACCGTTCCTGCGCAAACCTTCCTGGCACCGATTCCAGACGCTGCAGACCGGCAAGCATCCATGCTGCAACCCAGTCTGCGCTGCACGCGTGCGCTTTCACCGAGAGGATTTCCGAGCAGTACCCTTTCTTCGGAGCGGCTTGAGCGGGTGGCAGAGCGGGTTCACCCGCCCAGATGACAGCATCCAGCTCGATATCGCGCAGGGCGCGCAGCTCAGTGAGGAGATGAACGAGATCACTAAGCGACCGAAAGGATTGATTCTTGATGTCAAGCATCATAATATGGCTCGACTCAGAGGATGGGAAGGTTTTTGGGAGGCTGTGGTGGATTGAGCGAAGGGGTCCTCGCTTCTTCCGCTTCTGTTTCTGCGTCGAATTCGCCTGCGCCGTGGTCGACTCGTTTGGCTGGCTGCCTTCAAGCTTCGGATGGTACTCAAGAAGCCCTATGCGATATGTCCTGCTGATTTGGCTGAGTCGATGAAGCCATGGAGCTTTTGGACAGTCCTCGACAACGACACTGACGTCCGAGACGTATTTGTGTATACGGCTAAGAGGACATTGGAGAAACGCCAAAAATTGTTTGTAGTCGCTGTGTGTGCGTAGGATGAGAGTGTGGAAAATGCGATCTTGGCAGAATTCCGCCCAGTATCGACAAACGAGGGCAAGGCGACTGAGCTCGCGCTTGTCGGCACTGACGAAGTCGGTACTCCAAGAACGGACTTCATCACGTAGCATGAGTACACAGAGGATGTTCTCAAAGAGCTCCGGCGGTATGCGAGCAGCGATGGGAGACATGACCTTGAAGACGTTGACCTGTGTAAAGGTCGTGTCGGGACGAAGCTGCTTCGTCTGCGGTCAAACTCTATACGATTGGAGCATCGGCTGTAACCGGATTCTTCTGTAGTATTCAGCACATCAGCGAATGAGAATTTACACAATTTTGAGGACGCGCACCGTACAAACCAATCGCATCTATACGTAGACAGGTGCTCGTTCTTGACCTCGCTATAAGACCTCCATCAATTCAACAGAGCACGTTGCTGGAGTTCATGAGTGCCAGAATAAAACGGGATAGGAAGATGCAATGGATGCTTTGACGTGCGTAAGTTGCTGCATTGTCGATGTAGGGGACAAAGAGAGCTCCAGTTTGCGACGCGCGTGCTTTGCCGACCGCGCCGGCGCATCAAAAGACTAGAATGGAAAGCGTCGGGGACTCGGGATCCGCTATCCGGGGCGGCCCGGACATTCAACGTGTCACGGCAGCGTCAGATGCTCGTCCTCCAAGCTTCAAGTTGCTTCTAACATCGACGATTCAACGTACGTGACCTTCTGCTACTCTCACTAGGGGAATGGTTACTTTTTGGTGCGCTTAAACAATATATCATGTAGACTGATCAGGAGACTCTCAGTGCTTACGACTCTGTCTACTGAGCTGTCACAATAGTAGGATTGCGGCGGCCTTTGGCTCTTTCTTCTTGACTTCGGGTTTACGGGGCTAGATCTTCAGACCCTCGCACCACGAATGTGTAAGTGTCGAATCAGCTTCTCAGCCTGACATGATTAGCCCTAGATGTCAGCTATCACATCCGTAGACTACCCATGGTCCAACATAAGTAAGTTATTCTCAGCCCGCGCAAGTGGAGCCGTTTTCTTTGCTGCCGAACCATACTTCAAGCTTCAAACCTATATATTGTACGGCTCCTTTCAACCTGATCCACCTGACGTGGTCCGCTTACTTCCATACCATCTGGTCTTTTACCTCCTAGAAGTTCTCTTGAGCGAATAATGGTCTTCCTAACCAAGACCACACTTCTGGCTATCGTATCATCCATCTCAATTTTACATGCTCAGTCTTCCCCTTCCAGTGCTCCTGCAGCACTACTCGGCGGTCTTCCTTCGTGTATCAAAGACTGCATTACTTCCACTGGCGCATGCGAAAACACTTATGTTCCCACCACGGACTTATAAAAACCAGCGCTGAGTATCTGTTTGATTGGCAGAACTAACCTATCGTGTCTCTGCAAGGCTTCTTGCTCCAGCCCCTGCGGAAAATACAGGAGGTTATGAGAACGGTCTGTGCTCCGGGGAAGAATCCAAAGTGTTGGCAGAGATGCGCAATGTGTATGCGGAAAGTGCGTGGTTGCAAGCCCGCGGGGCGGCTCGTTGAATCGAGTCCGCACAACCTCACTTTATTGGATGGATGACAATTGCTAACGTTCGTCTCAGGTCCACAGTCCATAACCACAAGCACCCCATCTATGTCCAGTACTGCATTTTCTTCCGAACCTTCCACTACGGTACCATCTGTCAACCCTTCTATCTCGCTGTCTGTCTCGCTCACGCCAATTTCCTCCGTTGCTTCGAGCGCAAGCAGTATCCTCTCAAGCGCGAGCTCGCTCACGCTTGCTTCTGCCTCTATATCCGCCAGTACAAACGGAACGGCGTCCTCTACAGCGACACCAGCCAGTACAAGTGTAGCCAGTCAAGCCTGTCTTGACACTGGCTTGGACGGCGTGATGCGTGTGCTCTGCGCTGTGTTACTTGGTGCTATGCTCAGTCTTGATCTTATAATTTTATGACATTGTTTCGAGGCCTAAGTCTATGTAGGACGGAAATCTAACGTTCAAGATAATGTTTTGATGGGTCTAAATGTTTACAACATACATATGCTTACAGAATTTACATAGATGTGCATTTAGTTGAAGCGCAAAGCAAGCCTGCTCCCTACCAAATCTTGAAGCCGTCAATCCAGCTCGTCAAGCCCGACTTGTTCCAGTTTATTGGACAGCTCTCCCTCCGTAGTATCCTTGTCCTCCTTACTGGCTTCACCAAGGAAGGGCATAACAACCATAACGAACCCGTTTGGCACGTTCGGAACCCTCGTCGGCAAAGGTCGCTGCCCCGGCCTCTGGAACGGATTGACCACGATCGGGAAGTCCGCCTCGCTCCTCGCCCGCATCAGCGCCTCTATGCACATCTCCGGCGTGGGCGTGCCTGCGCCAGTGCACACTGTCCCGTACTGCGCTTGCCGCCCGAGCAGCGAGCGGAATGCCATCCGCTGCGTCTCGCACGACTGCTCTGCGTACTCAGTCACCGCGAAGGGTACCTTGTGCGTAAGAGTCCAGACGACGACGGGGTGCCAGGCGGGGTAGGAGCCGAGCCCTGCATTGGGCGCAACTAGGGCGTCGGGGAAAGGATGCGGGCCACCGTACTTGGTGAGGCTCGAGGGGCTCCACTTATCGGAGGTGGCATCGAGGTATACTGCGAGTTTGGCAGAGCCGGATTCTTCGGGCGCGGTATAGGTATAGACGGGCTCCGGTGGAGTCTTGAGCGCAGCTGCGGCAACAGAGTTCGGTTTTTTCTTCGCCTCGGTGAGGAGGTTCTTGACCCCATTGCCAAACATGATGAGCTGGATATCGTGGTGCGGGAGGAGTAGTGCTAGCTCAGAAAACCTAGGAAACAGCGTCAGAGGATTATTAATGGATGTAGGGATAGTCGAATCAACACACAGAGGCAAGTAGTTCAGTTCGACTTCGGCGCCGATATAATGAACAACGAGCGGAATGCGCTCTCCTTCGAGGACCGTCCTTTTTGGATCGGCAACCTTGAGCACCTCTGCAAGCATCCAGTAAATCGAAATTGGGAACGTCATGAGCAGTGCAGCAGGACTCTCTTTCGGCAGCCGCCTCCACCTATACCACCCGTCCCAATCCTTCACGTCCACCTTGGTCGCCAGACGCGGCGGCTCCCACAAGCTCGTGAAATGGTGGTACGGCACGAACTCGGGCTCGAGCCGCCATCCATCGCGATCCGTCAAGTGACGCGGCTCAAGCAACGCCGCACCGTCGAGGTGCGCGAACGTCTTCAGAAGCATCTCCATCATGCGCCGCTGCGTGGGGTTCGTACCAATGAGGAGGTTCTCCATCTCGGCGCCGGGAAGGTGTGGGATCGGTCCGCCGCGGTGGCTCCAGAAGCCCGTCCCGGTCCCGCCGAGGACGTTGAAGCGACCACGGGCGACGTCTTCGATGAATGTGTTGTCTTTCTCGAAGCGGCCCCAGGGAAACTGTTCGAGAATGGCGCGGAACTCGGGAAGCCGCTGCATATGTCGCTGAGGGTAGCGGAGATCGCGTTGGTTGAATCGTGCGTAAATGTAGTCTAGCACTTACTTGATTGTCTTTGCAGAGGTCCGCATGAGTTTGTGCTCCTGGGATCCGGGCCTGCTTATAATCCCTCATTGCACACTGCACATTCCATGTCTGTCAGTATAGATACTGCCGGTGATTGTTCCTCGACGTACCTCCTTACTGCAATAAATCGGGGCTTTACATGCAGAGCACGAGAGCTTCTTTCCCATAATGCGGTTTTGACAGAGGCTGCACGTAACTATCGTGCTGAAGTCGACATCTGTAGGTTTGAAATCGAGTTTCTGTTCGCGTGCGATGAGATCCTGCGCTTTCGCAGTGATGTCGTTGAAGTAGCTTCCACTGCTGAAGTTCATCCCTTTATCCTGCTGAAGTTTGAAGTAGCGTTAGGATAAAATGCGGACGAAACGTAGACAGCGCAGATATGGGCGGTTTTCTATATATTCTAGGGTTCAGTGTTTGACACCCTACCCTGTGAACCTGTTGGCGATACTACCGAGTGAGAGTGGTGGGAGTGTAGAACAAAGGATGAAAGAAGGAAGCGCCCGTCCCTAGTCCCTAGATAATATAATTGGTAGTCACGTATAATCCAGTCATACACGAACAACTCGTTCAAGTTTAGTACGCGGACAGGAAAGAAGCCTATTTTAGAAGTGATACGACCTTCATACCGCTAATTTACAGGCCAACACATCTTTATCAGCATCGAGACTTCGGAGACTGTCAAGACTTAAAACTATAACACCGTACACGGGGTCTTCATTCTCCAGAAATTGGATGCATGTCGCGCTATCACGCACACGAGATGAATCGCATATTATCAGTGCTAATGAACCGAGTGAGTATCAGCTATGAAAGTATTACTAGAATGTACTTACCTAGCTGTTGCGCCACATCCAGGACCTGAAGGGAGCGGGCCAGGAAACAGAGTCGCTGAGCGAAAGAAACATCCAGCATCAGACCAGCAGCACACTCCAAGGGTGCTACTACTTGCCTTCGACATCAAACCGTGTTTCAAATGACGCAGCACGGTACGCTCCACGGACGCGTTCGGCCTGGTCTCGCAGCAGGCCCCCACTATATCTACCTCGGATCCAGTCATCCTGACGGGACTGTCCGTGCACAAAGCGCACTCCATACATGTATCCGTCCTCCCAACGTGCGCAAACAGGCGGTTCTCTACTCGAGCGCCAACCCGAATCCTTGAAGTGCTCAGCATGGGACGACTCATAGTCCTCCGGCCCACGTAGCGCATCTCCCGAGTGTTTCTCGATCAGTATAAAGCGTAACGACGGGATTTTGCAACTGAAATAATGAATGGCGCGGCGGTCGGCGGCGTTGCGCGGGAGTCCTATTGGCCACAGATCGAGGTCGAGACATAGGAGAGCCTTCAATTCGTTGGACATGGCTATGAGTTCGTCCTGCGAATGAGCATATCAGTCGGTAAAAAGGCCTCAATGGAAGTGTATTTGATGCATACCAACAGCCCTCCCTGCGGTGGGTACAGACACAGGTAGAAGAGGCGTTGCGGTATATGACTCAGACATAGTTGACGATATATGGCGAGAGAAGGCCTCATCATACTTATATCCAAACAGTACGGCTGTGCGACTGAGAGAATCTCAGCAATACAGCGTGACTCATCCGATCCGTGGTATAGTAAGGGCCGCAAAAGGCTCAGACCGGTCGGCCCTCCCGTCAGAGAGCGTAAAGACCGCCAATAATGCTTTGTTTCCTCAGGTATTGTACTTGGCGCGTCGATCGACACGATATGGATGTGCGTTAAGCCAGGAGCGAAGTGAGGGAGGAGCTCGATACGGCCGGTGAGAGACTGCACAGAAAGGGCACGAAGCGAAGAGAGCTGAAGGATAGAAAACTCGTCGGTGTGTAGGAAATTGAGTTGGGTGACGGAAAGCCGGACAAGACGTGACAAGGTTCCCGGTTCACGAAGGCCGGCACGGCCAAGCAACCAATCTGAAGTTTTTGCAGAAGTCGATGACAGCGCCAGTGTTTTCAGAGATGGCAGTTGCGATATGCGTTGCTGCAGCTGTGGTTCACTAGCTAGCAACTCCTCGAAGACATCGCATTTGAGTGCACGTAACCCTCGTGTTTTATGCAGGAGTTTGTAGAGCACAGGCGCGAAGGCAGCTGCCTGAGCTTCGGTTGAGATAGTCGGAATGTGGGGTACATCCACATGATCCGGAAAAGGATAGGTGAGAGTGAAGGTGAGCGTGACAGTGGAGGGAATTGGGGGGGCCGGGATGAGAGTGAGGTCCGTGATATAAGTGAATATGGGTAAGGTGCCGGTGTCGTCTTTCTCCATCATATCCTCTATCTTTTTCTTCAACCCGTCAGACATCTTCAAGGTCTGAGTACCAAGCGTACGGGGCGCGGCGACTTGCGCGGCGTGCTTCGAACATAGTCTGAACGAACAAGCATCCTCGGTGGGGACGGCGTCGAAGATCAGCCTGAGAACGTCCTCGTCGAGGTACAAGAGCCTACGCGGCGTTAAATGTAGGGGTTGCTCTAGTCGAGGTGTGCTCATGCTGGCGGTCGGGAAGAAACACTGGGCGCAATGCGAACGTCTCCGATTCTCCCGTTTCGCCTCAACTCGCGTGCACGTGCAGCTTCTGCGCGGCTACCGAGTACATGGAGACTTGTCTCTATCTATGAAGAGAACTTGCGAGTGACCGCCGGATGGTTAGTACTGGGCGTTGAAATCATGCTCGTACCTAGTAGTTGCTGCAAAATACTGCTGCAAGAGGCGAGAGTCTAAGACCTCGGCGCTGATAATCGTGCAAGTGCATCACTCTATGGAAGGTCAGCGGCTTGCTACTCAGTCGGTCGCCGTACTGCAATATACACGGCAGGTATTCCATAGAAGTGAGTGCAGGAGAGAGGTAGAGATCGCAAGACCGTCATCGTCGTGGTCAAAGGCAAAGCGACACAGTGATTTTCAGGCGCGCTTACTACTGCCGGATATGCGGGCCGGGCAGCTTGAGGCGCATCAATTGCCAAAGGTGGAAACCGTCGGGATGCGAACTCTTTCAGCCTTTTCAACTATGAATATTTGAATAAGATCAATTGCGGCGAGCTGGGGTATGCAGTAAAGCGTGTATCATTGCTTCTGTTATTTTCAATTTATGTCCATGTAACAAATGACCGTTGAATCGTAGCTCGGAGCGTCATATACCCTTTCGTTCGCCTAACTAGCAGATCTCAGTCAATCGATATCGGCCATCGTTACCCAAGGAAGATCAAGAGGTTTGGCTAGGTAACATGAAGGGGGCAATCGTCCACATGAGTGACAGTCGCACGGAAGTAGCAACGTAACTTACTGCCACCAGCGCCCAATCCAGGACCGCTGGGCAGTGGGCCCGGAAACAGGCGTTCTAACCAAAAGTTGATCAGCAGAAGCTTCAAAAAGCGACAGGGAGATGTTCTATAACAAACCTTCAACTTGAAACCGTGTTTCGAAAGACGCATCACGGTAAGCCGTACGCAAGCGTTGAACGTGTGCAAGCCGAAGGGCCCCGGTGTATCTACCTCGGGACCAGTCTTCCAGTGAAGACTCATGGCGCACGAAACGAATGCCATACACATCCCTGTGCTTCCAGTTGACTTCGTTCCGATCTAGCGGGCGTTAGATTCGTGGCCCGCTACTCAAAAAGCGAGCCTCACCTGAGTGACTCGGCGTTCTGGTTCTCCTGGTCACGATAAAGAACCGCAAACTCGGGACCTTGCTGCTGAAGTAGTGTGAAAACCGGGGAAAGTCGTCCGGGACGTCTTTGTGTCGCACATTGATATCGAGACATAAAAGAGATGGCAGCCCCTTTGCAATAGCAAGCAAGCCACTCTGCAATCACCGAAGCGTCATGATCATCGTGTCTCTCAGTCAGAACGTAACGTGGTTGCGTACCAGCCACGGATGTCCTCCTTCTGGTCGACAGACCTCTAGATAGAACAAACGTTGCGACATAGAGGGGAGTACTTGGTGAATGGGAAGATAGTCTTGTCCACGAAACTCAAGACAGCATAGTTGAGTAGCGGAGAGTACGTCCGTGACACAATGTTCCCCGTGCTCGACGACGTGGTCCGTTAAGACAATGCGGCGCATCGCGATCGGTCTGCGGAACAAGGGCAACAAGCCGTGCAGATCGCAGAGTCGGCCCATCACAACGTCCAAAGGCCGCCAGCGGCGCGGAATCATCTCAGGCAGCTCATCCGCCCTATCGATGGACCCAACCTCTAGGTGCGTCAAGTTGGGTGCAAAGTGAACGAGAAGTGCGAGCTGGCCGCTGAGAGTCTGCACGGTGAGGGTACGGAGGTGAACGAGCTGAGCTACTGAGGACTGATCGACGTCGGGAAGACCCAGCTGAGAAATGGACAGGCGGACGAGGTGCTCCAGACTTCCCTGTTCGCAAAGTTCGGCCCGGATAAGCAACCAACCTGAGGTTCCTGCAGGACACGAAGAGAGAACAAGTGTCTGCAGCGACCTAAGCCCCGATATGCTCCGCTGCAGCATGGGCTCACTCCCCAGTAGAATCTCGTAATCTGCGCACGTCAATGCCTGTAGCCCTGGCGCTTTCTGTAGAAGCCTGAGGAGGACGGGTGCGAAGGCTATCGTTGACTCTCTCCAATTAGGCAAGGAGGTCGAAATGAGGGTCAGGTCCACGAGACACGCAAATTCGGGGGTGTTCCCAACGTCGATTCTTTGCAGTATACCCTCGACGTGTGTCCTGATTCCCTCAGACATGCGCAAGGTCCGAGTAGACAAGGCGCGGAGTGCGGCGACCTGCGCGGCCTGCTTTGAGCACAATCGGAGCCTGCAGGCGTCCTTGATAGAGATATAGTCCATGATGTGTTTGAAGACGTCTTCATTGAGCTGTAAGAGACGAGCTGGAGTAGAGGACACTTGGCCGTGTCTTGTTTGAGCCTCCATGGTGTTAGTTGGAAGTAGACGACGAGCGGCAGACACGTCCCGCAGGGTTCGTTCTCAAGCTTGATAGGATGTCCGCGTTGTGCCCACTACGTCATACGTGTGCGGGCTGGTGAGTCAAGCAGATTTTATGTGGCAGAGAATCAGATATGAACAGACTGTCATGAATGAGGAAATCGTTGAGCTCACCTGGTAATCTGGGCTGAATCAAACTGGACAAGGGGTAATAGGGATCAGGATCACGCCCATACTAGTATTGGATAACGAGGCGTACCTCTATATTAGTGTGATCCTCCTCCGCACATTCGCGACCATACTATGCGCAGCCCATCGATGTATTGAGAACTCTCGAATTGGTGGTGAATGAACAAGCTCAGTCCAGGACTCGGAACTTGCGCGTATCCAGCGATCTCGATCGATCGGATGCAATCAGATCACAAAAGCGCATCAATAGCCTCATATGGAAAACGTCGGGATCCGGGAGCTGAAAAGCGGTGCTACTCGGACAGTGACCTTGAATGCACTCAACGACATTTCAAAGCAGAAAATATACGACAGCCACTAGACGGTCTGCTAATCAAGACTGTATAGAGACAGGATACTTCATGTCAAGCTAGGCAACTTACAGCCGGCTGTGAGTGCTTCCGGCCCAGCGGTATCGAGTGCTAATGCGTGCCGTAGGGTCCACGTTAGCCTTCCTACAGTCCCGGATTTCCGATACTATGGTAGCAATGTGTTTAGAAAAATAGATTCAACACATCTTTATTCTTCAAAGCATGATGTATTGACATGTTCGTGCTGACCCTGCTGTTTGGGTCGATATATCACGGTGGGATGGCGTCAATCGAAGCGGATTTGTACGTACCCATATGTGCCAATTGTTAGTAGATTGACTACTAGCAAGACTTGGCTCGTAATCTACAGACACTGGCGCAAAGCTAGTGAGAGAACTCTAGCCCGTCCACGTGAAGAGGGGGCGACGTTCTTCACTGTCAAAATACGTACAGTACATACCAACTGTCTAGACAGACTACGGCAATCTAATTGCAGAGCACCACAGCCTTTGAGAATGACCCGTTGGCTTGTCCAGTGCGGATGAGGTTCGGTAAGAGAAGTAGCGAGAGAAGGGCCGTGGCTAGATGGTTGACTTGCAGACTAGTCAAGACCTCAGCTAAGCCAGCGCAATGACGGTGCTAGCACTCACGTCGTCTCCCAGCCGTCCACGGTCTGTTTGTATTAGCGAGCGGCGAGGCCAGCATTTGCCACCAGAATATCGAGCGGCTCTTCCTTCAAGCTCTCAGCGTACTTGATAATGGACACAATTTTTCTTGGTCGAAGACAGCCAATGCAGTGCCACGGTATCCTGTCGCCTGTTCGATCGCTGCGAATCTGGTCAGTCTCTGGAGCAACTAAATTTCCAAAAGGACCTACCCGCAACAGTAGCCTCGTCCTTTTCCTCGGACAGGCCACGATGAGCTGCTTCGGATGCATGGTCGTAAAAGTCTTTGACGCCTCCAGACCTATGCCAGTATTCGCACCAGTGACCATGACGACTTTGTTGGCTAGGTCTGCCTGCAGCGGGGAAGGCGGGTAGGTTCATTTTTCGGAGAGGGACTGGGGGACCCTGAGTGTGCCCAGTTCAGCGTGTGGAAATGGGTTGGAGATTTATCGAGTGCTGTCAAAAGCTCATACGTGATACACGGAGGGCGTGGATAATGTTCGTGAAGGTATCCATCTGTCGCTCGATCCCTGCCGCATAAGAATGTCCGCGTCATCGTTGCCCATCCTTCGAAGTGATACGCATTTGTGAGCGCTTTGCGATGATTGATTTCTGAACACATCCTGCAACGACCGCGTCGTCATTTTCAATCGAAATCAGGCATAGCTTGTACGTGCTTACTGCTATCCTGTCCAGCTACAGCATCCACGGGGCAAACCTATGTCCAATTTCTATGAATCAAATGTAAAGATCAGAGTGGGGCAATGGGACAAACACTGAGTGCTTGTGATGCGCACCGGTCTGACCACGCGTTTGACAAATCCATTGAAGCGGTCAAGAGCACTGTGTTCATGGCATACAGGTTGCGAGAAAAGGTTGGCGAGACTGGCGCTTGCACGACAAGCGTGAGCGTCCCAGACTCGGCAATTTGCGTGAGCCGGCTTCCCGGTTCTCGAATATCGGCCGCGTCACTTTTGCTCCTGGCGTGGACGACCTCTCTTGTCACCAACCACGATATCGACATCGACGGCTTGACCCCTTTCTCATCGCCGAAAAACTCTCGATTCTGTATTATCGCCTGTGTCCACCGTGGACACGCCGAGTACCGGCGTTGGCAAAGTGCATATGGAAGATGAGAAGTAGTGAAGGTCGTCAAGGGTCGCGAAGTCTGAACATCTAGGTGAGTACCCATGTCTTGTTGTGCATCAAACAACCCGCGAGATGCGAGTGATTATGCAGGAGCTCATGACTCTCAGGGTTACGCGATATTGCGATATAGCGGCAAATGGGGCTAACCCCAGAGAGTACGTCGTGCCAAGCATCGCGGATACCTACCTCTACCAATGCAGAGATAGTCATAAACGGCGCCAAGAGCTTGAGCCATGGAACTAGTCCGTGCGAGGGCAATCAAGTGAGTATGCAGGGCCTTGGTATACGTATGTGCTCACAGTGACCTGAGAATTATCCTTGGAGCATCTCTCATATCCGCGTCTTGGATTTTCAAGATATGGTATTGGTGTCTGCGTCTTCTCTGCTCCTTCAACCGTACTACAAGTCCATCGAATCCTTATTGTGACTCACCCTTCACACGCCTCGCTGCTACGCTTCTATACACGTTCAAAATCGCCAGCGACAGGGCGTATTTGGCCGATGGAGATCTCGCGCACGGTTCAATGATAAGAAAGCCGTTGATAACAAGCACCACAACGCGGCGTGGCTCCAACGCTGTGCATTAGGGTCCAAGGACGGAGATTACTGGGCTTCCACGGAAACACCTGGAGGCAGCGCACTGGTGGAAGAGCGTGTGTCGCGCAGACAGGTACCTCTTCGATCCGCATTGTCAATTCAACTATGCTATTTGTATTTACGCGACTTGTAGATCCTGGACCAATACGAGTGCGGACGCGTCATTGCATTGCGTACGAAGAGGCGAAGTCTTCCAGCTCCTGCTGCCACTCTCTGTACCCTCTAGCTGGGATGCCGTGGACCATATTCCGACAAGGCTTTTCATTTCATATACTGGATCCTGGCAGGCGTGTCTTCGGCGTGGTGTTGAGCGCCGGTGCAATGGCGCACATGCCTGCATCATGGCATCTGGTTCTGTGCATTTATACCATTGCACAGGTCCCGTCATGGCTCTACAGAAGCTCTCTATACTTACCGCCCATACGGTACCCATGCTGTGCATTGCTCTCCTGGCCTGTACGTACGGACTGGAATTCATCGAGAACTCTGGACCCTGGATAACGGCATAGGTTGTGTGATGCATCCCGACCATGGACGCGCTAGAAGCGCTTTCTCGCCGTACTATATATGCCACGTCTCGATTGGATGATTGTCGTCCTCTCCGCCTTTTCTCGCTCTCGCCCGCCATTTTCGCGGTGTCGCAGCTTCCTCTCAACCGGTGCCCGCATCAACATCCTGGCACGTCCCAGGACTCAAGCAATACAACGGCATATTGGAGAGCTACAGGAAGTGGCGTACGTCTACGGCCACAGTTCATTCCTTGCAGACATTGATCTCTTACATTCGATAAGACCACAATACAGTATTCTCCATCCACGACCCACGCCGGACAAGACATAACTTGTGCCGTAAAAAGAAGCTTACTTGAGCTGGTAAGGGTTCGAGCTTGTTTACCCAGTCGTTCACGCATTATTTTGGTAATTCAGGTCTCTACAACAATTGCACGCCGACTGTTCGTCTGTCGTTCATCCACTCAGTCCCAGAAGACTGTTTGGATCTACACGTGTGATGCAGAAGCACCCAATACGACTCGAGATTCCGCTCGAATGGAACCTGTGGCGCATATATCGAGTCAAAGACGAGCAGGAAGCTGGGGAACTTGATGTTTATCCTGACCTAATAGTAAGCCACCGATATTGTGGAGACTGGTTTATTCGCTGGCCAGACTCCATCGATCAGGATGGCCTCATCGATGCCACATCGTTTCCAACTCTCAAGCCAGATCGAGACATCTTCGGCCCACCAGGACCCTGCCGGAAGCAGAGGGGATGGCATCATGCCAGGCAATGGCCGCCGGTGGCTCATGCGACAGAGGGTACAGGACGGGTGGCGTATGCCACGGGTGCAGACATTCCGCCAGAGCTGTTCGACATGATAGTCGAGCATTGTGCTGGCGATCTTGGACGGACCAAGGTGGAGATGGGGATCCTACGTCTCGTGTGTCGCCGCTGGGAAGATCAGCTCCTTGAGAGTATGTGGAAGCGAGTCCGCAACCCGGTGAGCACTCAGCAGATCGCAGAGTTATCGGTGCTGCAAGCCAAACGTCAGGCACTCGGTTGGAGAAAATACCCTATTGATGAGTGCGACTTTGTGATCAAACTGGACCGACCATGCAAGAGGCCATTGTGGGTCGAGTCCGTCGTTAAACTCGGATTCGACAAAGAGGTCTGGTATACGTTGCGCTTCGAAGGACCGGTAGCTCCAGGACAGCGATTCACGAGCGTGTATCTGTCTTCGCCGCGCCGTGCCCCATGGAATTCCATGCGCATTCGGGAGCTCAAGCTCACTGCTGTCCACTTTAAGAAGCCAGGCGACCTAGTCCGACTGCTCAGAGAACTCCCCTTCCTGGAACATGTTGAGGGCGACGGGGTGACATGGGACGTGTCATTGGAGGAATATCCTCGCGTGACCTCATTCATCCCTTGCACTCGCTCTTGCCAACAACTTGAACAAGTCAGCTATCTCTTCAACGACAGAAACTATCGCTTCAACGACGGCCAGCAAGGCATCTGCGGCATCCTCTCCTGCACATTGACGCCTTCTTACCGGGATCCGATTGCACAATCCGACGCTGACGCGCTCTGCAGCCTCTCCGCCCTCCTTCGCGGGTCGAAAGCCCGACAGTCTTTCAAGCAGCCAACCACGTACTTGGAGTGGTCCGGTGAGTCTGCAATCGGCCATCCGCGCCGTCACTGTACTGATGTATACTCAGGTAGCCCTGTTCCTCTTCAAGTGTGTCTAGAAACGACGCATGCGAGGCCGCGAGTCTGCACGGTGAAGTACCTCGCTTTCGACTTCACGAGCTTTCGCTACGAGCAACGAATCCCATGGAATGTTGTCGCCATCCGTGTCCGGACGATCTCTATGCAGCCCACAGCATTGTTCTTTTTTGACGATCCAAGTGCTGTCATCTTGTGTTGCCAGCATTTTGCTACTATCCCTGGGATGGCATCTCTCCGCGCTTCGAACAGACTGTTTTACATACTCCACGACTGGGACAAGGCGACAGTCAGCGTGGTCGAGAGTGGAGATGATGATGCTGAATTGACTACACTCGGTAAATTCTCATAATGCATACTTTACCACATCCTCGCTGACACCCGACTGCCTCTCTTCGCAGCCGAAGCAAAGTATGAGAGATACGCAGAATATGACGACCCTGATTCATACATAAATTTGTCATACAAACTCGCTATGCAGATAACCAATCATTAGATAGGTGTTCCTTTGTTCCTTATATACCACACCTGTACACTATAATCTCTACGAATCGCTTCGTTGCTCCTTACGGATTGTCAACCAAACACCATAATGTGATCGCCATGCACTCTTATCTTGCCCATAGTCAAATGAACACTTGTGGCTTATTGGCAGCTCGCGGAATCACGCTTGACACGTATAATCCCTACGGGGTATATATGAGTCTTGTCAATGTCTATCAGAATTGGTATCGACGAGTCCCGGCAGCATGATAATAAAGCTTGAATTACTGACCTTCTACAACAAATCGCGCCTCAAAAGACGCATTGCGGTAGGCTGTACGCAAACGTTGGGCTTGCTCGGGTAGCAGGGCCCCACAACATCTTTGGAGATTACAACCACGCTCCCATAGTCGACCGTCCACAAAGCGAGTGCCATGCATATGCCCGTCTGCCCAATTCACACGACCCAGTGAACGTTACATACTCGCAATCCACGGACAAGCGATTTTAGAGCCTCACAGACGCTTTTTTGTTTGTGTTTCTTGCAATTGGAAATGATGACGAAGCGTAGTTTGTCAAACATCCGGCTGTAACGCCATACAGAGCGGGCAAAGTCGCGCGGTGGGTCTTCGCGGTGCGGAATGTCGAGACGTAAGAGATTGTTTTATCCGTACGACAAGGTACATGAACACCTAAGAGAGATATAAGAGATGGGGCAGGTGCTTTGCAATTTCGAACAGAGCGTCCTGCAAAGTATGCAAACGTCGTGACCGATGTCGCTCGAACTTGGAACCAGAAGCATTTGCATACCCCCGAAGAAATCTGTACATAAAACAAATGCTGCTTTACCGCCGAAGAATTCAGCTCATACAGAGGGCAGCCAGCCACGCGAAACTCAAGACGGCCTGGCTGCGCAGCAGAGAGTATGTCCGCGGCCCAGTTTCCGGCCCAGTCTGTAAAAATGAAACGACGCATCGCAGTCGGTCCATGGGACAAGGGCAAAATGCGGTGTAAATCGCAGGGTCGACCTATCACGGAGTCCGAGGGCCGCCAGCGGCGCAAAGGCGTCTTAGACATCTGAGATCTGATTCGCGATCTCGACGGACACAATCTCTAGCTACGTCAAGGTGGGTGCGAAGTGGACGAGAAGTTCGAGCCGTCCGCCGAGAGAGTGTACTGTACGGTGAGGGTACGGCGGTGAGCGAGTTAGAAGTTGAAGGATCGACGCTGGGGAGCGCTTCAACGCTTCGAGCGTTCGTGCCGGGCCTGGCAGTAGCTGGCGGTCTGAGGCACGGCGCGCGCGGTGTCGTGTGAGTGTCGATGCGCATCGAAGAGATTAGCTCGGAGCTCGAGTATGGGGTCTGGGATGTGGAAAGGGGCGTCATGGGTTTCCGCGTAACGGGGCCCGGGACTGCGATTGTCGATGTTGAACGTTGAACGTTGAGGTCTGGGGTCTGAGGCATCGTGCTTGAGCTCAAGGGCCGATGGGGTCAACTTGCCTGTGGCCTGGGTGGTGTGCACGGGCGGGATCAGGGCTTATACGCCGCTCGGAAGCTTGGAGTTTGAAGGGGCTGACGGAAATATGTCAGGTGCATGTATCCAGGACACGACGGCGTGAGGGTTCATGAGCATCGGATACGCGCTTCATGAGTGTTAGGAATAGCATATATCGTATCGGATGCGCTGTTCATGAGTGTTAGGAATAGCATATAATGTCTAATGTCATACTCACCTCATTGGCGTCCCAGAGGTAAGGTCCTGACGAGACGACCCGAAATGCGTCAGACCATAGCGGCGGTCGACGTCGCTGGTGGTCATAGCGTTCGAAGGCTGGATACGTTCGATGGTAAAAGACCTCCGCGTCGGAGCCGTGCCCGTGATATGCGGAAATGTCAATGTCAGAGTGTGCTGTCATTACCAATCCGCAAGCAGTCTAGGGTGATGGCGCATTGTCCATGTCTTGCCCAGCTACTTATGAGCCATTCCGGGATTCCCGGACTTCGAGCTTCGACATCACCTGGGTCTGGTGCGGGAGAGATTGAGTGCGGGGTACGTACAGATGCGGCTCGAGTACACGGTGCACACGATAGACATCGGAGCACCCGTGATGCACGATGCACGATGTATCTCGCATCTCGCATCTCTCATCTGAACATAGAATCGCTGGGGGCCAGTGTGAGTGTACTGCTCGAGGTACTTTATCACGGCGGTGATGAGATTCGTGCGACTCACCGGTGCGTACGATGTGTTTGAATCTGGACTGGGGGTATGACAGCGACAGCGACAGCGGAGGCCTCCGAGTCGGGGCTGATCCTGTAGAAACGTCGTCGTCTGTAAGTGCGATGCACAGCGAACAGAGACTCGTACGACTGTCTCGTGGCGACGGCGTACGCACGCCACTGTCGTACGTGCACTATACGCACTTGGACCTGGCGTCGACGTCGAGAGCGGGTGGGCGACGGGCATCTCGGGCAGTGGTATATGCGCTTGGAGTGGCAGGGGGGTGCGACATTGCGACTCGCCACCAGGCAGCATCTGTGCATCTCTGATCTCCTGTGCAGCGTGCTTGGGCCATATCACGCTGTCCATCAACGCGACATGTATGCTAGGCCGCGCGGTGACGCATCGACTCGCGCCTTTACGCGGTCGCCGTCGACATTGATTGGGATGTGGACTGACAGCAGGTTCGTAGCGAGGGCGTCGTCGGGTCCGGTCGACAGCGCGTGATGGACGAGTGAGCGAGCGAGGAGGATGTGGCGAGCAGCAGGCCGGGGTCGGGGAGATGCAGACGAGAGATGCAGATCTGGAAGAGGGCCAGAAAAGGGTAGATTTGCGACCCATACATGGATAGAGTGCCCGCAGCCTCGTCCCGTCCACCACGCCGCCCTTGGTCCTCTCGACGCTGCGCACAACAGCGTAGACGACCGTAGCGTGGCTGAGCGCGAGCGACAGAGGGCTAGGAGATTGAGATCGTCTCCCGCCGTCGCTCGTCGCAGAGAGGAGCCTGGACGACGTGCGCGCGCCGGGCGGGCCGAGGGGATAAGGGGGGCTTGTCGCACAAAAATAATGCGGAAAACAGGCGGTCGCTGATGGGCGCAATTAATTAAAGGTTGTTAACGGCGGGCGCCTGGCCGCACTCGTTCGTTCGCTCGACCCGACCCGTCCTCGCTGCCCTCCAGCCCACCGAGCTCGCTCTCCTCCTCCCTCCATCCCGCCCCCGACCCCGCACGCTCGCCCCGCCGCCCCTCTGGCCAGCGCACACACGTCGCTCGCTCTGAACGACCCTGGCGACGAGCGATTACGCCTCATCTTCGCTGACGACCGCCTCAGGACAAGACAGGCCCGCCTTGTTCTCCTCCCCGCCCCCGCCCTGCCTCTGATCCCGTCCTCGCCTTGTTCTCTTTCTCCTCCTCCTGCTTTTCTCTGCTTTCCCTCGCACCATCAGCAGCGACCCCCGCCGCCTGGTGCCACACGCACGCCCACACACTCGCCTGCGCCCACCCCCGGACGGGACCCGTCGCCGCGCCGTCTGAGACCACGCCGGCCACGAGCTCGAGCGCGCACGAGCCCCACCACCCACCCCCCGCCCCCGCCCCGGCGCACGAGCCCGCACTCGAGCACGCGCGATGGGGAACTGCGTATCCTCGCAGGACAGAGAGGCCGCACAGCGTTCGCAGGAGATCGATAAGCAGATTGAAGAGGACTCGCGCAAGTTTAAGAAGGAATGCAAGATACTGCTTCTCGGTGCGTCCTCGTCTTTTGCGCTGTCTGCAGTAGCTAGGCAGGGTGACGGGCGGGCGCGGGCGTCGTGATGCCCGTCACCTGCGTCCATGTCGCCCGCGCCATCATTCCCCGCCGCCGTGCCACTGCCGCCCCGTCCCGTTCGCTGACCCCCGCGCGCAGGCTCCGGCGAGTCAGGCAAGTCCACGATCGTCAAGCAGATGAAGATCATCCACCAGAACGGCTACACGCGCGACGAGCTCCTCACCTACCGCACCACCATCTACCGCAACCTCCTCGAGTCCGCCCACCACATCCTCCTCGCCATGCGCAAGATCGGCGTCGACTGCGTCAACCCCCAGAATCGAGTGCGTCTCCGTCTCCGTCTCTCCGTTTCTTTCTCAATCTATGTTTCTCTGCTCCCTCGCCACTTTGTCTTCCATTCTCCATTCTGCGTCCATTCTTCTTCTCTTCGTCTGCCTTTCCTGCATATACTCTGGGCAAAAAACTGACACTGCTTCCCGCTTCTCTGATACAGGCAAACGCAGACCGCATTCTCGACTACGAAGTCCTACCATCACCAACATACTATTTCGCGGAAGACATGGCGCAGGCGATCTTCAACCTCTGGAAGGACCCCGTCATCCCGACCGTCATGGACCACAGCAGCGAGTTCTACCTCATGGACAGCGCGAGCTAGTGAGTACCCGCGTGCCCTTCTCCGGCTGCTTTTCCGCATTTTGGAACGACGGCGCGCTGACTATGACGATGGCGCGTGTGGGTGCACAGCTTCTTTACGGAGGCGCTGCGGATAGGGACGCCGGACTATGTGCCGAACGAGACGGACGTGCTCCGGTGTCGACAGAAGAGCACGGGCATTACGGAGACCAGGTTCAGCCTCGGGCCGCTCTCGTGCGTCGTCTCCTCGTTCTTCCTCCTTCACGTGCTAAAGCGCCGGTTTTCTTTGACCTTTTCTGGTGGTCTGTCGCCTGGTTCGTTCGTGGTGGCAGAATACACATGTTCGACGTCGGCGGGCAGCGGTCGGAACGAAAGAAGTGGATACACTGTTTCGAGAGCGTCACGAGCATCATCTTCTGCACGGCGCTGAGCGAGTACGATCAAGTATTGCTCGAGGAGCGCGGGCAGGTGCGTCCTCTCTCACTCCTCTCGAAACCCATGTTCATACTGATTTCGCTCGGACAGAACCGCATGCAGGAGTCGCTCGTGCTCTTCGACTCCGTCATCAACTCGCGCTGGTTCCTCCGCACGTCGATCATCCTCTTCTTGAACAAGATCGACGTCTTCAAAAGCAAACTGCCCAAGGTGCGTCCCGCCGTGGCCCCGTATTTCCCCCACCCCCCCTCCCATCTCGAGATGCGCATCTCGAAGTGTCGTATCTCGCACTTCGCCTCGTATCTCGCATTCCATCTCACCGCGCATTGCGCCTCTAATTGCGTACCTGACATTGGCCGCATATTGCTTATTGCCTATTCCTGATGTCTGATCCTGATCCTGATGGTCTCCGTGTTGCGGCCGGCCACGCGCCACACCTATCCTCTGCCTTGCCTGGTGTATGCTGCGCTGTGACAACTTACGTCGTGCTGACCCCTTCCGCCCGCGCAGGTCCCCCTCGAGCGGTACTTCCCCGAGTACACGGGCGGCGCAGACATCAACAAGGCCGCGAAGTACATCCTCTGGCGGTTCATGCAGGCGAACCGCGCGCGGCTGAGCGTGTATCCCCAGTGCGTGCCCTCCCTCCTTGCGGGTTTTCTTGTTACGTGCATGCTGATGCCATGGTGGGACAGTTTGACGCAGGCGACGGATACGAGCAATATTCGGCTCGTGTTCGCGGCGGTGAAGGAGACGATATTGCAGAACGCGCTCAAGGACTCGGGGATCCTATAGCCTCGGGCGCGCCGTGCTGTGTGCTGTGTATCTTTCTTGCATGGGTGCGTGTCCGTCCCGCCGCGGTTCTCCTTTGCTATGACTCTAACGAGGGACACGCGCAGATCTTTCGCATCTCATCGTTCGTCGTTCATCTGTATGCTGCATTTGCGCCTCGTTTCCGATCCGTCGTCTCCCGTTCTGTTGTTCGTCGTTCCGCCCACGCCTACGCCTGCACCCACGCCCATGCCATTGCCCCGTCCACGCCCATGCTCATGTTCATGCCCCGTCTATTCCCAAGATCTACCGTCGCCCGCCTATCATCTCGTACTAGTACCATACACATCTCGCTATCCCGCTACTCGCCATGCGCGCGCGTGACCGTCGGCTGCAGCCACCGCGGCTCGGGACCGTCGGCGCGAACGCCTGCACTGTACATCGACACTTCTACCATAGTTCGCGTCTCTCGACCTCGTCTGCGCTCATACGGCACCGCCGCCGACGCTTCGCGCCACACGACACCGCACCTGGCAGGCTGGCGATCGACGCGGGGCAATCAGTGCTGCCGTATACGGTGTACCAGGACGCGAGGCGGCGCTGAGGAGCAGGACCAGGACCAGGTACAGCGGACAGCGTGCGTTCAGGCGGTCCGCAAGTGTGCAGTGGGTCTCGCGCCGCTGGTTCCCCATCCGTGGGCCGCGGGCCGTCCTTGTGGCTGCGCTGGCGGTCGTGTCGTGTCGTGCCGGGCCGATGCCCAGTGCAGAGGCCCGTGGCCCGCGATGCCGCTGGTCGCACATCGCCCCCTCCGCGGTACGCTATCTCTCGCCCAGTGCAGCGCCACATCCGGAACGAATTCGCTTAGAGGCCAGCGGCCTCGGCCTCAGGGCAGAGCGTCCTGTCTTTGTCTATGTTTATGCCCTGCGTTACATGCCCGCTCGCCCGCGCACCCTACACCTCCCCGTCTGGTCTCTAGCCCTCGCTTTCGCCGTCGTACACCCCGCCGCCACATGCCCGCCGCCCGCCCGCACCCACTCCTTCGTGTCTATCTATAATTAAGGAAAGACTCTGACGGTCGCGCTTATTTACATACATACTTACGGTCGCCTTTTGTCGTCTCTCTCGTGTTCTCCTCTCCTCTGTCGCCCCCGGCCCCGGAGCTTGTGTCCTTGCGTCCTTACGTCTCTGTCCATGTCGTGTGTCGCCGTTACGGTCGTCGTAGTCGTAGTCGTCGTCGTAGTCGTCGTCGTGGTGTGGCTGTGGTCATGATTTTCACTCAATTTCTCTCTCTCTTCGCTTTGTGACCGAAGCCCGGTTTGTGTTGTTGGTGCGGTCTTGTGTCTTTTTTCCCCTTCTCGTTGCCTCGCTATGGCTGGCCCTTCGCTCGGTGGGTGACGTATGGTGTGCGTTGGCCGGGCCCACGGGGAGATGCGGTAGTGAGGCGGCGAAACGGGTTGGTCCGTCGATTCTGCAGTCGGCGGCTCATGTGGTCCTCACGTTGCGCGTTATGCTCCAACCATACAGTATCCCTCTTTCGCATAGTCGGTCTCGCTCTCACTCTCGGTGCTCGTCTCGATGTTTGTGCCCGTGCTCGCGCTCATGTCAGTCTATACCTCCGGATCCTTCTTGTGTTAATCTAGGTGGTTTTGTTCGTAGTCAAGCGATCCCGTCAAATCTCAATAGATCATTCTACATACAATGATATATGCGAGTACGAGATCAGTGATCAGTCGATAGCGGTGGTCAAGTGAAGGCTTGGGCATTCTGGAGGCAGGGGCCACATCGCAACTCCCGACACTCTCTATCCCGGGCGATGATGCGCCTTTTGATCTGATTTGATCGCGCCCTTGGATCGAGATCGGAATCCTCTCGACTTCAAGTTGGCTCGTCCAGCCTGAGTGTCGCCGCTGACTCTGGCACTGACGCTAACACGTTGATAGTCCTGCGCGCTGTAAGTGCGTGTATACGGGGCGTGATCGTCTCCGAAAATGCACGAAGAGTTCCCAGGCTGTTACGAAAACGTGTTGACGTTGGAATCGGCTTCATGCGTACCACGGCAGACTACAGAACGCAGTTCGGGTTTGAGTGCTCGGTACTGGTCATTAGCACCGAGTACTGGGCCTGGAATGCAGCCGCAACCTCGTATACATTCCCACCCACATGCTCGCGTCAGAGAGAACGAGGGTTTGAAAACGGAGAGCGCAGTATGAGCTATGGAGAATGGAAATGGAGAGCGAACTATGCAATATATATGCGATATACGGAGGCACCTGCGTCGACACATAGAATACAACAGCTGAGTGAAACCGATATCTAAAACAAAACACAGCAGCAGTAAGTGTGCGAGGAGTACAAGCAAGAGCGGGAATACAGCGTATAGATAGATGAGGCGTATGTGCGGTGTGGTGTGGTCCGTCCGGGGCTCGTCCTCTTTGCATCCCGACGGCTTCTGCTTTTGGCAACTGATGCGCCCTAATACGGGCGTCTATTCCGCACACCCGGCAGTGGTAAGCGCGCCTGACGATCTTTTGACTACGACAACGACGGTCTTGCAGTCTCTGCCTTTCTCCTGCGTTCACCTCTCTGGGTTCCGTCTCATGCATATTGTACTTCGATATCCGAATGATTGTCAAGCCAGCAACTTCACGTCAAGTGGTCCCAACGCTTGACAGAGTCTCCAGCATCCATCTTATCCATATTCCATACTCCAGACTCGATACGACGACGGGCTCGGGTTCTGAGCTTCCGGTGGACATCGACACCACGATATCGGGTCGTATCGATATGTTGACACCGAACCGGGTACAGTACTACTTAGACCAGTAGTGTCGGCACGAACGTTCAACTTACGGTCAGCATGTGTGATGTTGCATATCTTATTGGGCACTGTCAGATGCTCGTGTTCGTTTCGTACCCTGCACCACTAATCATAGCCATGACCATGATATCCCAGGCTCTGTTTAGTCCACCAGATCGGTAGGGGACACGATGATTCAAATACCGTCCCGAAGGTTGACACAAGGACTTCTTGAACTGTAACAGTTGCGTTATCGCCTCCTCCGTTCCCATACCAGACTGTCATCTGACTCGGCGGAGCGCAGGCCTGAAGGGCCGCGGGAACAGCTCGAGCTGCCTTAAGCTCGAGAGCGAGCCCCAGGGCTCCTTGTCGCCCACTTCCCACCACCGCCATGAAGGACGAAGCAAGTCGCCGCCAAGTATCCCGGGTGCCGTTCCCGTTTTTACAACTCAATGACGACGCCCTCGAGCACATTATGGACCATGTCTCCGTCGAGGACGCCTGCGCGCTCAGATTGTGCTCGAAGCAGGCCGCGCAGGTCGCCACGCCCCGCGCCCTATCTTGTCGGACCGTGCGCACGGTTCCGGCAGTCCAGGCACGGATCGAGAGTATACTGCAAAGAGCCGGCGCTGGGAGCTCGCCCGAGTTCGTATGGCTCGTCGACCTAACCGTCGTTCCTCTCTTTGAACAGCAGGAGTCGCCGGCTGCCTTCGTAGAGGTCCTCTGCAGACTTTTGTCAAAGGCCCCGGGGCTTCAGACGTTTTCGTGCATGGCTTGTTACGCTCTCGAGGGGGAGGACTTTTCTTTGGTAGGAGATATAGCAAGTCTTCGGTCTCTGCAGACACTCTCCCTTTTTTGGTCTTCAAAAGACGTCTCACACTGGCTATTTCGCCGGTGCTATGCGCGCAAGAGGGGAGGTTTAAACTGCCTCGTCCATCTCTCTGTCGGCGAGTTAGATCTCCCCGGTATCGATCTCGATTTAACCGTCCAGTACGCTCAGTTACGTACTCTCGTCGTGCAGAAGCTCAGTGGCAAGCTCTCAAACCTTGTCCACGTCGCACCGAACCTGACTCATCTAGAGATCGAGTCCATTGAACAGGCGGCACCTAGCAAGTGGAAAGGAGCGCAGCAGCAAGTCGCGGCTTTTTCTGTCTTGCATCGCTGGGAACCCTTGGACTCTGTGATGGGCCGACTCTGCGATCTGCATCGCCTCCTGCCTTTCTTTAAAGGGCCGATCGCGATGCGCCGCATCGTCTTCACAGACCACCTGGTCGGGCAAGAGGAAAAGTGTGCTGCGGAAGTACTGTCCGCTACGCAACCTTGCTGTCTCGAGCTTCGTGGACAAGAATATCTCCCTATCCATCGTATACTTCCATCGGTGTCGCGATGTCTATTCTACCTAGAGCTCTGTCGGCCAAATGGAGAGTACCCGTGGCTGGTAAGCAACCATGCTACATTCCGATTGGGATATAAACTGATTACGACGTTTGGGTCATTACAGAACGGCCTGCTCGATATCACGAAGGACCTGCCACATCTCTTATGTCTCGATATAAATGTGCGCCACGAAGACGTTCCCAACAACTTTCACCGCTTTTCGCACTACTTCAGCTGCAAAATCCCGGGCCTGCGCTTCTTGATCTTGACCAGGCAAACCAAAACGCCAAGACCCATCGACCCAGGTGAGGCCCCAGGCTTTCGAATTGATGGCTAGCGAAACTGATGTTCAACAGAACAGACTCATGTCAGCTGGAAGCACGGAGATATGCACGGCGTCCGCTTTGTGCACCACGAATCACCAGTAGAGAACTGGGCCCGAGGCAGGTATTGCGAGGCACTTCGGCTTGCACACGCTCAACGCCTGCGTGCGGCGTATCGTGATGCGTCTTTTGAGACACGGTTCGACGTTGAGGGTATGCTCCAGGGCGTTTGACTGCCGTTTTTGCGGTCCCTGATGATCTACGTTTGACTAGAACGCCTGTTTCCGGGTCCATTGCCTGGCGGTCCTGGGTTGGGCGCTGGAGGCGGTGAGTCGCGCTGCTGCTTATGTATGAATGGGACTCATGCAGACGGCCACGCTCTCCCCCTTTCTAGCCAAGCATCTTGATATCCCGTGGGCGACAATGACCGACGAGGATTGACTGAGATTTGCCGTCTAGGTGAGCAAAGGACATGTTGCTTTGGGCTGCAGCTCAACTATCGTATCTTAGATGTTACGTGGACAGTGATCGACAGCGACGGAGGGAATGGATACACGTTTCCATACCCACCGCCGCCAGAGTCGAAATGATTTGTGGTTTGAAAGGTTGTTCGATGAATCTTACGTGAATTTAATATTACACCATGCAGGGATGGGCACATCTCTTCGCTCTTCGTTTTTCGCAGGCTGCTCTTATGTGTGCGGTGGCATCGTTCGCGGGTATGCTGAGTAGCTCACAGAACCTTGAAGTCTGTGGAACCCATATCATCGCCTATGTGTGCATAGTTTAGGCTCGAGGGGGCCTGACGCAGCTTACACGGAGTTTATTTTTTGACAACCTTCCTTAACGTGCGTCCACAAAACGCTTGGCGGCTCACACTGGCACCTGCATGGGGAGGCCAATCCTGATTCCTTCGAGCTGGATTTGCTCGCTGGACGCTGAACGTTGAATGCGCATGCATGCATCGCTGCTGTGCGACCGACTTCTATAAAGATATACAGCTCACAACAGCACCGGAGCTACAATCTTCTGGTCGGTCGAAGGAAGAAGTCTCTGCGGCTGGGCCACATCGCAACTCCCGACGCTTTCCATTCCGGGAAATGATGCGCCTTCTTGGTTTGATCTGATCTGATCGCGCCCTCGGATCGAGATCTGAGTCTTCTCGATTTCGAGGTGGCTCGTTCAGGGTCAATCGCCGACACTGGCACTGACTCTGTATGATACGCTGACGGTTTTGCACGTCGTAGGTACGTATCCACGAAGCGCAATCAGCACCGATATTTCACGAAGAATACAAAAACGCGTCGACGCCGGAATCGGTTTTATGCGTACTATGGCAGACTACCATACGCAACTCGAACTGTCGCCCAGAGCGCATTGACGTGCATGGTTTCGAGTACTTGGTACTGGTCATTATTGGCACTATGACCTGGAGCGCACTCGCGAGTCGCGGCCTCTAGTACATCCGCATCCGCACGCTCGCATCGGAGGGAACGAGGTTTTGAAAATGGAGAACGAACTATGCGAGATATATGCGAGATACGGAGGCACCTGCGTCGACACCGGAATACAACACCTAAACTAAAGCTAAAGCGACAACGAAAACAAAAAAACAACAGCAGCAGTAAATGTACGAAGGAGGGCATACACGGAGAAAGGCAGCGAGGGCGGATAGATAGTCGACAGATGCAGACGGGGCGTATGTACTGGGTTCGAGGCGATGTTTGTCGTCCGGGTCTCGTGCGGGGTTCAGAGCGGGGGACGAGGGCGGGGATGGGAGCGGTGGGGGCGACGAGGTCCGGCAGCGACGACGAGAGGGAGCAGAGGGAAGGCACGCAAGAGGCTCTGGCGGCTATCCACGCCCGCACGCACCCGTGCTTGCAGCTTCCGCAGCGTCTCCGCGAGCTTGCAGAGAGCGCGGACCCGGTCCCGTCCAGCAGAATCCGCACAAGCGCGAAGCGCAGGACGGACGCGCGACGCGCGACGCACATGTCCCGATTTCCCAATTTCCCAATGTCCCGAAGCGCAGCGCGACGAGACGCGACGCGACGCGTCCACGCCGCGAGGAGTCGAGGACCCCCGCAGTCCGCGACGCGTCGGGCCCGCCGCCGGACGTGTCCGCCGTGCTGTCCGATGCTTCCGCCCCCCGGCCCTCTTTCCAGCCTCCGCGTCCCTTTCCTTAGATCCCTCAGATCCCTCAAATCCCCTACACCAACACCCCCACCCCGCCCACCAAACCCACGCCGACGCCGACGCCGACGCCGACGCCGACGCCGACGGCCCACACCCGCGCCCTCAGCCCCGCCGCGCCGCCGAGCGTGCCCGTGAACAGGGACGGCGGGGGCGTCGTCGGGCGCGTGGGCGTCGATGTGAGGGGCGCGGAGGACCCTGCCGGGGCCGAGGTGGATCCGGAGGCGGATGGGGAGGGGTTTGAGGGAGAGGAGACGGTGAGCGCGGTGGGGGAGGTGTCGGCGTCGGCGGTATTAGCGGTAGGAGAGGGAGAGGGCGAGGCGGAGGCGGCGCGTGTGGAAGAGGTGGGCGAGGCGGAGAAGGTGGGCGTCGTGAGCTCTTGCGCGGGCGTGTTCGTGTCCGCGGGTGTCGTCTCCGTGTGCGCGGTGTCCGTGTGCGCCGTGTTCGTATCCGTGTTCGCGGGCGTAGAGGCGGGCGCTGGCGTCGATAGCATGTCAGACACGGACGAAGGAGAAGGAGGAGGAGACGCGGAGGACAGCAATCGCGGCGTGCTCTCCCTCGGACTCGGACTCGGACGCTCACTTTCGCTTTCGCTTTCGGACGCGCTCTCCACAGGCGTACTCGACGCGGCGCTGGCGGCGGCGGCGGACGAGCTCGCGTGGCTTGCCGCAGCCGTGCTCGACGCCGCGCCTGTTTCGGAGGCGGGGGCGGACTGTGTTTGCGAGGCGGGTGCGCTTGATGTTGGGGAGTTGGTCGCTATTCGGGCGGTGGTAGTTAGTTTTCCGGTTTGCGAGCAGAGGGCAGGATGCGAGACGTACCGCTTTCGGCCGCGCTCTCGCTTGGTATCGCGCTGGGGCTGGGGATGGGTGCGGCGGACGACGCGGCGGGCGTGCTCGCTGTGGGGTGGATAGAATGGTTAGGAATACGGTACAGCGTTTCGACGGAACGAGAGGCATGAGAGCGCATAGACGCGAAATAGGACGGGCGAGACGAACGCGAAAGGTACGAAACGCGAAGCCTCCGCCCGGCCGGACGCGTGCGATGCTCGACGGGCAGCATCCCTCCATCCCGCCCTCAAAATCCCCGCCTCGCACGCGCCCCGCACCGATCGTCCTCGGAACCCTCTTAGACCAGTCCAACAAATCGTAGATCACGCCTTTTTCCCCTTCGCCGCTTCTCCTTCTCCTCCCACTATCAACTTCCTGCCTTCCGTGCCCGCCGGGAAACCCTACTGACCACGGTCCATCACGTCGACCCTCCTCCGTCCCGCGTAGCGATGTAACAGAGCAGGGAAGGCGTGATAGAGTAGTATGATGGCGGATGGGGAGGGGAGAGGCGCGGTAGGTTCGAAACACGGGAAGAGGGGCGAGACGCGAACACGGAAGGAAGATGGGGGAGGAGACACTCACCGGCGGCCTGAGAGATCCCGCACGCGGTTAGGTCCCTGTGGAGTGGGATAGACGATGTTAGCGAGCGTGTATATGCGGGACCATAGGACGGAGACGCGAAAAGAAAGCGGGTAAGGACGCGGGGAGGATGGGTATGAGCCGAGAGACGAAAGCGTACGCACAGACCGGAGCAGCCGTCGACGGACTGGGCGGCGGCCATGGCCAAGGAGGGCTTGCCGCGGGGGGACGAGGAGGACCAGCTCCAGAGGAGGAGCCAGAGGGCGAGGATGAGCCAGGACGGGCGGCGGAGGGCGGACGACATCGCGTCAAAGGTCGGGCGGGGTCGTCGAGGTAGAGGTACAAAAAGAAAGGGAGCTAGGGATACAGCAGGGATACAAGCACGCGAGAGCAGGAAAACGAGGCTTGGAGGGCAACGGGGGTGGGCCGACGGCGACGCGGTATAAACGTGCCCGTGCCGAGGAGAATTGCAGGCGGGCGCGAGGACACCGTGGGCGGGCGCGGGGTCCGGAGCGGGCTGGACCGAGGGCGGCTTGGCACGGCGGGCGGGGGCCTGGGAGCGCGGCGCGTCGGCGTGCACAGCGAACGCGAAGGCGAATACAGCGAAGACGAGGGGGCACGTTAAACAGGCTCGAGCCCGGGCTAGGGATGAGGCTTTTGAGCAGGCGGGGAAGGCGAGCTTCGCTGGCAGCGTGTGGGCGCGCGGCGTCGCGTTCGAGCTGGCTTCGCGGGGCGTGGGGACGGGGCGGGACCGCGGTGGGCTGCGGGCGGTGCACGGCGGGGGCGGGCAATGTGCTGGACGGTGAGAGAGGGCGAGAGGACAGGTGGCGGGGGGAGAGAGGGGCGCTATATATACGCGGGGGGACAGGGGACGCGGCCGCGGTCGTCTGTGCGGGTATCGCTCGGATCCAGCGAGGGCTCCAGCGAGGCATGCAGGGAATATGCAGTGGCATGCAGCGGCATGCACGCCGGGGACGGCAGCGACGTCGACGGGCGAAGCGATGGGAACGACCCCGGGCCCGTGCTCCGGCGCGGTCACTTGATCCTCCCATTCATCCATGTGCGGCGCGTGACCGCGTCTTCGCCGACGTACGCATGGCACGTTGGGCGGGGATGGAGGAGGACGAGAGAGAGGACGGAAAGGAGCTCGAGGCGAGGCTGCTGCGCGTTTCGCCTCGCGCCGCGCCCGCGTCTTCGTCCTCGACCGCCATCTCCTCCCCCGCCACATATCCAATCCTCCGTCCACGCGTGCTCGAAATATCACCATCTCCACGAACACGCTTGGTCGCCGATGAAATAGTCGAACCCTCCAGCGCAGGAGCTGTCCCAACCAGGGCACTTGTACGCACACGCGCGGCTCCGCATGCACATCGGTGTGGCATTTGAATTCGATGTGCACATCCCTGTGCATCGTCTTCAAATCCTGCATCATCCCATTGCCAATCATATTTGCTCTCATCCTTCCTGCGAAGCTCTCCTCCGGTCCGAACGCCGTATCCGCCTCCAAGCCCCAGGAACCTCGTGGCAAGTGCCCAGGATACTGGACAAGGCTTTCTCTGCGTCGAGTAGCGGGTCCAGGTGAGCTCTTTGTATCTTCAAATAGTGCGCATTCGTTACATGGCGTGGCCTCTTATTGCCACAGATACCGCGCAAGTGCGCGCCTTATCCAGCAGACCGTCGTCGAAGATTGCGCTTTTCACGACTCAGCGACACCACCAACCTGTCTCCGACGACGCAATGCGGCCGTACACGTCCAGGACAGCCCCCGCGCAACTCGTGCCCGCCACGGACTACAGTCCCATTCGGAAAAGCCTCGCTCACGCACTTCGCCTTCGGACCCACCCGCGCTCCTCCTCTCGTTCTGCCTAGCCCAAAGGCCTCATATCGCTCTCCCCGACCCGACGCACTCCCTCCGTTGGCACTCGCAGACAGACCGTCCACAGTCCAGTGGACAGAACCCGCCGCCACCTACGATCCCAGGTCCGTCTGCGCACCCTCCGCGTGTACCCCGCCTACCCTCTAACGCAGACTCACAGCTACAGCCCGGGAGGTATCTCCCAGGCGTCATCTGGTACGCTCACCGACGCGCCGGCCACGCTCGCAATATTTGGCGTACGACGTCTGGCGTCGTCGTCCAACGCTCGCAGGGTCCGCTGTACGCGTAACACCGCTGACGTCCTGCACGCCTCGATCCCGCGACGATCCACAAGCCACTTTACACGTCGCCCCCGCTCTTCGCTGCTTGTTCTGCGCCCCCGACCGCAGCACGACTTCAAACTCCCCAACGAGCGCCATTCCCTTGACCTCAACCCCAACCCGACTAGGGAGGATGGAGCGAGCGCGTGGACGCGTGCGATAGCGGCGACGACGACCACAGCGAGGGATTCGGTGTGTTCTGCCTGTGCACGTCGCCGTGCCCCTCCGACCATAATCCCCAAGCTTCGTTCTCAAGTATCCACGGACGTATATCGCCCCCGCTGGCAGCCACGGACCGCACGCGAGCCCGGGCTCCTTCCAAACCCACGTTCCAAGTCCGCGCTGGACGTTCGAGCTTCAAGCGTAAGAGTTGGGACGTGGACGGCGGCGAGCGCACTAGACATTGTGTTCTTCAAGCTTCGGTCGCTGGCTTTACGCACCGCCCACACGACAGAGCAACGTAGCCATAGCACATTCAGGCTTCAAGTTTATCGCCAGAGCAGGAAAAACCTGCCAACGGCGAGAGGACGCGCGCACCGTCTGTCTTCTCAATAGACGCGCTCGCGGTTCGTTCTGACGAGCTAGGGAGACGTACCCTGTCCACACAACGGAGGAACCCCGCCGACGTTGATGCTACAAGGCGTCAGGACTGACGCACCGCATCCAGCTTCCCGACGCTCTCCTCATCCTCGTATTTTCGCAGGCACCGTGCACACTTGTGCTGAGCCCACTGGCAGAACGACATTCGCCGCCCGGTTACTTGGGGCGGCGAGGACAAGCATCAGGCAGCATGCCCAGCCTCCGTCTCCCGAACTCGCCCTCATATCCCTACCCACACCCCCACTCTCACTCGCGCTCGTGTCGCAGAAGCTCACCCCACCAGTGCTACCTCCGTCGATGACGGGCGCGATCGACGATGGTGTGGCATCGTACGCTATGCCTGTGCCGCAGACCGCTGACAGGTTTCATTCGACCGTGAACAAGGACGGAATCGCCGTTTACCTAGCTGGGTTCGTCACGGTGGGAACGGTCCACACTGCAAGGTTGAGCTGGTCGGGCCTCTGGGTGCTGGTTCACGAAGGCGAACACAGACCGCGAAGGGTTTGGCTGGGACGCGGACGGGGGCGGGTCGTCGTGGAAGGGGAACGGCCTGCCTGCCAACGTCATTAATTATCGGAAGACGTGGATGCTTGAACAATCGGCGGGACGCGCGCTGAACGTCTTGTTACAGTATATGACGCGCCGCAGGACTAGAAGCTCACCTTGTCGGCGGCGTGGAACGAAGAGCGGAGCGGTAAGCAGCCGGACTGGATGTCGACGAACGTGTCTGACGCTTTATGCGCCTTAGACTTCACAGCTGCAAATTCGATGTCTGCTCTTGAGACGGCCGGTTGGTAAGCCAGTATAAAGCGCTACCATACGACGAAAAAACCTGCAGCCTGGCCGGCAGTTCCACTGCGCAAAAACTACTTAAATACGCAATCAAGGCCGATTTGAAACTCGTCTTGACGGAAAGCTGCCCCAGGATGACGACAACGGAGGCATACGCGCAGACTCGTCCCGTCAGTGATGTATATTACCTGAAACCATGCGAGCTCGACGTTCTGATACAGACGGACGACGAGTCGCAGGAGGGACAGTAAACCGAGCTGGACACTTGCGCTGGGCAGGAGAGTGGTTCTGGTGGGCTCATTGTACAGGCTACGGTGTCGGATTGCGCTGACATTCATACATAGGGCGAGGATCGTTAGGTGACGATGGGTAGGGGATTATTTCGGCGTCTAAGGTCCTGCTTGAAGTCGCGGCCATCGCTCAGAACCAGTACTACCGCAGTCCCCGCCGCCTATAAGCCCAACGACATCACTACGCGGATGTCCACTCATACCCTCGGCCAAACATTACTGCCCAAGCCCTTGACTCGCGCGTCAAATAAGACGAAATGGGTGATCCGCATCTAGTGCAGGACTACGTGTTGGCAGGCGACGCTTCAAACAAGAATTGCGCCAGGCACTGTAAAGGAGTAGGAGTTAGCCTGGTGTGAAGGATGAGAAGAGCGAAGAGGTACCACCTGCACACACCTGCGCCTGCAGAGCGAGAAAGGCAGAGAGGTCAGACGCCGTGCAAATGGCCTGGAGGCAGTCAAGCGCGGCCGTCTGGAAGGCCGTGCTCGTGCACCCGCAGCTCGAGTCGGTACTGTGGAAGAACATGGTGAGGTCGCGGCAGAGGTGGCAATGGGTGGACGAGACTCGCCTACTGCAGCCGGCAGCGCCCGTGGCCTGAGCAATGCACACCGTGATGCAGGAGTCGAATGAGGGCTGGGCGACGGTGCCGGTGAAGGCGGTGGACGCGAGGGCCGAGAGAATGAGGACGGAGGTGGCATACATGGCGGCCGTGATGGACGAGAGCGAGAGGTGGGCGTGGGCAGGGCAGAAGGGGCTGGCGAGAGGGTTTATATACGGCTGCATCGTCAGATCGGGGACACAGATCGAAGTGGCAGACGAAGGAGAAGATTTTTGCGCTGCAGGGGGCGCGATCTTGCATCTTGTGCCAAACTCAGGCACACTATGAGATATCGGAAGACACGAATGCTTGAACATCGGACGCGAAGCCAAGTAGATTGTTGTGTGATGCGCCGCAGGACTAGAAGCTCGACTTGCGGACAGCGCGGGACGATGAATATGGTACGTTCAGCAGCTTGATTGGATGTCGACGAAATGTCTGACGCTTAGTATTCCTCAGATTGTACAACCGCAAGTCATGCGTCTACGTTGGGTACGGCAGGCTTGTGAGCCTACCTAATTCGCCTCCATGCCGTACAGAACCTGCAACCTGGATGACGGGCTCCCTGTGCGGATACCGCATTTACAAAACCCTCGTGGATGACTACAAGACGTGACCTCGACAGCAAGTGTCCCCAAGGACAAAGGAACAGACATATATTATACAAACTCGTCTTTGACGACCGGCGGCGATGTAAACGGCTTGAAAAGCTGCTGGCTCGAAGATCGATAGAGAGGAGCGGCAAGCTGCCGTTGGTCTGATCTGTTGAGCTATCTGCTTGCGCTGCCCTGTGAGGAACGGTCTTGGTACGTTCATCATTGTACAAACTACGGCGTTGGGTTACGCTGATATTCATACACAGGGCGAGGATCGCTAAACGATGGGTGGAGGTTCATTTTGTCGTCTAGAAAGTCGCGGTTGTCGTACAGCGGCAGGATCGCCCGGCATCCTTGGTGGTTACAAGTTCGATACTATGCCTACGTGGACGATGGATTGGGACACTCGGCCGGACTTCGTTCGCTCAAGCCTTCGACTCGCGCATCGAGGCAAACCGAATAAGTTGGTAGTGAATACCGGCCTATTGGCCGTCGAATGACGCTTGAAACCAAGAAACTGCCCAAGTTACGATGTAGACACTACACTTGTGGTTGTTCTAACGGTGAAACCTTCAAAGTGGGCATGTTATACCAAGAAATTGCGATGATAATCCTACAAATCCGAGTTCAAACAACATTTCCAAAGGACCTGGACTTATTAGCCCATCTCGCGCAACAAAAATGCCAATAAATACCCACATCCGACACACACTCTCCAGAATGTCCCCTCTGCTCCAGAAATCTGTGATCCAACATCCCTGTTTCAGATGACCAGCCAAGCCCTATCCCCGCCAACGCCCCGATGAATTCGAGGCTCACAGTCATATCTGGACGTTCAATTTGGACCAATCAACCATATGCCTATCCACTTTCGCCCTACGCTCAGATCTCGTGCTGAAGAGCTTGCTACCGCCGTCCCTGAATGCATAATGCAGCGACGACTCATCACTGCCTGTACCCATCCTCGAGCCTGTACTCCGGTGGCGGGCCGTCGACCTGCTCCGGACCAGCCACGTGCATCGCAGCTAGTATGCGCCTCATCTCTGCCACCAACTGTGTCAAGGGTGTTATGTCCGAAGTGCTGTTGACTGCGCCTGGTTGCGTCCTCCGGCGTGACGACGAGTCCGAAGACCCGCCTATGCCTGCTGCAGGGGCTGCCATGGTAGCTCCGGGACCATTCTCGAGCTGTGTCAAACCAATGGTCTCTGTTTTCAGTCTCGGCTGACCTTGACCCTCCGTAGGAGCGACAGTGTAAGGTTGCGCGGCGCCTTCATGGAGCGTAGCGATCCTTAGTCGTGCGCGCTTACGGCGGGCGATCAGCAGAGTGAGGCAGCAAACCGCAGCCACTGCCACTGCAGCGACAGTTGTACCTGCAGCAATAGCTGCTTTGGAGGACTTGGATGATCTGGACAGCGTGGAGGAATGCGCGACGGTATCGGTCGGGCCGGCGACTGTCGAGGAGGCGCCGCTAGCGAAGGAGACTAGCGAGACATAGGGATCAGCTTGGTGTGGAGGAACAGCAGTTGGGAAACCTACCGATGGCACACTCCTGCACTTGGACAGCTATCGTGGTAGTGAGGTCGGAGACCGGGCAGTTGGACTCGAGGCAGGCGAGGAGATCCGTCTGGAAGGCCGCGCTTGTGCACAAGCAGCTCAAGCCGGCGCTGCGAGACAACGTCGTTAGACTTTGGCAGCAGGGATAGTGGGCGGGGTGGACTCACGTTCCAGAGCAGCCATCAGTGGACGCGACCTGGGTAATGCACTGCAGGATGCAGGGCGTTAGCAGGCCACTGGGGGTCGCGAAGGGTGCGCTCGCGGGCGAACTCGCGGCGACGGAGGTGTTTGCCGCAGACGAGCTGGCGATGACGGTGTTCGCCGCGAACTGGGCTACGGCGCTGGTGAAGGCGAGCGCGAAGCGGGCGAGGACGGAGGAGGCGTACATGGTGATCGCGATGAACGAGGAGTGGGCGTGGGCCCGAGAACGACAGGGGACGGAGAGGATCTATATACGGAACTGCATCGTCAGCTGGGGTCACAGATCGAAGTGTGAGACGAAGGAGATATCCTTGCACTGCAGGATGCGCACTCATGAACCTTAGGCACACGATGAGATACCAGAAGACACGAATGCTTGAACACGCGGCGCGACGCTGAACGTTTTGTTGTATGTTACGCTACGGTACTGAAAACTCAGCTTGTTGGCCGCATAGAACGGCGAATGGCACGGTAAGCAGTCAGATTGGGTATCACGAACGTGTCTAACATTTTTTACTCTTTCGAGTTTACAGCTGCGAGCTCCTCATTCACGCCAAGTACGACTGGTTGGTCATGAATGGCCGTCATACTACTGTACAAAACCTGGAACCTCGACGACTCGGACGGGTTCACCGCGCAGGAACCATCTCAACAAAAAGTCGAGGACGACTTCAAGACGTGGTTTGAGGGGCAGCCGCTCCAGGGATGCGATGACATACTGTAAGCGTAGATTCTGCAGATTCTCCCGGATTTACTTGTAGTTGAGCGGCGCACTTGACGGCGGTGACTTTGATTGCCTGGCTCGACATTTCCTTACAGAAGAACGACAACTCGCTGTCAACACGTTCGACTATGCCTCTGCGGGGAGCGGTCTCGGTGCGTTTGTTGTAGGATATCGCGTTTGATTGTACTCTAACGTTGATACACAGAGCGAGGACCACTGACCGGTGAATAAGCCTTCGTTTCGTCTGAACTACTGGTATAAAGCATATTCGTCGGTCGCCGTACAGAGCTAAGGTCATCTGCTGCTCTCGCTACCTACACGCTGGGCAATAGTGCTACGCGGACGACGACCAATCGGCCATACTTCGCCTCAACAGGTCCTCGTTTAAGTGACTGTCATGCAAGGATGAATGGTTCGCCTCGCGCGCTAGTCTGCCTGCATCCATGGAACGATGAAATGAAGAGTCACGCGCCCAAGGTGAGATACAGACGTTACTATCGTGGTTATTCTAATGGTTGAATACAGGTAGATTGCAGAACACGACGAAGGCCGTGGAGTACGTTCGGGCTCCACCTTGCCGGTCCCAAACAATGTGAACACGCGATGAACATATTCTTTTGCTTGTGGCAATATGTCGATAATCCGAAAAAAGCGAAACAAATCTCACAAAGCGTCTCATCCATGCCTGTAAACACACTCAAAGCCCCCAATTCATCTCCCTCACGTCCTACCGCGCCTTCGTTCTCAAATCACCAAACGAGCTCCGTCCTCATCACTATTCCGACCAACCCGAGGCCCACACGCACATCATTGATCGCAAAACCATACCCCGTACCGCTGCTTACGCCCGTAATACTCGCACTCGCATTGTTGTCGTTGATACCAGCACCAGGCTCGGACGGGCTTCGCGGGGGGCGCGAAGCCGTTCGATGCTCCAGGGGTTTTCGACCACGAGGCGGACGCTCTCGAAGACGCGGACGACGGCGCACCCGCCGTAGCCGACCTAGTCGAGTTGGAGGCCGACGAAAATAAAGACGTGGACCCAGAGTTGGACGTATACACCATGCAGATTCGTCCGCATCTACTTGTAACCGAGCGGCGCGCCTGAGACAGCGGCGATTTCGATGGCTTGAAACTCCGCTGGCTGGAAATTCTGGACCCGATACAGATGAACAACAAGTCGCGGTCTTGGTGCGTTTGTTGTACAGACCATCGCGTTTGGCTGTGCTCTAACGTCGATACACAGGGCGAGGACCGCCGGATGACGGATGTCCATTTCGTCGTCTTGAATACAGGTTTAAATTACGTCCATCGTACCGAGCCAGGGTCGTCCGTCATTCTCGTTGCCCACACGCTCGACGATATTGCTACGCGGAAGCGGAACGGTTCGCGTCGAGTCCCGGTTTGCTTGCAATCAAGTAACGTTTCAATGAAGAGTTACGCGCCCGAGGTACGATGTAAATATTACTGTCGTGGTTGTTCTAATGGTCGAATAAAGGCCGGTTGAGGAACACGACGACGGCCGTGGACGGTTCCAATCAACCCGAACACGCGACGATCAGTTTGTCATGCGCAACAATATGTCAATAACCCCAATGCCCTAAAGGACGAAAGCAAACTGCACAAAGTGTCCTAAAAATGCTTGTAAACACACAAAGTCCCAAAAGCCTGGTCACGTCCTCCCCGTCCCTTCTTCTCAAATCACCAAACAATACTCATCCCCGCCAACATTCCGACAAACCCAAGGCCTACACCCACACTATTGACCGCCAGCCTACGCGCGGCGCCGCTGCTTACGCCCGTAGTCGCACCCGCACTCGCACTTCCGCTGCTGCTGGTACCGGTATTGGACGCGGAGGGGTTCGCACCGCCCGCGAAGCCGTTCGAGGCTCCCGTGCTTGTCGACGTTGGGGCGGGCGGGTTGGTCGGCGCGTCAGATGTGGAGGCGGAAGCCCCTGAAGACACAGACGACGTCGAGCCCGATGCACTGGACGCAGTCGAGTTGGAGGCCGACGAAGACGACGAGGAGCCCGAGCCAGAGTTGGATGTAGTGAGCGGCTGCTGCGCGCTCACGGTGATGTGCGATATCGAGCTCGCTGCAGACGTCGGCCCTGGTGTGGGAATGCCTGTCAGGCCGAGCGACGCGGGGAAGGAGAGCGTGTCCGCTGTTGCGCCCCAGTCAGCGACGATTCTACGGCGGACATGAAGAGAGGGAGTGGGACAAGGGGGGAGGATAGACGGAGAGGACGAGAACACGATAGACGAAAGACCCACCCCCGAGACAGTCCTTCAGCTGGAGCTGCGTCGCCGCCTCGACGTCCGCGGCCGTGCACTGCGTCTGCAGGCACTCCGACGCGGCCTCGAGGTACGTGTCGTCCGCGCACAGGCACACGACGTTCGTCCTGTGGGGTCCGATTGGATTCCGGCGTCCATGGTTAGGTTCGGTGCATTGATGATGGGCGCGAATTATGAGAGCATGCAAAGTACACGCAGGCACGTCAATGACACTCGAACGTTCCTGCTTGACGAGAGGGAGCGGGAAGAAGACACTCACACGCCCCCGCACACGCTCTGGCTCGCGGCAGTCGTGATGCAATTCGTCGCGCACGCCGAGAGGGTCTGCGCCCCGACGAGGACGAGCTCCAGGAAGGATACACCGAGGAGGGGGAGCACGACGAGCCGCATCGTCGAGCCTTCGGGGGACGCAGATCGAAGTGGCAGACGAAGGAGACGATCCCTGGTCGCAGGCTGCGCAACCTTGTCTCGAACTCAGGCACGCCTGTACAAGTGTGAATGATGCATCAGACATGCACGTACACGGCTCGTGGGACGAGACGTAGGATGGACAGGTGCCTGCCAATCGAGCACAGGCACCGGGATACAAGAGTAAGTAGTCCGACGATCATGCGAGATTCGAGTGCGTACGTTTATCTGCCGTGTCGACGGCGCGTGCTGTATTATGCTCACGATGATTCCCTACAGCGTACAGTGCAAGCACAAGCCCGAGTACAACGAAACAGCAAGCACGACTACGCTACGGCAATGGTAAAGCGAACGCGACGAGCAGGTATCAAAGCGTACGATCGGGGATCGGGTATGAAGAGTTCAAAGTTCGAAACTAACGACCAACGGTCCAAGTCCATGGGAGTCCGCACGAACACAGCGTCTCTGCAAGGGTCCGAGTGACGAAACGACCCTCGCATTTTGCATCCCGCATCAGCATTTTAGAGGACGAGCCCCGCGCCGGCGAGGACACTCGCAAGGGCGACCGCGACGCCCGAGAGCGCGCCGAGGTTGAGCGTGACCTTGCCCGCGGCGCTCGCCGTGTTGGATGCAGTGCCCGACGAGGCACTGCTTGCGCCCGAGGACGCGCCGGAGGCGCCAGAGCTGGCGGCAGACGAGGCACCGGAGGCGAGGGACGAAGCCGCGGAAGAGAGCGAGGACGCCAGGGATGACGCGCCGGAGGCGAGAGAGGAGGCGGCGGACGAGGCGGCGGAGGCGGCGGATGAAGCGGCACCCGAGACGGTCGAGGAGGCACCGCTGGCGACGGAGCTCGCGCCGGAGACTGCAAGTGCAAGGGCGTGCGGTCAGCATGACATGCGGCTGAGAATGTGTGCGGGGACGTACCGGTGGCGCACTCTTGCGCTTGGAGAGCCGTTGCAGCGGTGAGGTCCGCGGCGGTACAATTGGCCTGAAGGCAGGCAAGCGCGGCGGTCTGGAAGGCCGTGCTTGTGCACACGCAGCCCAGGTCGGTACTGTGGAAGAACGTCGTGAGATCCTGGCTTGAGACGGTGAGTGGGCAGGACGTACATGCTAGTGCAGCCACCGGCGGACGCGGCCTGGGTGGTGCACGTCAGGACGCAGGGCGTAAGGCCGCTGGGGGTCGCGAGGGGCGCGCTCGCGGACGAGCTGGCGACGACAGAGGTGTCTGCCGCAGACGAGCTAGCCACAGCGGTGTCGGTTGCGGCCGAGGACTGGGCGACGGCGCCGGTGAAGGCGAGGGCGAAGAGGGCGAGGACGGAGGAGGCGTACATGGTGGTCGTGATGGACGAGGCGTGGGCGTGGGCGCAAGAAGAAGAGGGGACGGAGGGGTTTATATACGCGCGACGCGGTGAATTGCATTCTTCGCATCGGAGGGCGCTCGAATCTGGGGATCCTCTCCTTAGCACAGGCGCGCACCCCCCGCATCAGCCGCACACCGTCCATCACGGTCACCAGACCCGCCCTCGTGCGTCATCCACAGCATGGCGCGCTCGCTTCGCCGCTGTGCGCGTGGTCGAACGCGGTCGCTGCAACGAACGGAAGGGTTTGCTCGTCGTACGACGCGTCGAGGGCCGTGCGGAAATGGGGACCGGATACGGAAGGACGCGATTCTAGGTTATGATGAGGAGCGGAGAGAGGGCAGCAGCACGGTGAGGAGGATTCCGAACGTGCGCGCGACCACGCCGCCGTCCCACGTCCCGGTGGAGTGCTCCATCCCATTGTTCCCGTGGAGCACCCGCGAACTCGATATGTTTTTGTCCACAGTGCACAGGGGTGTGTTTAGCTTCGCAGATGCGTGAGCTGTAGGACGTCGCCGTGGATCAGAGGCGGGTCTGGACGGGCAGGGGTGCGAACGGCGGCGGCGTAACAGGGTTTGCGCTCGCACCAGAGTGAGACGCCATCCGTCCAACACAGATCCTGCGAGATCGAAGAACGCAGGCGGTGCACAGACGCGTTCTGCAGCGCGTCCTATTTGCTTTTCGTGTGTCTTCTCGTCGTGTGTATGTCGTACACGTGAAATCGAATTCGTCCCGGTCGTGCGGTGTGCAGGTGGCGTTTGGGCCGGCCTCTGTTGTCCGCGACGTGCGTGCTGCAGGGGACGATGTCATTGCGGATACTGTTCTGTCGACGCAGTAAGTGCGCAGTCGCGGGTTAGGATTGTGCATGTACTCGAAGGTCATCCCAAACGCACCTCGTCGGGCACTGTAACGCGTCGTGTGAACCGCGGCGGGTGCCAAGTGCACTGCGAGAGGTCAGTATATTCAGACCCGCGGTGTCGACGAGACCGTGTCGAAACGTGACCTGCAGTTGGTCCGAGTCGTGCTCGAACCTGCTGCGAGTTACGTTGGCTGTTTTCAAGGACCGGCGATGTGGTAATCGCGCCTGTCGAGTCGCGTACGTATCGCGGCTCGCGATGCTTGTCCGCACCACCACCTACCACACCTCGTAACCCTCTCGTCATCAGTCCTGCTGTAGTCTTTGGGTATCATGGCTAAGTGGCATAGCCTTTCACGCGAACTACACGGCGAGAAAGCGACAGGTATTCGTGTACATGAAGGGACTCGAAGAGCAGAGTTCATAGTACAGCACAGACGAGTCCGTGAGTGTACATTTTCACGACAGACTGACAAAGAGCGAGCATTGTCGAGCAGGTACGGCAGTCCGAGATCACAGAAGGGTCTTCGCAACAGAGGCATCACGGAGCGTTCAAGTCCATAGGTCGAGTCCAAAGCGCGGTCTTCAACCATCAAAGCACAAACCAACAGCGACCGTTGACTAAAAGACCAGCCCAGCACCGACCGCCGCACCGACGACCGCAACGCCTACCGCGCGGGCCGCCCCAACGAGGTCAAACCGCACCGCACCCCCCGCGCTCGACGCCGACGTGCCCCCGCCCGTGACCGAGTTCGCGCTCGAGATCACGCTGCTCGCGCTCGAGATGACGGACGACAGAGAGGACAGCGAGGCCGAGGCGGCGGGAGCTGTGGGACGCGAGTTGATGTATCAATTCCCTCTTGCGAGTCGGGGAAATGATGTATCATTAGTTAAATGATATATCATTTACAGACGCCGTAGATTAGTAGTTCGTCTAGGTTATAGCTTACA
>SWBT01000142.1:0-203041 GCA_005298045.1 Pleurotus ostreatoroseus | reverse complement strand
CGTTCCCATACTCTGTGCGATACGTTAGCTGTCACCGGCTTACAAGCGTAATCCACTAAGTCTTTGGGTTCGTCTAAAGGCCTCTAGGACCGCCTGTTACTTAGTCTTGAGGTTGTGCGACTCGCTCGCGACTCGACTCTACCAATCGCGACCGTACATTGCGACCGCGACTCTGCGACTCTTGCTTCTACTGCGTTCGCCAGTTAGGGCCCGCGACCTGTGTCAGTGATCTTGCGTGTATATCACTCGACTAGGACCAGCCCGACCTGTGTTATTCGTCTCCTCCTACTTGCATCTCTAGCGACTCAACTCCTTCGGTCGCGACTCATCCTACCGCGACTCGCGACTCATTCCACTACTCGACTACGCTCTCGACCACTTCTATCCCCAACTCCCTCCTTCAGTAGAGTTGCTGACCGACTATCACGCGACTCGACACCATTATATTCCTGTCTCCTCCTTTATCCCAGATCCCACGACCACACACATCACAGCACGAGTCGACGCGACTCGATTATATTCTAGGGTTTTGTTTACAGGTTTTGTCTAGGTGTTTAGGTCCTTCGACGACGGTCAGGACTATCAACGCGCGACTCGCTCATCAATCAAAGGCGTCGCATCGGAGGCGATGTCAACGAAGAGGAAGAGTACGAGGAAAAGAAAGTACCGACGGTGAGTGTAACATCTAGTATACACGATCTACGACGCTTACAACGATTGCAGAGCACTAGCGGAAAGAGTAGCAAATCACGAACGCAATCGGAAACCAATAAGAAGACTGCGTCCGGCAAGAGTGCACAAGATCGCTCGGGGAGCAAAAGAAAACGTGCGGTCGTCGTTGTCGTCGACTCAGAGGACGATAGGCCGAAGAAAAAGGCACTCGTTCGTAAAAAGTCCAAGAGAATCATCAAATCCCCCACTCCGGACGCCTCGGCAGGTAGTGAAGACCACGAAGAAAGCGACAACAGCGCGACCGGGGCTCAAGAAGAATACGAGAAGCCTACCTCTACATCGACTAGTGTGGGAACACGAAAGAGAAAACGCGACGCGGACGTCGCAGAGGTTGAAGAGCATCAAGCTCAACCGCCCGCGGTGAAAAAACCACGCGAACTCACTGCAGAAGAACGTTCAGAGCTAGAACAGATGTTCGACGACGAGGAACTCATCGAAATGTTGGTTGGCGGAGGTATTCGCTGTGCAAAACACATCAGAGGCATGAGCGGATGGAAGAGAGACAACATAAGCTATTCGCTTGGACTTATGGGATTAACCGCATTCCAGATCGGGCAAGTGTTGCAACAAGTGGACGGTAAGTACGATATGCTGTCAATGTTTGCTGCAAAGGTTGACGTATATCGCGTACAAAACAGTGTTATCGACGTAACCCACGGCTTCAGTAATCTTCGAAGGTCTCAGTCGCTCTCGCTGGAAATCAAGTAGTTCTGTCAGTAAACCATATAAACGTTTTCTTTCCGATATGCGTACAAGTACATGTTTCAAAATACGTAATCTGAATACTATGCGTTCTACGTGGCAGCGTGTATATGCTACATACGCTCAGAAACACCGAGCACAACATAAGTAAAATGTCGCAATACGGCGTTGTAAAAACTGGAAATCAGAAGTATATAAAAGCATCAACTCCCCTCTGAATAACGCCACAAAACTCATCCCAATCAATATCGTGGCGATGGATCAACATTAACCCACCAGTTAATGAGCCTATACAAGATACATCATTTTCAACATAAACAGTATATATAAAACACTTACGGTCAGAACAACGTAAACCGGCAGCAGCGAAAGCGTCTTTGATATGTCTTTCGGCTTCTAAGTATTGTCGTCCGGAGCCCAAGGCGGAGTCGTCGATGTGTATGACAACGCCTGTCAAAGAAGGCACCTTCCGTGCATAGAGCCCAATGCTATGCCAATCGACGCGAAGCGACAAAGATTCTGCATTGGCAGCGGAAGTGCCATGCGCGACGTCGAAAAACAAATCCAAGACCTTCAACGTCGATGGCAAGAATCGTACGACGCTATACAGGCATTCCAATTGAGTTCCCATGGATATTCCTGTAGCACTACGCGTGCAGGTAGTGCGCATATCGATGGGTACGTCTATTCGAACATACTCCACTGATGCGCAACGTGCTAAGGAGCAAAAGGCAGATCGCCACCATTCGTCCGTAGTATCTACAGTAGATTACCATTCAGTAGACGGTAGCATAACGCACGAATATGAACGCACTTATATTGTACGGGCATAGATCAAACCGACACCGTTTAAGAGTTTGCTGATTATATTCCACCACCTTGAACAAACAGACGGCGTCTTCAAGCCGAATTTCTTGAAAGCTCAAATTTTCGACCGTCCGAAATAACTCTTGGCCAACAGGCAACGAAGGTGAATCCTCTCGATGTTGCGACTGCACTACGCGGAGAGTCGAAACCGGTAGCGGTTCCAAATTTGTGGGAATATGGCCGCCGTGTGCGAAATCCATAAGAACAACAGATTCCCAGCGGTCCGTGAGCCCAAGCAACGTGAGCACAGCAGGATCGCTGTCTTCTACTCTCCACACGACGTCGAGGAGCAGATGGCGCAGTCGATCATGCAAAGGGACAACCGGCCGTTGAATCGTAGGAGCCGTCCAGCCCATCAACTTCAACGACAGCGACTGAAGCCCAGGGAGCGCTGCGACCAGGAGCATGCACTTGTGCAAATCAAGCGACTCGTACTCTTCTATCTGGATCCGCGCACCTCCTCCCAAAGTCAACATGCGCACAGCTTTCGCCAGATGGGTATTCTCCTTGAAGAAGGCCACGAGGAGCTCGACAGTCTTGCCAGAGTGCTTGAGAGTATACTCCAAAGAATAATAGCGTGCTTCAATGGCTGTAGTACGCCAGCTCCGAGCAGCCAACGAAAGCGACCTCAAAGAAGGGCCGTCGATAACCATGTTCGCAATACGTTCGCGGATGTCGAGGGGTAGAAGAAATGCCATGGTGAGTAGCGGAGGTGATTTGAGTAACAACAGAGGGGAGCAAAACGGACCGTCAACGACTATCTCTCGCGCAGCATTCTAAAGGCAGAGAATGTGATAGCCACCGATCAATAATAGAGGCGTTGGAAATAGTGAGTAACTAAATATCTTTCGGGGCTAAGCTATCCATTAAAATCTTCGTCTGCTCTTTCTCCACCAAATACAGATTTAACAGCTCCAGATCGCCATGCCATCCAGGCAATGCTCGATCCTTACAAATCATCCGCCCTTCCACAATAACTATGTCCCCACACTCAATATTGCGCGGATCAATTTTTGTCTGCTCGGTCCGAAATGGGTACACGTTAGTAGCAGCGTCGTACACATTTGTGAACGGCAGAGGCTGAGAGATTGCTTCAGCGAATGCTCCTAAAAGACTATAAACTCGAACACTTACCAACCAAGAGTCATCCGCACTTGGCCGAGTCAACATATTCTTCGACACGCTTATAACAGCGCCTATACCGTCTATAGCACGCAGATGATCAACAATCTGGCATACGGCGCGCCGCCTATGTACTCACCACGATCATAATAGCCAACGCGTCTAATCAGAGTGATGAGAGCATTGCCGTCAGCAGGATGCAAAGGAGCAACCTCGACAAACACGTCCTCAAGGGGACCACCATCATCCGCCGATAAAGCTAAGTCACGAACGCGACCGCATAAGCAGAATACAACGGGTTCTCCACCAACGGATAAATAAGTCGGGCGAGACTGTTCACTGCCCACGGCTTTTTTTATCCAAGGTTCATCGAATGCGCGAGGCAAATAATGCAAAGCTGGAAGTTTGAATGAATCGGCCATTGTACGTTGAGTAGATGGGTCGCGTGAAGGGGGAAAAAACAGTAGAAAGTGCGCTGAGTGGAGGGGGTAAGAATGAGCTATCGCACAACTCCGACGGAGCAAACGATCGGCGGGAAGAGAACACGAGATGCGAAACCACACAGGTCATCAGTAGTCGTATACGTCAGAGAGGCGAAATAACAAATGACATAGAATGCAACACGACACAGCCGCGAATATCGGCCAAGTGATAACATGAGCAAGCAACCCTCGAAAACGACACGAACTTTAGATACAGGGCGAGCGCGATCTGGCAATAGGAGCAGCAGCGCGACTAAGACGTAAGCGGTTTAATGTGATCGCCGCATTTCTACAAAACAGACCGCAAAAACAAATATTCCATGCTCAAAAGCACTGATATGACTAGTTCGTACTAGAGAACGGAAGTATGTCGCTGCACAAACTGGGCCCTTTCCGCCGATCGCTTCAAACACAGCTAAAATACAGATAAATAATTCAAAAAGGAAACGAAACATGGAGCTCCGCCGAAGCTAACCACAAAATACCGTGCAAACTCATGCCGAAACATACGCAGTTGAATCACAAGGCACTATGATCAGAGGAGCACATACCTTATGGGGGAAAGAGGGGTCAGGGGCGGGAGCAACTTTCCAGCGACGAGGAGCACAGCAAAACGAAGCCGAGACAGGAGCGACAGAACATGAGCAGCCGCACTGCGGAAATACGACCAACAGGTTCAACAGCCGCGACACAAGGAAGCCAAGTAATGAAGAGCACGAGGCAAACTGGAACTTGTTTCGAATACGACTCGGAGCAAGTATGCATAAATACGTCTTTCAGAACGTATTGGAACGATATGCCGACGAAATTATACAGAGACTGCTTAGCCTACAGCTTAAGAAGCTCTAAACCATACTGCCTCGTAGAACCTTGACTCCCATAGTCGAAAGCCATCATAGGCTTCATCAGTGAACGCTTAAAGCGAATACCACAAGACGTGATTTCAGGAGGCGACTAAACCCAACAACAACAATGAGTTGTAAACCAGAAGCGGAGTGAGGAAATGCACCGAGGAAGCCTTCCGAATAATATCGTATAATCCAGTGGGAGTTGTTGGATTATCCAAAAGGGTATAAGGGTCGTACCAGTGCTAAGAGGTTGAAATTGAACGAGTCTGTCGAACCACAAGCTGACTGCGGCAATACGTACGCGACCGGGGCGTTGTGGAGGAGGCATACAGTACAAACGTTTGAAAGAAAATGTGGATAGAGGTAGCTGTAAACCAAGAGTACAAAGTGAGGCCAGGGATAAACAGCGCGCGGGCGTAAATGGTGCCTGACGAGCATTTATAATGGCTGCAAATAGAGAACATATTCGATAACCAAGCAAGGAGCACCAGATACAAAGCCTCACAAATAAGCAATTCCTCCGTTGAGAACGTGTGTAGCTAACGACAAGCTACAGTAAATAAAAAAATACAACAAGCGCTTAATGCTTTCGGATAAGAGCAATACCCATCAAGTCTAGCTCTGTGCTCCAAGACGTCGCATGGGGTAAACATGTTTTGGCCACGCTGCATTCCACAACAGCGGTATCTCCAAACTCGATGTTGGCAGGGTCGATACGCTGCATGTTCCAATGACTGCTGTAAGGCCGACAACGTGCGTCGTACACATCCACGAAAGGCACAGTCTGTATGAAAAGACATCAGCATCGACAAGTAACACGAGGTGAATACAAACCTGGAAGGACTCATATATCGTACGACGGATCTGCATATTCTTGACGGCTTCGAGTAGCCCCGCGGGGTCAGGTTGATAAGCTAAAGGTTGACACACTAAGTGCTAGAACATGTCGAATAGAAAGAGGACGAACGTTTCACAGGCTTAGCAACCTCGCAACAAAGGCGGTTGAGAGCAGCATCGTCTGCAGCATTAATAGGCTCGAATAGCAACGATACGGCATCCAGGGCATGCTCGCCACCGTCATTAACGAGATGTACATCTCGAATAATAGACAATATAGAAAAGATGATAGGGTCGCCGTTGGAAACCAAGTGCATGCTGGCCGGATTGGTACGAGACGGTGTTTCCCAAGCATAAACGCGATCGAACGAACTGGGAGTGTAATGAAAACGAGGCAAGGAGTGGACCAACGCAAATGGACCGAGAGACGCCATGAGATCCGTGAGCTTGTGTGAGCGTCGAAGTGGCAGTGTCAACTAGCAGGAGATACAGTATGAAGGAGGCGACGCTCGCACAGTGAACAAAGCAGCGATTTTATACGAAGATAGGAGTTCAAAGACGTCATAGCACATTCCAAGCGTAAGTAAAGCACGGAGCTCCACGTGTTACTCGATCTATATGACACATGTCGTGTCAAAGATTCTACAGTGCACTATCAATAACGTCACGAGGAAAACAACCGATTGGAAAGCGTTGCAACTAAGGAAGATAAGAATCTAGAAGTGCAGACTGCAGCAGGAACGTATACGCATAGAGCAGAACAGTATTCCTAACAAGAGACTCACCGCATAGCCACATTCATGATCGGCCCGCAGCATAAATACAGCAATCGAGCTTTGCCACATACAAGAAAAGTCTGAAAGCAACACAGTGCAGCTTGACGTATCAGGATATCCCAGGAAAATCCGAAGTGCTTAACGTGTTTGAGAATCATACGACGCAAGACGTATAAGATCATGCTCTACACGTCTATGTAAACACATCATGCGCTCGATGAAAGTAGAGATACCTGCCTGAGGTTTCAGTCGGTCCGCCTAGCTCGCCATTGTATTTACTTTTCTATATATACTCCCAAAAAAGATAAGAAGCAACTGTAGAATGTTTAACCGACGATAAGATGCATAAACTGTATTAACATGTGTTCGTTAAACGTATACTGCATGAATATGACTTTTCAAACGACGTCTTTCTTTTAATCTGTACGCATCACACACTCAAAAATTAGACAGTTTCCCAATGAGCAAAATCGGTATACACAGACTTCGCAATAGTAAGTTCATGCAGTCCATTTAGTGGAATTAAAACGAGTTCAAGGCTCTGCAATATAACGTAATACAGTGTTTTAGACGTGTTGATCAAACGCGTCGCACAGACGAGCGCTTTGCGTCTTCCACTTCGCTCACTGCGTCGCCTCAGACGCATCCGCTACCCAACGCATTTCCCGCCAATCACACCTTCAGTAAGTGGTCCAACCATTCAATCTAGGGCTAGCTCACCTTGTTCGGCTGCAAGCAATCATGGTTTGGTTGCAGTACGACGACCCGACCATCTACGCCACATATCGCGGGCGCTACGCCCTCCTTCGCTGGATCCGGCAGAGCGAGGAGTTCAGGCGCAAGGTCCGCATTCTAGTGAACAAAACCACGCACATTTGGCCCGAAGAGGCTGAAGTCCTGTGAGTCTTTCGAACGCTCTCTTTGTATTGGTTGACGGTCCTTTACAGCGGAGGACTTCACGTGTCCGACTCGGACGCGATCGACCACTTCACCATCCGGGTGACCACAGACGCCGTGTACAAAATACACGTGCACGCTTGGGAGGATGACGTATATGAGAGTAAGTAGATCGATTTGTATCCGATTTCCAGATCTCGAAAAGGCTAACGAGCGATCGATCAGTTCTGATGGGCAACTAGGGTAGAAGCGCGCGGAGGCGGTGCGGGGAATAGAGATACACGTAGGAACGTGATTTAGTCACAGTAGCAGCAAGTAGACATAGCACGAAAAGCGAACAGTAGTTAGTTGACCAGTAGTGCGACCGGACGAAAAACAAATGCGAATAGAATATATAGTAGCAAAAAGTACAACGTAGTTTACAGCGATGTAGAAATAGACATATACGTCATTTAGAGTAATACCATGCAAAAATATACAGACGCATAGCGATTGAAGCGCAACACGTTCGAAAATAAGTAAAGGCGTACAAATCGTACGCCGCATTCCATCGTGATCGAAGGAACGAATAAAACTCCAGCCGTATCGGAGGAGAGTGATAGTAAGATAATACAGATAGGAAACATATACGTAAAAACACTGTAAACGATTATTAGATCACATTCAAGCGAAGCACCGCTTAACAAGACTCACCACTGTACAACGGCGACCATAAGATGCGAGCATCACTATCCGCTCCAATTTGAGTGGTCGGTGAAGGAATGTCGCCTAAACAGCATAAGACGTGAGCACGCTGCGTCGGGTTGGCGGTAGCGAGCACTAACTCACAGCATATCTTAATCTGCTGCAAGCCCAAAGTTGAAATGCACTGCGAAGAACTGCAAGACCGAGGGTGTAAATGCATACGTGCACTTCGCCGTCGTCGAGTATGAACGCTTCGAGATCATCATGCACAAACGGAGCATTTTGTCGCCCAGCTCGCTACCGGCCCTTTAGCTGCATGCACTGCAAAGCGTTAGCAATAGCTTTGATCGTTCATAAAGGGCACATACAGAAATTTTTGTCAATCGGCATGCCACCGTCCCTTCGCTGTTCATCGGCGCCGTCAGCTGCACGCCCTGCAAACCGTTAGCAACAGCTTTGATCACCCACGAAGACCACATACGGAGTCTTTCGTCTCCACAACCAGCATTCACGAGTGCACGAAGATGTTCAAGCACGTCGTTAGGTTGCCGAGCTCAGCAACACAGTCTGTAATAAGTCTCGTAGGCGATCATGCCAGACGAAACAGTTGTGTTCATCGGGGCCGTCAGCTGCACTTCCTGCGAAGCGTTAGCATTAGCTTTGATCATTCACGAAAAGCACATACGAAGCCTTTCGTCACCCAGCTGGCCACTGTCCTCTCGCCCTTTGCTATCCTACGTCTGCACAAGTAGCACTAACACGCGCAAGTATCCACTACTCGCGGGCGTTCGCACAAACGAGGTAATCGCACGCAGCGCGCGAGCATGCTTCAGTGCACGAAGGCGTACGAGTAGGTCGTTTGGTTGCCGGACTCAGCAGCGCGATCTCTGATAAGACAGGTATGTTCATCGGCACAATCAGCAGGACGCCCTGTGAAGCGTTAGCAAAGGCTTAGATCGTCGATGAAGAGCACATACGGAGCAATTTTTCCACCAGCTCGTCACCGTCCCCAACGCGCTGCGAACTGTTAGCCACAGTAGATGTCGTTCAAAAGGAGCACACATACGAAGTTTGTCGTTGCCGAGCTCGCCACCCGCCCGTTGCAATCGTACGTCTGGATAAGCGGCACGTACACGCCCACATGCACAGAGAGGCAGGCGAATGTTTGAAGAAGCCCTCCTGTATCTAAAACAACGTAAGAGTAATAGCTTAAGAGTGAGTACGAAAAAGCAAATAAACAAAGGCCCTTACCAGTTCTCGTGAGCCCGAGCACGAATAAAGAGAGCCTGAGCTAGAAGCCGCAGGCAATACGCGGATGTGGAGGTCGCAGATACGGCCGAGCAGAACGCTGTGGATAGACAATCGTAACCATCAGGGCAACGCGCATGCAAGCATGGGAAGAAACGATGCATGACATGAACCGCTGAGTCGGGGAGACGAAGCAGGATGGAGAAAATGAGAGCAAGAGAGAGGCGAGATAGGTCGCAAGGTAGATGTAACGTAAGTATAGTAAAATAAAGGTTATATTCCCACGGTCAATGTAAGAGTCCCACGCTTACAGGAAAAAACGCGTGTGCTAGCAAAGACCGAGCGCAATAGAGCTGCTCCTATAATGCCGAAAAGGACAAGCTCCCCCTATCATACTCAATAATATACTCCAATGTAAGGACGGCCACAGTAATCTTGTACATAAAGTATATGGGTAGAATATGTATAACTGTAAATAAACATATACAGCTAACAAAATACACACATAAGACGTATACTTCCGAATGTGTCGCATTGTAAACTTCTGTTCGAATACGGAACACGTCCACCTGCAGAATCCGCTCAAAATATAATATGACACACCAACCAAGTGAAATAGGAACGCATATGCTATTCAATAAGGTCTGCAGTAAAGAATGGAGAACGGCACGTTGACCAAAAACAACAAACTGCACGGAAACGCAATGGGAAATTGCCCCTGTGCATGTATCCAACGCAGTCATCTAAAGATCTGATAGCCAAATAAGTTATAGCGCGAATAGCAATGCGTATCACATCCCGAATCTCAGGAACGAAATCTGTAATTGTAGATTGCATACGATTCGTGCATCCAAAATTGGATTTTTCCCGGCGATCGACCGACAGCGGTGCTATAGGAGGTATTCGGCAAATATAGTAAGGCGCAGTGGAGTGTACATACCAAGGGTCCGAGTCGACTGGTCGAGACGCAATGGGCGTACAAACGAAGAACAGCGCAGTGTCTCGTACGCACTCGCTCTTCCGTTCGGTGAGCTCAGCATAATACAATTAAGTACGCATCTGAGAAGAAGGAGAAGAGAGTGGCAGACAGAGCTCGTAAGGCGGCAAGTCTACAAAAGCGCTGAATAAATCATCAAGCTACTTATTCACGCAACATAACGCGATCAAGGTTACAGACGCAATAGAAGTATTAGCGTCATTCGCCCCTATTGGCGCTACGCAAACTCATACTACATCAGCAGAGGATTGACCACACGCGCAGCCACGCCCAGAGGCACACGCGGCCCGAGGTTCGAGACCGGCGGACAAAGAGTTATTGGGTGAGAACTGTAAAGAGAAGACAACACCTACTGCTAACACTGCCATGGATGGAACGCTGTCGCATGGCCGGTTCAACACCTACCCCACCGACATACTGGGCGAAATAGCAGAACATATGGTGGAGGACACACGCAGCCTGCACAGCTTCGCCCGATTGTGTCAGAGCACGGTGGCAGTATCGCGCACGGTACTCTTCCGAGACTGCTATGTCGAAATCGGCCAAACCCGACATCCACTCGCCGCCTTCATCGAAGTGCTGCATGGGCAAAACAATATCGCCTGGTCAATTCATGCGATGCGACTGGGGAGCGATTCAACGGACGGATACGAGCGCACACCGGTGACCCTACATGAAGTTGCGAGGCTTCTGCACGCGTTGCCGCAGGTGCGACGCTTGTGGCTCTATACTCTGGAATGGGTACCGTCACCGCATAGCCTATTCCTAGAATACGAACATACTTCACTGCGCCATTTAAAACTCGACTCCATAGAATGCAACTCGCCACGAGAGTCCCCGTTTGAGCTGCTGCGCGTCTGCTCACAATGGGCAAGCGTGAACGTGAAGGACTTGCAATCAGCACAAGAGACGACGTTCATGCAGACCGGACCCCACAAAGCAGACCGCCTAATGCTGACGTGGTTTCCATTCACGGGGGATTGGAGGCTGGGGATACCGAAAGCGGCGGAGGCGTTGACGGAGCTAAAACACATAGAGATCACGGACGTAGTCGACGAAGTAACTGGCCTGCTTAAAGAATTAGTGGAAGGAAACAAGGCGACTCTGAAGGCCCTCACCATCGAGCTGTGCCCGATATTTACAGGTGGGTGCTATGCAGATCGTAATCGCTTCAATAAGTTGACGGGACGACAGTGGCCAGGTACAGGTCGTTTTCCGCCATTTGCGCCGAGCTCCGGCAGTGCTCGCAGTTGCAATACATGGCCATAAAGATTCCAGCGTCGAAGGAATACCTGGAAAGCTCACCGCACCGCCCAGGAACCGTTGGAGGGCATGTCGAAATCATGAAGAGGTTGATACATTTCATGCCCCGCTCCGTGCGTTATGTACATCTACAAATCGACACGCAGGTTTCGGAAAGCCTACAAGAGGCCAAGACGTCAGCGACAGCCGTAGCTAGGTGGGAACCACTAGCCGAGACGCTGGCATCTAAGCACGACGTGCAAGGAGTTCGAATATCGTTTCTCTATAACGAAAATAGGCGGCCGAAGTGGACGGCAAGGAGAAAGAAGACCATTAACAACATTCACCAAAAAACCTATCCGATCAAGCAAGGTAAGAGCTCTGATTAGCTGAAGGCAAGAACTAACGCAGTGGTGGCAGGCTCCGTCGGAAGAGACAGTGTGAGCTTCTATCGGACGGAAGGGGGGAGGGACGAAGCAGAGGCAATATACACGCAGTACGGGTAGGTGTAAAGATGGACGTGTATGAAAAGTGCACAGCGGAACAGAGAGGAAGCTGAATGTGGGCCGAGCTAGGAAAACAGAGGTAGCAGCCAGCGAGAATCTGCGCGCCCTGCGGCCCGTGGAGCTTGTTGAGCAAGCTGTGGCTAGAGCAGGAGGCGCGGGTGCAAGTACTAGGAGGCGGAGCAAGAGGCTGCACAGTACACACGATAGATCAAAAAAGGCGCAGCCGTAATTCCTAGTAAAAGGTATAGTCAGCAATGTGCTATTTTCCTCGCTTACACGTCTCGAAAACGCCTTACGTCTTATCATCGAGCAAGTACTTGCTCTCTAGCGGAACGAACGAACCGCGCGCACATTGTGCCAATTGTACGCACAGTTTTGCAAGCTGTGACTCGATTGAGCATTGTAATCAGACGGTAATTGCAATGAGTGCACTCACCTAACAACTTCAGTAAGCAGACGCGGACTGTATTTGAGCGTGTTTATACAGTATTAGAACTGTATTCACAACATAAGATACAGTATGATGCGATGACCTTAGAGTACGGACCGAAAAGTAACCACACGACTACAGACACAAATACTGCTTCATAACAACCAGCGCGTACGAATGGTCAAAAACTGTAACGACATCGACTGAAGGTAAGTACAAATACAGTTTCTAAGACGTGTTTACGTACGAGCCGATCAAAGACGTATTAGCATGGGCGCTACACGTCTCTTTAACCACGCTCTGCGCTTGACATACGGTCAAGCCACTCGTACATAAAACACATCCCCCCAGGCTTTATCCAGTAAGTACATCGGTAGATACAAACTAGCGTAGTAGTTTAACATTGTATTTATTGAAGTCGGCATGGTTTGGCTCGAGTTCGCAGACGAAACCCTCTACAGCTCGTACCGCCGGCGCTTCGAGATTCTGCGTTGGATTCGACAAAATCCCGAGTTCCAGGACGAAGTAGCCAGAGTGGTTCAGAAGGCACAATGGAACTATTGGCCGCAATACGGTCGATTACTGTAAGTATCACTCACTGACGTCCGCGCGAGACTAACAGCATTCGCAGAGGCGCGCTTCACACGTCGTGTCGCGACCCCGATTGGCACTTCACGGTCGAAATAGAACTCGACAAGGTGTACAAGGTACACGTGCACGCATCTAGACAAGACGTCTACGATAGTAAGTACTGTTCTCGACGCCAGATCTAGATCGAACACGATCTGATCGAAATCCATCAGTTTTGATGGGATTGTAAGCGCTTGAAGCGCGAGTAGGTGACGACCTTAGTGTTTGGTCTGGGGAAAAAGGTAACGACGAGCGATGGCGTAATAGTAATAGACAGCAAAAGTAAATCCACATACTCGGCGAACGGCGAGTATGAATCCTTGTACATAATAAGTGTCAGTCAAAGTAGGGACGCGTAGATCATACAGAAAACTATACCCACATACACAATTGTAGCAATATACATACTTTTCATGCGGCACAACCTGTAAGGAACGATACAGCGACAGAGAATTATAGTATGTTCTACGCACGGTTGTGAACTGCGTAGGAATGCAGTATAAAACCTGTATTTTGAAAAAAGACGTATTCACTGCGACCAACCAATTAATTTGGGACTGTCTCATCTTGTTCGGCCGTAAGCAATCATGGTTTGGTTACAGTACAGTGAACCCACCATCTACGCCACTTATCGCAAGCGCTAGGCTCTCCTACGCTAAATCCGCCAAAGCGACGAGTTCAAGCGTGAAGTACGCTACATAGTCAACCACACCACGCGCATTTGGCCCAAAGAGGCTAAAGTTCTGTAAGTTTTTCGTTCGTTACGCTCCAATTCGTTGACGTACATCGACAGCGGTGGACATCACGTGTCCGACTCGGACGCGGTCAACCACTTCACCATTAAGATCACCACCGACTACAAGTACAAGATACACGTGCACGCTACCGAGGAAGGCGTGCCTAAAAGTGAGTTTATTCTTATCCCTCCGACCGCTAGATCTGCCAAAGGCTAACTAACGATCAATCAGTTTTGATGGGCAAGAAAAGGATGAGAGCTAGAACACAGAGGGGAGCGGCTGCGAGTAGAAAATTCGAGTAGTCTTGTAGGTACATCGTTAGTGAGTGACCGAAGCGCATTAAACACGACTAGATAAGAATAGTACAAAGATATATACCGTAAATATACGTTTATAATACAGTGTAATACAGTCTATATATATATACTGTAATATACAAATGTAGTTGACAATACAGCATTGATAGTAGGTACACAGCCATACAAAGTACATATACATCGCTCGTACACGAGCGGGTAGATGCAAAGATAGCACAAACAACCGGAGATATACCACAGACCAAACGAGGAATAAGCATAGGTATTATACGATTACGTATAAAGTAGGGAACGCGTACTTTACAACACATACCGACAAATTGAGCTACACACATAACACGCCAGGCATCTATACGCTACACACAGAACAAAGTCTATAACCAGCTTGATGCGCAAGAGCGCATACGGCAGGATACGGACTTTGCTACAATTGTGGCGGGACAGAATAGGCTGACGAACTACGCGCGAAGCAAACTGTAAAGCGAATATAGACACAAGTTGAGCTACACACATAACACGCCAGGCATCTATACGCTACACACAGAACAAAGTCTATAACCAGCTTGATGCGCAAGAGCGCATACGGCAGGATACGGACTTTGCTACAATTGTGGCGGGACAGAATAGGCTGACGAACTACGCGCGAAGCAAACTGTAAAGCGAATATAGACACAAGTTGAGCTACACACATAACACGCCAGGCATCTATACGCTACACACAGAACAAAGTCTATAACCAGCTTGATGCGCAAGAGCGCATACGGCAGGATACGGACTTTGCTACAATTGTGGGGGTACAGGATAGGCTGACAAGCTACGCGCGAAGCAAACTGTAAAGCGAATATAGACACTGAAATCATACCACGAAACCAGTCTTACACAAACAACTAAATAAAATTTAAAAAAGAGCGTACGAATCGTACACTCAGTCCCATCGAGTTCGAAGGAACAAGAACGACGCCAGTCCTTATCGGACGACACATGTGTAGCGAGAGTAAAGCTACAAACAGCATAAAAGCGTACGACATCGGGGCAGCAGGTACGAGCTCAACATCGCTGCGGGGCGCACCGATGATCGCTGATCTGCGTTCTCGCAAATAAACGTTATAAGGGAGATACCTACTTGGGCCTTACTGGCAAGAATGCGTTCTCGCAGATAAGAGTTAGATAAGGATAATGAAGAGAGAGCAGCAAAGAGAGGAAGCTAGCGAGAGAGGAGAGAGCAACAGGAAGCAAAGCCAATGACGGTGGCCCAACCAGCGGTCGTCGACATATGGGCAGAGCGTATAGAGTAGAGCGAAAGGTAGAGGAGTGGGGGCAGCAGGTACGAGCTCAACGACGCTGCCCGGCGCGCCGCTGATCGCTGATCTGCGTTCTCGCAGATAAACGTTAGATAAGGAAGATAGGTACGGTGGCGAGCGGGCGGATACACAGAAGATAGTCGGCTGTCGTTGCATGTAGCACCACACAGGCAGCACGCCCAGCGAAACGTCAGCAAGGGTTGCGATAGCTGAACGAACAGCACGTACGAAGGATTAGGTCGCCCAGCTCACCATCGGCCCTTCCCGTTCCGACATATGCAGATACGGCAGATACACGCACAGCAGCTAGCTCGAGCGAACCGCAAAGGCAAAGGCAGCGCAGCAAGCAAAAAAGCAGCAGAGCAGAACGTACTGCAGGAGCATACAGGCAGCACGCACTGCGATCCGTCAGCGGTGGTTGCGAGAGGCGATTAAAGAGCACGCACGAACGCTTAAGTCGCCCAGCTCGCCATCGTCCCTTCGATTTCCGACATCCGCAGCATTTGCCCACATCCGAGGCCCAGTACAGCGAAGACAGAGAAGAGAAGTGCAGGCGTAGTCCGCCACTGCGTAAGATGATGTATGAAGCGGAGCAGAGAGCAGCAGGCACAGCTTAGAACAGCACAGCCAATGCGTGGCGGGTGGCTCAGCGGAAGCCAAGCTTCAGCGTGCCGTGGCTCGCGCAAAGCAAGAGCGCAGCGAAAAACATCGAGAGAGCAAAAGCGAGCAAGAGCGGTGAGAGAAAGAGCAGAACTGGATAGAAAAGGCAAATGAAATGACTTCCCATTCCCACGATCAGTAAAATTCTCCCACGCTTAGAGGAAAAACGCGTGTGCTAGCGAAGGTCGAGCGCAATAGCGCATGTGTGATAGGAACGATCCACTAAAGCAAGCTTTAGGGATCGTAACTCTTAATGATCATTTTTGAAAATACTTATCTGACTATTTACAAAGGCTGAGGCTGCTGCATGTAGATCTTGTATTGACTGGCAAACCTTTAGCATGTATTCTACTTCTAGCTGAGTACATTTGAACTACACTTATTCAAGCATGCAAGCTTTCTTTGAGAAGCTAAAGCTCTTGATTTCCAGTTTAATGTTTATTAGACAATTCCAATGACTAAAATTAAATCACTAGGTTAGGCAACGTAGATGTAATGTACAATGCTAATCAGGCTTGGGTCATACACATAGCTCACGAAGTACCATCGTCTGCTTCCATCTTCTCGTGTTCATCTGGATCCAACCAGCTCTCCTCTACAGTAGCTCGAACTCGACGAACATACTCCTTCATATTCTCACGATATAACTGCGCAGCTTCAGCGTTAGCGGGACTGTTGGGGTTCGGGTCGTGTAATAGGCTTTGTATAGAGGTTAGAATTGCGGCGACGTCATACGTCGGTGACCAGCGGTTCTGCAAAATGTCGAGACACAGTTCTCCGTTTGCATAGACATTCGGGTGGAACATGCGCGACAAGAATTTGACAGTTGGAGGTTTAGTTGGATAGCTTTCATCGAACTGCAGTAGTAGTCGGAATGTTCCATCTTCGAATGGGGTGTCCACTGGCAAGCCCCTTCGTCAACATCGACAGCACTCATACGATATGCAACATACCTGGTCCAAATATCACAGCATTCCATAACATGATATTGTCTGGGCAAGGGCTACCGGAGATGCCACCTGGAGGGTCCGTCGATAGCCTCTTGAAGTCCCGGATGAGGCGTCTGCGGCAGTTCGTGGACTGGAAGTGTTTTTCTTAGGGGAAGCTGAGCCAAAGGGTTTCCGACACGCACCATGATAGGTTGGAGTGAGATATGAGAGTAGCCAAGAGAAAGGAGGGTTGCGTTCGTTCAGTGGGGCGTTGAGCTGGTGAGGGGGCGAGCGCAAGTGGGGTCGAACATTGGCGCCCGAGGTCGTCTGCCTGCGCTACTGCGCGCTTCGGCTGGTTGTTCTTCGCCGTTTACCTTGTCTAGCCTTCGTCATGCAAGACGGGCGTGCTCCGCGGTACGTATGCCCACAACTTGCGTAAATATGCCTTGCTTACCAATGTCATTTAAAGTATAAAAAATCGGGCTCCGGCCGCTATACAAGTCAGCTTCACGCTCAGTACGCCAGGCAATGTGTAAACTAATCGTAAATGCGTCTAGGTTACCGCTGAGCAGCTTTTACGAGATGTGCGTGCATTCGCCCACTATGATTGACTATTCTCACTCCTCTGAAGGCGCAAGAACGGCAAGAGTCCCAATTCCGCGCCCCAAAACAACGCGTAGAGGATTTCGAGGAGCTCCATGAGTATCGGGGTAGGAAACGAGAAGAGTTTGAGAAGCGGATTAGGCAGACGCGAGGAAGCATGTAAGATTCCTCTATTTTTGTGTAGGCTCAGTCAAGCTGACGACTCATACAGCAAAGAATGGCTGCAGTACGCCAATTGGGAGGTACTGTCGCTCTGTGCCGCCGCCTGGCTCGCTTACTGATGCTATTACAGGCTAGCCAAGGCGAATATCCTCGATCACGCTCTGTTTTCGAACGTGCTCTCGATGTTGACCCACGCAGTGTTCAACTATGGCTCAGCTACACGGAAATGGAGCTGAAGGGCCGCAATGTACAGCATGCACGCAACCTCTACGACCGCGCCGTCACGCTACTGCCTCGGGTCGATCAACTATGGTACAAGTACGTTTATCTGGAAGAACTGCTGCAGAACGTACCAGGCGCACGACAGGTCTTCGAAAGATGGATGCAGTGGGAACCAGATGACAAGGCGTGGCAGGCGTATATCAAGATGGAGCTGCGGTATGGCGAACATGATAGAGCCAGTGCCATCTACGAACGTTGGGTAGCTGTGCGCCCGGAACCTCGTGTATGGGTGAAGTGGGGGAAGTACGAAGAGGAACGAGCAAGAGTAGACAAAGCCAGAGAGGTGTTCCAAACGGCACTCGAGTTCTTCGGTGACGACGAAGAGCAGGTGGAGAAAGCCCAGGCCGTATTCAATGCCTTCGCCAAGATGGAAACTCGCATGAAAGAGTTTGAGCGTGCTCGGGTTATATACAAGGTGTGTGGCATCTACGTGTGGGCTGCTATGTGTTCGCCTAAGTCTTTACAGTTCGCGCTGTCGCGCGTGCCACGCTCAAAATCTGCTGCTCTGTATGCAGCATATACCAAATTCGAGAAGCAGCATGGCACGAGGTCAACTCTTGAATCCACCGTTCTTGGCAAGCGCAGGATACAATACGAAGACGAGCTCGCCCAGGACGGAAGAAACTACGACGTGTGGTTCGACTATGCTCGGCTGGAAGAGGGAGCGTTACAAGACCTTCGAGAGGAGGGTGCTACCGCAGAGGAAGAACAAGCCGCTATCGGCCGTGTTCGAGAACTATATGAGAGGGCTGTAGCGCAAGTACCACCAGGGGGTGAAAAACGGCACTGGAGACGCTATATATTCCTGTGGCTAAATTATGCACTCTTCGAAGAGATCGAGACCAAGGTGCGTCGCAAGCTTGCATGCGTTGGAACTCGACCGAAATATTTTCTACAGGATTATCACCGCGCGAGACAAATATACCAGACCGCAATCAAACTCGTGCCGCATAAGCAGTTTACGTTCGCCAAGATTTGGTTGTTGTTTGCTCGTTTCGAAGTTCGCCGCCTTGATTTGCCAACTGCAAGAAGGATCCTCGGAACAGCCATCGGCATGTGCCCTAAGGAAGCGCTGTTCAAAGGCTACATCCAGTTGGAGATCGATGTCAGTGATTTTGAATTTAGCCGCATTCTTTCTACTGATGATTGCACAGCTGAGAGAATTCGATCGGGTCAGGACTTTGTATGAGAAGTACTTGGAAGTACGTGGAACTCCAGCGACCTCTTTCCGTCGACTCACATTGACTTGACTACAGTACGACCCGACCAATTCGTCCGCTTGGATTAAATACGCTGAGCTAGAGACTCAGCTAGAAGATTTCAGCCGTACTCGAGCGATCTTCGAACTTGGCGTCTCACAACCGCAGCTGTCTATGCCCGAGTTGCTCTGGAAGGCGTATATTGACTTCGAAACCGAAGAGGGCGAACGAGAGAAAGCTCGTGCTTTGTACGAACGCCTGCTCAAGCTGAGCGGGCATGTCAAAGTATGGGTCTCGTATGCTATCTTCGAAGCAACACCTTTGCCGCTACCGAGAGCCGAGCGAGAGGACGAAGACGACGAGGACGAAGTGCCTATGGTAGAGGGTGACATAGATAGGGCGAGACAAGTGTTCGACAGAGGCTACCAAGATCTCAGAAGTAAAGGGATGAAGTCGGAGGTACGCGATTCTGTCCATTAGGTGATCATCGCTGACCAACTCGATTATGACAGCGTGTCGTGCTGCTTGAAAGCTGGAAATCCTTCGAAGAAAGCAACGGCGATCCTGAGCATGTCAGGAAAGTGGAGAACATGTTCCCCATCGTCAGCAAGAAGCGCAAAGTAGACGAAACAGGCCAAGACGTTGAAGGTTTGTCACGAAACGTTTCCTCTGTAACTAACGGCTAACGATGATTTAGATTGGGATATGGTCTTTGCTGACGATGAGCGTGAATCAAACCCCACTACATTCTTGTTCCTTCAAGCTGCCCATGCATGGAAGAAATCGGGCGCATCGAATCCGACCTCTGTCCTTCAATCACTATCAGCGAAGCCCTCCTTGCCTACATCGACTGCTAATGCTCGACACGAATCGCCTTCTCACGAAGATGATGCCGGTAGCGATGTGGCTAGCTCCCAAGGTGACGAGTAGAGGACCCTCTGTCTGTATTGTAGCTTTCTGTGTCATATATTCAAGCGTATTGCTGCTGCTTGAGATACTCTCGAACTTCGTAATCAGTGTTAAGGCGTCTATTTCCTTAAATTATGTTTCTTGGGCGCTCAGGGCGGCATGCTCTTTGGCTCTGTCCTACGTCGTTTTTCTCATGCGAGGATGTCAACCCTTGCATTCACACTAAACGGTCAGGCCGCTGCGGGGTTGCTTGGCCCAAGACTCGGTCAAATTCAGCTGCATCGTCAAGACGATCGATCCCCTTCACCTATCCCTACTCCAAACCTAATAACAGCAACTTCTAGAGGAGTCGTACCTCACTTGTCTCAAGATCATGTTCTTTCTACGGGGTCTATTCGATGGACGGACATTTATTTCGAGTCGTTGTAAGGGAATTGCATAATTTGTACTGCTGCGAATAGTTGCCACGACCCACAGCTGACCTTAGTTTTTCTCTGCAGCTTGGAACACGTTCCTCCCGTACCCGTCCTTCAGGACGGACCACATCCCCTCCACCAGTTTCTTCGCTACAGGCCGGGCCAACACGTCCTATCCCTGACGGTCCGGGATCCACATGACGGTCGAGAGATGCCACCGAACGGCAAAGACTTCATATCTGCCTCCTGTATACGAGGTGTCCGTAAAGTATGCCATCCTCCTTTAGCCGTATGCGACGTTTCTTACACACCGTCAGATATCTCCTTCTGCGTGGAGAGAGTACGTACTAGCCTGCAAGCCAGATATAGTCACTGCCCTATCAGATATACCCTTCACGAAACCCCCTCACTCTCAAAAGCGAACTGCCAAGAGTCTCGAGAGGTCTACTGCATGGCTGGCCGACCTTCTGCGCACCAGCGATGACACTTCTGCGCATCGTCTCAATGTTCTCGTACAAATGGCAGGTGGGACAGACGAACACGCCCGTCAAGCATTTGCCGAGGGTCTCACCGAGACACTCTACGGGCAAGATCTAGCGTTGATCAGCCCACTTAAGACTCTTGATGAGGGCTTATGCGGTTATGTATTCGATCTTGTCCCCCTACGAGCAAGTTTACAACAAGAAATGGGCAACGCAGTAACGCACGAAGAGGTCGCTACACGTTTACAGTCGTTAATGGCCCTCTCGCTACGACCTCTCCCTACCTCCAAAGTGCGCATCGTCCACTCGGCCCGCTCCCCTCACGAAATGCTGCGTCTCATCAGGGACGTCGGCGTCGACTTGTTCGATGCGCGCTGGGCACACCAGGCTGCGAATCTTGGTGTCGCGCTCGACTTCTGTTTCCCGGTACGAGATCCATCGGAACTCCAGGCGTCAGCCTGTCGTGGGCCTATTCGAGGGCCAGGTGGCAAGCTCGCCCTTGGACATAACCTGTTCTCTCCGGATTACGCTCATGATCATACCCGTTTCGCGTCGACTTTTCGTGATACATACAGCGCGTCATCCTCGGGCGACTCGTCCATGGCGATCTGCCCTTGCTCGGCTTGTTCACCGATGTCACCTGTCTCATGTATCGTACACAGTGCTGTCGACGCACAAGCATACCCCACTGACGCAAGCCCCACACCCAAGCCGCCCTTTACGCGAGCCTACGTCCACCATTTGCTCCATACCCACGAAATGTCTTCCCACTCTCTACTAGCGGTGCATAATTTGACCGTATTGGACGCGTTCTTTGCTGGTGTACGTGGTCTTCTGTCTCAGACCGATGGCTTAGCTGCCCTCGATGTCGAGATCCAAAAGTTCGTAGCGACATATAGCGACGAGATGGCGGTAATGGAACAGTCTCACGTAGATTGGGCGAAGGTCGAAAGGGAGCGCGGGAAGGGTCGTCTCATGAGAGAGAAGGGCGGTGCAGATAACTGAAAGAGAGCGAAGACAGGGTGATCTTGCCAAGAGAATATAGCTACAGTTTCGAATATCAAGGGTATCTATGCCGTCCTGCTATATAGCTACATCCTAGGTTATATCCATACTACGGAGACATCGTAGAGTTCAATACTATCTATGCAGTAGCCCTCAAGCCTCCTCCAAGCGTTGTTATGACCATGATGATGCCGATGACTTGCAGGGCTCGCCATATCGAAGATGTATGAGCTACGTGATCCGCATCGGACATGGGCGGACGTTTTCCAAAACCCGTAGCCTTCTTGACGTTCGGCGAGTCGAAGGGATCCTGGCCTTCGTAGTGACGCCCGGGCTGAGAATACTGCGTGTGCGTGGACGATCTAGGATGTGCGCCGTAGCCTGGATGCCCCGGATAGCGATATCCTGATGTCCCTGGTCGTCTTGCATTTTCCCATGCGTGTGTTGCACCCGGTCTTCTACGCGTTTCGTACGCCCAAGAAGAGTCGGCGTAATGAGTGCGGAAGGCAGAGGATGCTGAGGGATGTCCAGCATGTCCTACGTTCTCAGCTAACGACCTATCATATACTCTCCTGCGAAAGGGGAGAGTCTAGTATGTGCCATTTCTGGTCATGTTGATGTAAGGACTGTGCACGCACCGTTTGCGGTCATCTCCAAGGATTGCATACGCTTCACTGATCTTTTGGAACTTCTCCTTCGCTTGCGGTTCCGAAGTTAAGTCTGGGTGGTATTTCTTGCTGAGCTATAGGCAAGTTTTAAATGTCGAATTCAGACGAAGAGCAGAAGAGCGTACCTTGTAGAAGCTGTTCTGCAGATTGAGAACTACAGTCAGTGAACATCCGTCACCAATTGATAAGACCAGTACCTTGATCTGACTCCTCGTAGCATCGTTGGGTATTGAAAGCGTCTGGTAATGATTGAACCTGCCAGAAGAAGTGCTGAAGCCTCTGTGAGAACCAAAGTTGTGCCTGAGTTGGATGAATGAGTTTGAGAGGAGGCGACAGTTCATGAAGATGTCTCCAATGTTTTGGGTTGTAGCTCGAGGTGTCCGGGACCTACGATGAAAACTTTAACGAGCGTATGGCAGTATCTTAAGGGTATGGTCGGAAGAGCTCGCAGCTGGATTACGCTGTCGTAGTGGTCGAGGAAACGGTTTGGAGCGCGTGAATTCGGTAATCGGCGCCGTATGACGCGCTCTCGGATTACCATCAAAATAGTATAAAAGCCTCAGACGAACAGTGAATCTAACCCAGGGTCTATGTAGTATGTAACACGAAACCAAGCCATCTGCTCACTGCGGGAGCGGCGGGTATCCTGTAGTCGTGTGCCACGCATCGCCCTCCGGTACCTCCCACTCGCCGTGGCAGCCCCACGCCCAGTCCGTTTCCCGAGTCATTTCCCTCATAGCGGCTACGAAGGTCGAGACTGGGCACAGTCCGTCTTTCTGAGTGGGGCAGCCCTTGATGGATGTGAGCGGAACAACGCCATCGTTCACGATGATGCGAATCTGCGGATCGGACACGGAGGAGCATGACAAGACTGCAAAAGCGGGTGAGCGGAAGTTCAGCAGGGAACAGGAAAGACTACATACGCTGGAAGTGGACATTGGTCGCGAAGGGCGCCAGATGGGAAACCTTGAAAGAACGATTGGGCGGTATGTGGTCCGCAGGCAATGGTCCATCAGCCGCAAAGTTTGTAAGATTCAAGGCAGTCAGAACTGGACGACAGTTTTAGTCACAGAATTCGCAAGACATCGTAATAGTAGTGACTTGCCATTCAGCACAACGACTTCGTGTGTCGCATCGACATACAGGCTCTGGCCAAGCGGGAATGTCGCAGAGGAATCATCGAGTGTTGCGTTGGTGGAAGAGTTGTGGACAGAGATAGGCGTATGCGTGAGCCTAGCAATCATCTCTTGAACGTAGCCAATTCCCTGCACGCGTGCAACGGGCGATCCAAAGGCCGAATCGTACCAGAAGAACAAGTCAAGGCTAATAAATGCAATAAGCATGGTGTTGGGAAAGAAATATGAAGCAACTTACGAGTAATCGAAACCTTTCCACTCCTCTTCCGTGAACAACTCACAAAACTTGGAGTATCCGATGGCGACAGTCTACTGGGCATTGAGTATCACACCAATGACTGGAACAATTCTTCACGCACCTCGTAAGCACACATTTGTTGCAATGCATAGACGTCCTCAATTTCCAACTCATAGCCATGCATTTGCGGTCTTAAACGCGCCAAAGCATCCTGGAGGTAGACGTTGGCCCATTTGGCTACATACCATCTACCACGATCGGCCTTGGCTTTATCATCCGCGTTGGGGCACCTGATCAAAATCACAAGGTCAAACCAAAAAGCATTTCGCGACTATGGGTCTTACGTCTTGTAAGGAGCAAGCGTGTTGTTGAACTACAAAGTGCTGAGTAAGTTTCATGGCTTTACGACGGTCACAAAACTTACCCCAGGAGCTTCGATCGTGATACTTTGCTGGTATTGGCCCTCGAACGGATATCCAAAGAAGCCAATGGCGAAGTTCAACGCAGACGAAAGCATCCGATCCCTGATTGCGCATGAATATACAGAAGTGAATAATCAATTGATACTCACTGAGATTCGGTACGGAACACAGGTATGGTATTGGACTCTGTGAAGTTCTGCCATGCAACATGAGTACAACATAGTCTATTGTTCGAAATAGGAACAGACCTTGAGCAAGAACCCATACTTGATACGCGTGGAAACGCCAAGATCATCTAATGAGTCCCCAGTCAATGACACGGTGATAAGATGAGTAAATACTACATACAAAGTTGCTGCCTTCCGAAAGGCGTCAGAACTGGACAAAAGTTGAGCGTCCGGGGACGGGTGTACAGTCAGGACGCTTACCTTCCTCTCCGAGCTTGTAGGTCCTAGTACAGCATATCAATATGATGTCACAAGGGGCCGCGGAATGTGAAGCTTACCACTCGTTCATGAATGCCAAATCGCCCGACGTATTCCAACCAGCAGCAGCCTTGTTGAGCCGAGCAGAGAAGTTGGCCGGCCCGGCGTAGGATGCTACAGATGGACTAAGTACAAATCCGGTTTGTGAAGGACATTATGGATACCATATTGTGTGGGATAACGAGCACCGTGACGGTGCAGAAGATGGAGACCAGTAATGGCACAAGTTTCAGGTGCTTCAGGACTAGAATCAAGTCCAAAGGCTCCGCGGTGGACGCTGAACCAGGGCGATAAGTTACCCCAGTGTCGGAATATGTCGAAAGGGGCAGATGATGCATTCGCTTTTACAGCGTAAGGAGAGACCAGGTGAGGAGCACCAGAGTGTAACGGGTATGCAGGTGCAGTAGCAATTAAAGCGGGCTCAGCACCCGTCGGCGTGGGACCAGCATGGCCAACATCAGTTGGAAAGAGCGAAGGAAAGACATTGGTGGGACTGGCTGGCGGATAGTGATGAACTTCAGAAGAGCCAGCATAGGGTGGTGCGTAGACCTCTACGTCCTCCGTGGGCGACCACTGGTGCGATGTAGGGGCGCATGTTTCATGCCGTATTGCGCAAACCAAAAGCTGTACGAGAAGACTACATACGGCCCCCGCTGCAAAGGCTACGGCTATGTATACCCGCGCATTCCATAGGGAGCTGAGATGTGAACTACGCCGTAGTTGTGGCAATGAGTCGTCTTCGTGGTGCTTCGCGCCGGTAAGGAGAGCAGCGTGTTCGGAGTCCGACGACTCTGCATTGATATTCTTGTAGTCCTGAGCAGACTCGACATCTTTGTCGGCGTCCTTGTCGCCGTACTGCTCGCTGTTGAAGGGGTCCATCGCCGGCGTTGGAGAGAGCAATGGGCGCTGGAGGCGCTCGTTCACCGCGCCGACGACGAGTGGTCGATCAAACCTTGCTCAAAGCCCAATAATCCGTGCGGAATTATCGACTTTACATCCACTCCTTCTCACTGGCGGGGCCCGGCATGCGTAGTCATGCAACTTTTGTCGCTGGCGCGGAATATCTTCGACTTCGATCGGCAGTGCTCGCCATGTAATATATATACGTTCATGGCTGCAGTAGAGACGAGTTGCAATTCTTCTACGATTCACACAGCACCAAAGTCTCTCTCATAGCCTCATGTTTTTCGTCTTTGAATCTCTCTTGTCAATAGTTCTCCTCAGCGTCCTGTATGCTGTGTGGAAGATCGCCCCTATTCTCTACCGTGGACTGAACTCACCCCTTCGTCGCTTACCTGGCCCACCGAGCGATAGCCTCTTTTTCGGCAACTTCAACACAGTAGCCAAGCAGGAGAATGCAGTCCTAGAAGAATGGCTTGCAGATTACGGCGACACCATCGCTTATCCTGACCTATTTGGTGTACGTTGTTTTTATTTTATTTGCAAGCCTTGCTCACAGCATCTCGTGCAGCGTCGCCGCTTACTTACACTAGACACCAGGTATGTCATCCTGGTACTGTCAAAGCACAAGATCTAACTGACGAATCCTTGATCAGAGCTTTGAATCACATATTGACGCATTCGGTGGAATTTCAGAAACCTGAGCAAGGACGATATCATCTTGCAAAAACGGTGGGACCCGGCGTACTTGTAGCGGAAGGTAAGTATACTGCCTTTACACTGCACCAGCTGATATTCACATGACCGTTTTAGGCGAGCAGCATAGGCTTCAGGTACAGTTCTCGTCCCCCATACTTTTAGCTACAGCTCGCTCAAATGTACCGCGAATACGCAGCGGCGTGTTCTGAATCCAGCTTTTGGCCCAGCACAAATTCGGGAGCTCACTTATATTTTCCTCGAAAAGTCAATTGAAGTGAGTGCCGTTAGGAGGTGAACATTTCTAATATCCACATTCAACTCTCTCGCAGCTTCGCAATGTCATAGCTTCGCAGGTAGCCAACAACGGCGGAACGTTACGACTAGACGTACTTTCTTGGCTTAGCAAGACAACGTTGGATATCATCGGACTCGCCGGCTTCAATTACGATTTCAACTCCCTTGATCCCGATGGTCAAGTCAACGAGCTGAACGAAGCCTTCGGCACCGTCTTCTCCTCCGCTAACGACAGCCGTCTCTTCGCCGTTCTTCAGGCCGTCATCCCACCTCTTCGTCTACTCGTGAGTACCGCCTCAGCACGACCCGTATTGCCGTCTAAAGTTCTGGTCATCTACAGCGTACAAAGCGCGCCAAGCGAGCCGCGCAATCTCAAGCAGTTATGCGTCGCATTGGTCTTCAGCTGATCGCTGAGAAGAAGGCTGCCATACTTGGTGAGAAGACCTCCGAGAAGCAGGGCGTCGAACGTAAAGATGTGCAAGGGAGGGACCTACTTTCTCTTTTGATCAAGGCGAATATGGCAGTGGATATACCTGAGAACCAGCGGTTGTCTGACGAGGAGGTTCTGGCGCGTCAGTACTACACCTTTTTGCACATCATTCGTATCGCTGACTAGTTCACCAGAGGTCCCTACGTATGCCGCTTTTGACCTCTGGCATTGAGATGACTCATCGATTTCTCGTCAGATTCATCGTCGCTGGACACGAAACCACAAGTACTGCCACCACCTGGTGTCTCTTTGCTCTCTCTAAAGCTCCTGAAGCTCAGCGCAAGCTGCGCGAAGAATTGCTCTCCGTTCCTACCGACGCACCTTCCATGGACGAGCTGATGGCCTTGCCATACCTTGATATGGTTGTCAAAGAAACGCTCAGGGTCCACTCTCCGGTCCCAGCTACGAGCCGCGTGTCTACAAAATATGACCAGATCCCTCTCAGCAAACCATTCACTGATCGCAATGGCGAAGTCCATGACAGTATTCCGTACAGTCTATTTTCTTTGACATGCCTTCATTTACTGAACTCTGTACCAACAGAATCAGTAAAGGCGATCTGATCTTGGTTCCGATCCTCATTCTCAACCGATCCAAGGCCTTATGGGGCGAAGATGCGCTGGAATTCAAGTAAGTGCCCAACAGATATGTCCTATATGATATTCACGAATCTGATAGACCCGAGCGATGGGAGCACCCTCCGGAGACTATCACCAGCATCCCTGGCGTGTGGGGTCACGTTCTCAGCTTCCTGGGTGGTCCCCGCTCTTGCATCGGCTACCGCTTCTCCTTAGTCGAGTGCGTATTTTATTTTATGCATGGTCTTCGAGATCCTCAATCTTTGTTTTTAGAATGAAAGCCCTTCTTTTCACGCTTGTCCGCTCCTTCGAATTCAACCTCGCGGTTCCGGCTGCAGATGTTACCTCGCGCCAGCGCATCGTGCAGCGGCCCATCATCCGCAGTGAGCCGGAGAAAGGAAGCCAGATGCCTTTGATTGTCAAGCTTTATCGTTCTTGAACTTTCCCTACTATCACATCATATACCACACGTTCGTTCGTGATGCAACTCTAGTACTACTGAGGTTTACAACGGACTTCTTGGATAACTCTCTACGTGGATGTTTGTAACGAATGGAAAATTTCTCCTGAGCCTGCAAAATATGAACTGCTCTCGCTCGTGTCGACTACTCAAAGGTGGCCCAGTCATGGCCCCAACATGGCCCAATCACACTCTTCCTCCTCGGTGCGTACCGACCGGGCCGGAGCGACTGCGCTCGAAATAAGCGCTCTCGTCGAGCCGTTTTCTCACTGCGTCCTTGCTGCGTCCCTCCTGACCATCACGTTGGTAGCAATACCGTATAGCTATATGGCAATCCGTTACCACGTCTCATAGTGATCGTTATCGGGCCCCGTCCAAGGTAGTCATTCAGGCTTTGCTCCAGCTCCGAGTTGCGGCTGTGCGGTCCCCTTGGACAGTACTTGTGCCTTGAGGCTTACGACTCTACGGCCGCCGCAGCTTCACAGTCGTCTATATAACCCCTGGCGGGCTAGAGACGCTGCCACGAAGGCCTTTCACATCGTTTCTGTCCCCTGTTTCAAGATGCTCCTCAACATGTTTCTAGCCCTGGTGCTGGTTGGCGTTCTGTACGCTCTCTGGACTTTGGCTGTGATCCTGGTCCGCATCTATACATCACCTTTACGTCGATTACCAGGACCTCCGAGAGACAGCCTCTTCTTCGGAAATTTCAAAGCGATTCTGAAAGCAGACAACTCCGTCTTGCAGGAAAAGTGGGTTGCTGAGTACGGGGATGTCATCGCTTATCCCGGTGTCTTCGGCGTATGTAACCTTGCCCCACTCTATGATGCTTTGCTACACTGAATAGCGTACAGGTCTGGCGTTTAGTCACCTTAGATACAAAGTACGCCCCCAATACATCGGTCTGAAGGCGGTTATCTGAAAAGTATACGCAGGGCTTTGAATCACATCCTTACGCATTCATCAATATATCAGAAGCCTGAGCAAAGCCGTTACCATCTGGCGAGAACCGTAGGGCCCGGTGTGCTTGTGGCTGAAGGTATGTACATTAACTCGTTGGTACATTCAGTCACTAAGCATCGTTTGTTTGCACTAGCTGAACAGCATAGACTTCAGGTACGGAATATGGCTATGTAGCATTCACCCCCGGTATATTCGTGAAGATTGAATGCTATTCTGCTATTAGAGACGCGTCATGAATCCGGCCTTCGGTCCTGCACAAGTCAGAGAACTTACTGAGATCTTCTTGGAAAAGTCGATCGAGGCGAGTACTCCGTCACGTAGTTTCAATTATCCGCTTATTCTTACGGTCCCTCCAGCTTCGTGATATCTGGGCTTCTCAAGCCACCATAGCAGACGAAGTTGCGCGCATCGATGTTCTTACTTGGCTTAGCAAGACGACGCTTGACATCATCGGTCTTGCCGGTGAGCTCGATTTCTCGCTTCTCGCAACGGCCTCTTATGTGTCTGGGCAGGGTTCAATTATGCTTTCAATGCTCTGAATCCCGATGGCGAAGTCAACGAGCTCAATGCGGCGTTCAATACGATCTTTTCTTCGGCCCAGGAACAGCACTTTTGGAACATGCTTCAGGGCTTTCTCCATCCTTTGCGAGTCATCGTGAGTACCGCTCGACCACCCTTTGTCCATTTTGACCTCAAATCACCCCCAACCACAGCGTACCCAGCATGCCCAGCGTGCTGCGCACTCTCAGGAGGTTATGCGTCGTATTGGCTTGCAGCTCATCGCGGACAAAAAGGCCGCGATCCAAGCTGAAAAGCATTCGGACAAGGAAAGGCTGGAGCGGAAAGATATGACCGACCGCGACCTTCTTACGCTCCTGATCAAAGCGAACATGGCCACCGATATCCCCGAGAACCAGAAGCTGTCGGACGAAGAGGTTCTAGCACGTATGTATTTTCACTGTTTCAACGAAGCTGCAATGGCTGATGTATACAACAGAGGTCCCAACGTTCGTCAGTACTGGCCGTGGTGTGAACTCGTCATTGACAAATCTTCAGGTTCATCGTCGCGGGTCACGAAACTACGAGCACTGCGACAACATGGTGCCTATTTGCACTCACTCAAGCACCCGATGTCCAACGTAAACTCCGCCAAGAGCTTTTGTCCATATCTACCGATATGCCGACCATGGACGAGCTTATGGCCTTGCCATACCTTGATATGGTGGTCAAGGAAACTCTCAGAGTACACACTCCTGTTCCTATGACTGGTCGTATTGCAACTCAAGACGACCGGATACCCCTCAATACGCCATTCACAGATCGATATGGCAAAGTCCATGACAGCATAGTGTAGGTATCGATGTTTCACCCTCGCTCTATAAACCTTTCTATGCCTTTTGCTAATGTCGGTGTCTAGAATTGCCAAAGGTGATCCTGTGATGATTCCGATTCTTATGATCAATCGTTCCAAGGCTTTGTGGGGCGATGACGCCTTTGAATTCAAGTAAGAGCCTCGCCGCCTCTGACCCTCACCAAGAGCTCAACCAGTGAACTTCTCAGGCCTGAACGCTGGGAAAATCCACCAGAGGCTATCTCTAGCATTCCCGGTGTCTGGGGTAATCTTCTTACCTTCCTCGGCGGTCCTCGATCGTGCATTGGCTACCGCTTCTCCCTTGTTGAGTACGTCTCATGTCTATCGTTGGCTTCGATTGGCGCTGACTCTTGTCGAAGGATGAAAGCGTTGCTTTTCACACTCATCCGCGCCTTTGAGTTTGAGCTGGCGGTCCCGGCTTCCGACATTATCAAACGCAGCACAATTGTACAACGTCCCCTCCTTCGTAGCGAGATGGAGAAAGGCAACCAGATGCCTCTGTTAGTGAAGCCCCACCGTGCCTGAGTCGAACACTCATAGGAAATGTACTTGTATATGGAAGACCCGGACTCCAATAGAATTTCTTGGACCTCTCGCTAACTGCGTCGCTTCGAATGGCTCCCCAGCGTGTCAATGATGGTATGTGCATGTACTCGGCATTGTATTCCTTGATCAGCTGCCTTGTTGCTGCACTAAATCAGTGCTCCAAGTCCTCTCTTTGCCAACATAAAGACGAGTAGATGGTTTAAACTATTTATTTGACCAAGTTCAGCTTGTGGGAAGCCGGATGAAAAAAGGGGCTCAACCGGGATTCGAACCCGGGATCCCTTGCAATTGGAAACACCCAAAGCAAGTATCTTACCTCTAGACCATTGAGCCATGCAGTGCATGCCACTTGCAGCGATTATCATTGCTCTGCTGTGGCGGCTGCGCTCATGACGTCATTGACCGAAGCCTGGAGGAACATTGATCATCGCCCCGCGGACTGCAGTATATAAGCCCGGAACCATGCTCTTCTACTTACCCTGAAGTCTTCACTACCTTTCGCTGCTCGACGTTCAACGCTATCTCCTACACCACTTAGAATCGTCTGCTTGCTCATTCCGATGCCGTCCTCATCCGGGAACGGTGCTAGTGATTTGCTCGCATATCCTCCGGCTGCACGTACACATACCGCAGGCTGTATCGTCGACACACAACCTCGCACCGGCGCGCACATGTCTACGCACTTTGCACAGGAAAACTCAGAGGCTAAGCAGGAAGGCAGTGCGGAGAGAATACGTGGCGGTTGTGTTCCTTGCCCGGTACGCCGGTCCTAGTACGTTTGACTGCGGATGTCACTGACTGGGCTTTCGGAAATCTTTAGGGCGGTGGTGTTTGTTTCATCATACCGCTACCATGTTGTTGTTAAGCAGACATAATAGCGGCTCGCTTGAGACGAGATAATGCTTCTTGTAGCATATTCTGGAGACGAACACTATGATGATACCCGTGAATTCATACTGTATAATCTCTCATTGTTTCTTCATGTATCATACCACCCATCCCGTGAAGCCGACTCAAAGGGTTTTCTTCACTTCATCAATTCCTTCTCATCTTGACGTCTATGTCCTGCATGAGTTGTCCTCCCAAGCTCGATAGCTGTCGATACCATAAACACAAAGAACATGATGACAAAACAAGAACAGTAGCCAACGACACACTAAATAGTCAAACCATTGTAGCCTCCTCTACAACCCTTCGCTCATCGAATCGCCAGAATTTTACTATCTGTCTTGCCCCTCGATCGCCCGTCACGTTTCGCCCCCTTCTTCTCTTTTGGCACCTCCCATATTCTCCAAAACTTTAGATTTTCATCCCCAGCACCTGTGCACACCACGTCACCCGCAGGTCCCAACGCGCTCCACAACACACGCGAATCATGCGCGTCGCGAATCTCGGCGACCCTTTCAAGCGAAGGGTATGCGTGAACCATGACTGCATTCGTAGGGTATCCATGTGTTGTCAGGAACTCTTTTTTGTGCGGTGACCACTGCAGGGAGGTGATTTGGGAGGGTGTAGTGAGCGAGTGCAAACGTGCACCAGTGGTGGTGTTCCAGATGTGCACGGTCGCGTCATTTGTCCCTCCACCAGTAGCCAGGAGAGAGCTTTGCCAAGGGCACCAGGCGAGAGCCTGAAATTATACATTTCAGCTTGTGCTAGCTAGAACAGAATGAAACGTACCTTGACAGCCGCAGTATGGCTCCGCTTCGTCCAGCGAGCGGCGCCACGCGTGTTGGGCGCAACATCACCAATACGGCCGTCCCAGACGTTCACGACGTTATCATTCCCACCACTCGCCAACAACTCGCCGTCCGACCTCCACTTCAGTCCACACACCTCTCCCTGATGCCCGACCAGCTCGCCCACCTTATGCCTCGGCACACGCACATCATGGTGCCAGATACTCCCATCCCCGCACCCTGAGCTCAGGATATGCTCGTGCCACGATAGACACGCGATTTGCGCCGCATGACCGGGCATTGTTCTCAGCTTCTGCTGCGTCTCAACGTCCCAAAGCTCGACCGCGCCGTTGCCAAGCCCGACACCGAGGAACTGGCCGTCGTTGGAGAAGTCGACAGAGGAGACGTACAGCCCCTCGGGCGCGTCGCCGAGGTGAACAACATCCCCCGAGTCTGCCTTCCAGACATACGTGCTGCCCTCAAGGGCGACTGCGAGCACATTAAGGCTGCTCCAGCTTATGAGGTTCAGATAGAAGTCGTCTAGAATTCCTGGCGCATCGAGAACGCGTTCGGGCTGGGTGGAGATTTTGCGTGTTTTATTGGTGGTTGTGGAGGTAGAGGTTGGGAGGGCACCGGGGCGGGATAGCAATGGGCGGACAAACTCGCGCTGCTGCGCTAGAAGGCTATCGGAGGATGAGGGAGGTGGGGCTTCATGGTAAGAGAGGACACGGCGGCCTATGGGCACGCCAGTGGCGGCGGCGAGACGAGCGGTATGTCCTGGAGAGCCTTGAGGTTGGATAGATAATGCCTCAAGAGAGACCGTCACGTCGTCTGTAGTATCCCGAGTCGTGATAAAGCGATCTCGAGTGTCACGCTGTAGTGATTGTTAGGTATGCTATGCTTGAGTTGGGATTTACTTACGGCGGGCTGAGACTTAGAGCGTCTCTTCTCGGTCTTTGGAGGTGGCACATAGTCGTGTGTGACAACGTCCAGACGACTTTCAAAACCACCTTTACGAACGATACCAACGCTCGCTTGCTTCTGCAGACTGTCGGTTACATTGATGCATCCGCTGCTCCGTTTACTCGGCGACGACGGTCGGCTGGATGTCGGTCTACCTGTGGACACTGCGCGGGTACGCTTGCTCGATGAAGGTCTACTTGAAGCAATGAACGGGTTGGGTGTTTCCGTCTGCTTGTGTCTGGTGCCCGACGCGAAGTTGACGGAGTTGAGGCCCGCGACTAAGGACGGTGTGAGTGGTGCTTTTGCCTCTGAGCGAGAACGCCGATGTGTGGGTGTCTTTGGTGCATAGGCCATGGAATTCGAGACTTATTCTACGCGTAAATCCAAGTAATAGGGAGAAAAAGAGAGAGGAGAGGGCGAAAGAGAAAGCACCGACGCGAGCGACTTGAACATGAACCCACGTGATCGCGGCGTGTCGTCCACGTGGATAATCCCGACGGCTGTGGGAAGACCCGCCGCCCCCTTTCATAGCTTGGGCGACGCCGGAAGGAGCGACTTTAGGCCACGGCGGGTGCGGTCGTCGATGGTTGCGCTTTTACGGCTGGTGTTGTCGACGAACACGTGTGTATATCCGCCCACTGCACTCACGTTCTCCTTACCCTCTTCAAACACCCCTACTTCATATGCTACCGAACTCTTCCCCAGCTTGTTCACCCGTAATCCTAGTTCCAACATCGTCGGAAAGGATAGTGGGGAGTAGAAGTTGCAGTACGACGACACGACCAGGCCGATTAATGGTGCATTTGGAGGTATCAGTCCGCAATGTTCGATGAGATAGGTGTTTATGATGGAGTCGAAGAGATGATAGTACACAGAGTTGTTGACATGCGCATATTGATCGTTGTCGCTCCTTCAAAGGATACTGAACAATCAGGTGTTGGTTTGGACAACGAAGGAAAGACTAACCATCGTGTGCGATAGGCGAGGAAATAGGTGTAGTCACCTCGCCGCCTCTCTTTAAGTACCGAAACGTCCGCCATAGCAGTTTCTTGTCTTATTTACACCCTTTAATGGTTGGATATTCATCAAAAGATTGTGCAGGATATATTGGAGGTCGTCCTCGGTCGAGGGCTCAGTCAAGCGTGAATCGTGATCGGGAATAGCCGAATGCGTGACGCGTCTTGGTCGTGCGTACGCGCGTCGGGCTCGTGGACCTCACTTCGTCTGCTACTACCACTTTACCCATCCTCTTGACCCACACGTTCTCGCTGTCAGTCACATCATGGAGGTTTCCTTTGCGCTAACGGGGAAGGGCTACGTAATTGTTGCAGCAGACATGTCTGCCGCGCACTCTATCATCAAGGTCAAGACCGACGTCGACAAAATCAAGGAGCTTAGCCCACACCTCCTCATGTCCTTCTCCGGAGAGCCAGGTATGTCTGAGCACGATATTCAGCGCATACAGCCACTAATAATGACTAGGCGATACTGTGCAATTCGCCGAATACGTCGAGCGCAACCTCCGCCTCTACCACATCCGCAACACCTACCCCCTCCAACCCCCTTCTGCCGCATCATGGATCCGTCGGTCGCTTGCAGACTCCTTGCGCTCCCGTCACCCTTACTCCGTCAATCTTCTCCTCGGCGGCTACGACACGCGCACGTACACACCCCATCTTTACTGGGTCGACTATCTCGGCACTCTGGCAGAGGTGCCTTTCGCAGCGCACGGCTATGGAAGCTATTTCGCGCTCAGTTTACTCGATCGGTACGTCATCTCGGTATTTTAGCAAGTCCGACCCGCTGAGCTCCATCGCAATGTGTCAGATACCACGACCCTGAAGCAACGGTAGAAGAGGGTCTTGCTGTGCTGAGAAGGTGCATTGATGAAGTATCGAAGCGATTGGTTGTAGATCCAGGAAAGTACTTGGTTAAGATTGTCGACAAAGATGGCATCCGCGTCGTAGAACTCTAGTCCGTAGATTGCCTGGTACGTCAGCTTTTCTTCTCACTGCGAATGACACTGATGTTTCTATTGTAGTAATATACATGACACGCTTGACGCTTGATACCGGAGTATGTTTCCTCGAGATTACATATTGTGTTGAAGAACCTCAATTGTGGAATCGCTCCAAGGTAAACGTTGCATGTCGATTACACTGCCGGGTATTCTAGGTCCTATGCAAGTCATATTCCTTTCGTGTCTTGGCAGTGAAATGACTAAAACGAGCTCTCCAGCTTCGTCAAATATTGAGCATTCACACACACTTGTTGGCAATTTGTTCACGTTCGCCCGTTCGCCGGGTGACGCGCGTGTTCTCAAACAACCAGCTCCATCAAATTCCACTCAGCGCCGGCTAGGGTGAACTATCGTGATCTTCTAGCATCTGCTGTCGGGTCCGTTTGAACAACAGCACATCTTCATTTCGCTTGCGCCCAGGTAAATCGCAGCGCTTTCCGTTTCACCGCGGTATAGCGTTCAATCAAAACTCAGATCGTGCCGCACGCTGCTATATAAATACTCAGATTTTCGATTCCCTGATAGGAGTAAAACGTTTCGCCCAATGACTCTCCCCTATATCTCACTACTTCTTTGCCCAGTTATCGTACTGATCTTCAAGATCCTGCAACGCTTTCTTGCTCACAACCCCCTCGACAATGTACCCGGCCCTAAGTCTCACTCGTTTCTAGCTGGTATTCTAATACCGCCACCGAAATCGGACCCATGCTGATCGCATTTGTAGGTGATATGGGAGTCCTCTTCCATCGCCATAAAGGCTGGGACTTTATCAAGAAACTCGAAGGGTATGGCTCTGTTGCACGCGTGCAGGGAACCTTTGGTGTAAGTGTTCCTACCTGAATCTCCTTCTGCTTACATTGGCTGACAATATGGAAGTCAAGAGTGCTCTTTGTTTTTGACCCTGTCGCGCTACAGCACATAGTAGCGAAGGATGGCATACAGTATGAGAGTCCCGATTATATGCTAGCGTAGGTGTTACATAACATATGCTCTGTCGCCACGCGATTCTGAGGCTTCCTTCGTGCGCATAGGAGCAACAATATAATATTCGGACCCGGGCTACTATCCGTATGCGGTAAGTCATCTACTGGCCCTCCGCTCGCAAACGTTGGCTTACATAGTAACCTCTCAGGTGCACAACACCGGCGCCAGCGCAAGATGCTGAATCCTGCATTTTCGGCAGATAATCTTCAGAAAATGACACCAATGTTTTATCAGCTCAGTCATAAGGTCATTACACGATACGCCGCTTTAACAAAGCCCGAAGCAATTGATCTTATACCTTTATATAGCTTCGGCAAACGCTCTCAGAGCTTGTTGACAACACAAGCCGGGAAGTCGATATCATACATTGGATGGGTCGCGCCGCGCTCGAATACGTCGCTCTTGGTGGGATGGGACACTCTTTCGACTCATTGCTTCCACATACTCCTGGCCCAGTCATTGGCAAGGCAATCAAAAACCTTGTGTATGTCCTTTCTTACTTTCTTCTCCAACTTTGGGTGCTCATCTGGGAGACGTATTCCGCATACAGTCCTCTTGTGTACGCTTTGACACTCTTGCGCATGACCTCCTCCTATTTGCGCCGCCTGGGTCCGCCACAGCTGCGACGCAAACTCGCGAACGTTCTAGCTGTTGTCGTGCCCGATGCGCGCTTGGGCAAGCTCCGTGATGTCGTGAATACGATGGACGACGCATCACGGATGGTTTTCAATGAGAGACAAGCGGCTCTAGAAAAAGCGCCAGACGGAGCGATGGAAGGAATCATGGGCGGGAATGACATCCTCAGTCTCCTGCGTATGTGATTATTTTTGCATGACTTGTATATTCTCTCAAGAGCTTATCATAAACAGTCAAGGCCCATGCGAATTCGACACCTGAAAATGGCTTCACAGACCAAGAGCTCATCGCACAGATGACGTGAGTCTTATCCCGTTTCACATTTGTTTCTGACGAGTATCTTGTTAGCACATTGATCTTTGCTGGCACGGATACGACTTCCAACGCTCTCGGCCGTGTCCTGCAAGCGCTCTCAGAACATTCGAAAGTACAAACAAAACTTCGGGAGGAACTAGCCAATGCCCGAGACTATCCTGGGCAGGATATACCATACGATCGACTTATGGAGCTACCCCTCCTCGACGCTATTTGTCGTGAAACGCTGCGCGTGTAAGTATTGGGAACCATATACAGATTGTATCTGAACGTAAACTCATCGAGAAGCCTAGATACTCGCCCGTCAACGTCATTCCTCGCGTGTAAGCTGTCGTTTGCTCATTCACCAATGTGGCGTCTAAATCCTATTCCCAGAACTACCACAGACGTCGCCATGCCCCTTCAGAAGCCCGTTCGTGGCGTAGATGGCCGTATGATGTCTGAACTTCCGGTCCCGAAAGGCACGTTGATCTTGCCATGCTTTTTGTCGTGCAATACTGCGAAAGAAATATGGGGCAAAGACGCCGAAGAATGGAAGCCCGAACGCTGGCTGTCGCCATTGCCCGGATCCGTTGCAGAAGCCCGTATCCCCGGCGTATATTCCAACCTGTGCGCGTCATGAAGTTCATTACGGTAATAAGTGACGCTTACCTTGCTTCTATAGCATGACCTTCGGCGGAGGTCCTAGATCTTGCATAGGGTTCCGATTTTCTCAGCTCGAGATGAGTATGTATTGTGGCTTCCATATACCCTTCTGCGCATGTTAACTGTGTGTTGACAGAGGTTGTATTGTCGGTCTTGCTTGAACACTTCACATTCTCCTTGACCGATCGCAAGATCATGTGGAACCTTTCGGGCGTGTGCTATCCCACCATGGACGAGGAATCTATTGAGCCGTCCTTGTATTTGAATCTGAAAGTCCTTTAGGTAGATACGAAGCATTGAAAGGCAGGATGAATATCACCTTCGGTAAAGGTGCGCTGCATCTCAAGCCTGTTAGCTGTGTGCCTGGCCTTATCACTGTTGGTCAAGCTCTTGTGTCTTGCTCCACAACTACCTACTAGGTGAACAGCGTGGGATATGGGCCGAACAGGAATAGGATCCGCTTAGCATAGTCCCAGCTGGTAGATTACCTGGTGCGTTCGCTATTCATCACGTTTAGTATGATTGGTCATGCCGCTATAATACAGTATATACACATCCCCTTGCGCTTAATTTGCGATCCTTGTCACTCGTATCGGGACAGTTTTACGTATGAAGTTTCGTTACGCCTGTGTTTTGTGGAGTTATAGCATCAAGAATGCTTAGGCAGGGTTCAGCCCGTGGCGGTATGGGGAGCTCAATCCGATTTCCAACCATGTCAAATGACGAGTCTGCTCACAGTTTTCTCGGTGCTTTGACAGTCATGCCGCTTTCTCCTATATTCCCGGCGAACTCATGCGGTCCCGAGGGTTCCATGATTGTTCTATCGGAACTTAGGGAAGAGCATCTATCGTGCAACCAACGGTCTGCTTTCATTCACCGTCGAACTTTACTCACTTCACGTGGGTCTAGATGGATAGCGCCTGTCGGCGTGCGGCGGGATCGTCTGACAGCACGGTTCCAACATATCAGAAAACATGGTATAAATAGTGAAGGTAATCGTCAAATGGCTCATTCACACGCACGCCGTACCCTCACAATGGGGCTTCCCTACAGCTCACTTTTCTTGGTCGCAGTTCTCGCGCTGGTATACAAAGTTCTCCATCGCTACTTCGCCTATAATCCGCTTGATAATGTGCCCGGTCCTGCACCTCATTCTATCATAACAGGTATGGTGTCTGCCAAGATTGTATCTACGATTGATTCTTATACCTTTTTGTCAGGCAATATGGAAGTTCTCTTCCACCGTCAAAAAGGTTGGGGGTTCATCAAGAAGCTCGAGGAATGCGGTTCCGTTGGTCGTATACGCGGAATTTTGGGCGTGCGTTTCCTGACTATGCTCTTACTTCCATTCCACTGTCTGATGTTGCTTAAATGTTGAAGTCGAGGGCCCTCTTCGTGCAAGATCCTGTTGCAGTACAGCATATAATGGCCAAAGATGGCGTACATTATGGATTCCCTGACTGGGCGTTAGCGTACGTACTGCTATTGTGCTAAGACGAAGCATCGTATTACAGCTCCCTTCATTTGACTAGTACCAATGAGATTATGTTCGGACCTGGGCTGTTAGCCGTAGAAGGTGAACCGTCCATGTACACCTTCCGTTGCCTTTCTTACATTCATACCAGGTGCTGACCATCGGCGCCAGCGCAAGATATTAAACCCTGTTTTCTCTGCTGAGAATCTGCGAAACATGACGCCAATGTTCTACCAGCTCAGTCATAAGGTCATTGCATCTCCTTATGATTTTTACATACCTTTTGGGTTAGATCTGCTCAACAATCGCCTGTTACAGCTTCAGCGAACGCTCTCAGAAATTATTGGAGACACTACGAAGGACGTTGATATTGTGCACTGGATGGGCCGCGCAGCCCTGGAATACGTCGCCCTGGGTGGAATGGGCCACTCTTTCGATCCATTGACGGTACACACAGGCGGGCCTGCCATGGGGAGGGCAGTCAAGAATCTCATGTATGTTCAGTGCTTCTCTCCTTGCATGCTTCTGATCACATCTGCGTTCAGCCCGCTCTTGTTTTCTCTACCGCTCTGGCGTATGAGTTCGGCATACTTGCGCCAACTCGGCCCGTCCTGGATTCGACGCAAGCTCGCAGATCTCGTAGTTTCCATCTCACCGGACAGGAATTTGGGAAAGTTCCGTGATGTAGTGAATACCATGGACGAAGCCTCCCGACTCGTCTTCAATGAGAGACAGGCCGCTCTGAGCAAAACATGCGAGGGAGCGGCAGCGGGAATTATGGACGGAAGTGACATACTCAGTACCCTCCGTGCGTACCGTATCTTCTGACACTGTGGTTTTAGAGGCTCATTATTCGCAGTGAAAGTCCAAGCTCATTCCACGCTTGAAGGTGGTCTCTCGGATCAAGAGCTTCTCGCACAGCTATCGTTGAGTCTCGTCTCATCCTCTTCTCTGCGGCTGACTCTGAGTTACCTTTTCGTAATAGTACTATATTATTCGCTGGCACTGACACCACTTCCAATTCACTCGGCCGCGTCTTACAAACGCTCGCGGAACATCCAAACGTACAGACTCATCTTCGGGAAGAGTTGGAGAATGCCCGAGACTACCCTGGACAGGACATACCCTATGATCGGCTTATGGAGCTTCCCCTTCTCGACGCCGTCTGTCGTGAGACGCTACGTATGTAAGTATCGTAAACTATGGTCCCCGCATGTTCTACATGACTCATCATATACCTAGATATTCACCTATCAACATCGTGCCTCGCGTGTGAGCAGTTTCATTGTCGATTGTCTGCAGCATTCTGATCCTTTACCCTTCCGTGTTCTACTCCTAGAGCCACCACAGACGTTATCATGCCTCTTCAGAAACCCATCTGCGGGGTTGATGGCCGTATGATGTCTGAGCTTATGATCCTCAAAGGTACATTGATGCTACCGAGCTTCCTGTCGTGCAACACTTCCAAAGAAATATGGGGCGAAGACGCCCATGAGTGGAAGCCTGAACGATGGTTGTCGCCACTTCCGGCCTCTGTTACTGACGCTCGAATTCCTGGTGTATATTCTAATCTGTAAGCATTCCTGCATGTTCTGGGGATCTTTCGTCAAACAGTTTATCTCTATAGGATGACCTTCGGAGGAGGTTGGAGATCCTGTATAGGATTCCGGTTTTCTCAACTCGAAATGAGTATGGCACTAGTCCTTTCTGTGTTAATTCCATGCTGACGGTACGTTGCAGAGGTCGTCCTGTCAGTCTTGCTTGAGCACTTCGCATTCTCCCCGACCAATGGCAAGATCGTCTGGAACTTCTCGGGTGTATCTTATCCTACAATGGACGAGAGGTCCATTGACCCATCCTTGTATCTGAAGATGACGGTTCTCCAGAGCGATGCGAAGCACTAAAGACGCGAGCCACTGGCTGCATGCCTAGACCTTGGATCTTACTTCACAAGCAACCTCTGCATGCTAACTGTAGCCAGAATACGCTATGGACGAAGACATCTCGTGTAGTTGCAGTGAGACATACCCGCACGTTGTAAGATACAATTTAGCCTTTATCGCATATTTTTATGCCTATGCGGGATTTGTGATAACATCCAAGACACCGCACACATACTGTGAGGATACGTGCAGTGCAGTTCATTTGTAAGCGGGCACGTTAGAATTACTCTCTGTTGCTTGGCTGACACGCCCGTTTTCTACATCGAAGGTAATGTTGCATGCTGTGCTATGTAAGCCATCGCTGCAAGTGAATTTCTGCAGTATTTCCTGTTTAACGATGCCTTTGAAATAGATGAGGGACAAATACTAGAAGTCTGAATGATGGCTATCTTTGTTCGCATCTGTCACGACTCACCAGCTGGAAGATAGCGATGTGCAGTTGTTTGACACACGTCGATGGTCACAGCTAGTCATCCGAGTCCCATTTTCCTTTCGTGACTCACAGTCTTACTTTATCGCAGCAATGACTGTGCTTTTGCATTCTATGCAGGCGATATTCTTTCACCGTTTTTATTACAGGTCTGCGTTCAGCTCTTTACACGATTAACACTCAACTTCCCTAGACTGTCAGACCGGAAAAACCATACGAACTCACTGCTCCCAGGCCCCGACATGAACGGATCCCCAGGGCCCGGATGCAACGTTGTGCTCCGGCGCATCGTATGCTCCCATGAACCGTGTTCATGCTGGGTACAGATATCGATGAAAGAGGCTATCTGACCTGAAGGCCAAGCCACTCACGTCTGCCAGTCGAGGTATTGCTCGGTATATATCGCAGCGCAGCACGTCGTTTTCTCACCCTGTCGTCCATGTTGTGACAAAGATTGCATGGAAGCATAGTCATATGGCCACAGTATGTTACTGTACTCAAAAGCTCGTGTATAGTCACTCTCTGACAACCGAATGGTCCAGGCTCTAGCGTGGCTGTCTATCGAGAATCCTTGCGGCAGAAAGCCGACGACAGCGCGATACTGCTGCCTTTGTGGCGTGTGAGATCCGAATATCGCGATGTCACGTTTGCGAAAGTGCAAACTCCAGCTTACTTGTGGTTCAATCTGCGAATTCTATGAGTTACTCTTGTTATACTTCAACGAATACTCACGATAGTATAGCAATGTGTTCAAAATAACACTGTCGACTGTCAGGTAGATACGGAGCATGGCATAAGCTATGTGCTACTAGCTATTGAGAGACGTCTAGCTTTCGAGCTTAATCTGGAGAAACGTGAGAAGTTCCATATCTCCCGGAATACTTAAGTTTGGAATAGAGGCGCATTCTAGTAGAGTGCAGACCTATTACAGCCTTATTCAATCTCGATGGCTAAGTGTATATAAAGGGCTTCACGACTGACTAGCATTGTAACCTACTACCCCCGCCCGCTCTAGTTCACTCGTTTTCAACATCGAGAGGAATATGCATCGGACCATCCGAGTATTAGCATTCCTCCTTTTTTCTGCTGGACTCCTTTCTCAAGCTGCCACAACGGCTCGTAACACAAATGTACGCCGTGCGCTTGAGATTAACGATGGACCTGTCGTAAATGGTAGGCGTTTCATCAACATCGATAATACGGCTACTCATGCAACTTTTCCTCACAGGAATTAAAGTCTGAGACGGTAGATCGAGCATATTGCGAAACAATTGTTTGCCAGTGTAGGTAAGCAATGCACTATGGTTAGTTATACACAGGATACCTCTCGAGCTGATCGTGAATTAGCCTGGTTCCTTATGTCTCGTCATGATCTCTTGGACCGCATTGTTGATTGGGAAGCTGCACAGATTTGTTTCATTTGTAACGAATGACATGGCGATGCTATCGTTGAGTAGCTGAAGTACTGCAGAATAAGTCGGGTTATAAATAAGCACCACACAAGACGAAATAGTCCTCTCTAGCCAAAGCCATTGGTAAATTAAGATACATCCCCAGGGATGGTCCGGATAACAATCTGTGTGAGATACGTACTGGTATGGCTAAGCATAAACATCGGTACTCATATCGCCTCAACTTTGAGTACCATAGAAGGCTCAACACTAGTTTTGTCCATCGTCGGGTAGCTAATCCCCGCAAAGTTCCACGTAACATCTTTGCCGGTAGGCTTGAACTTGAATGAGCTGATGAGGACCGCAAGTAGGACCTCTGTCAAGATCGATATTAGACCGATTCAGCCTACCATAGCAGCGGCTGAGTACTTACTCATCTCCAAGAGGCCAAATCTCATGCCGATGCACGATCTAGGTCCGCCACCAAAAGTCATTCTGTGGAAATTCAGCGACAAAACTATCGCAAAAGACAACCACACTCACAGATTAGCATATACACTGGGTATATGCGCATCCGCAACAGATGCCGGAAGGGCAGACGACCAACGCTCAGGCCTCCATTGTGTGGCGTCTTCGCCCCAAATGTCCTTCGTTTGGTTGCACTGCCCTAGACAAGGTAATATCAGAGTACCTTTAGGGACGACGATTTCCTTCAGCAAAGTTCCATCGACACCTCTGACAGGCTTTTGAAGTGGCATAACCACATCTGTAATAGACCTATCCCATCTTTAGCGTTGCATTGTGCAGTATCGTGTGGTATAACGCTTACGCTCTGGGGATGATATCGATAGGAGGGAATCTGAAACAGTCTAGATAAGTCAAGAGAGATACTTCTTGGGCTATAGAAACGCACAAGCGAAGAGATTCCTTGCAGACGGCATCTAGGAAGGGTAGCTCAAATAACTGGTCGTGGGGGATGTCTTCGCCGAAGACTTCGCGTGCTTCTGCTAACTCTTGGCGTAATTTATCCTGGACTTCTTGGTCTTCTGCTAAGAAATTTAGTGTGCGAGTGAAGACGTTCGACGTAGTATCTGTTCCAGCAAAAAGCATCGTTCTATATGGTAAGAGTCAGGTGCGTCTGATGTTCTACCTAATCACTAGAATTTACGCACGTTATTTGAGCAAGCATCTCTTCATCGGTCAATTTATCCTCTGCGCTGGATCGCGCGTTAGCCTTTACTGGAGGAAAATAAATATCAGACCGTGACTCGAGAAACTAGGATTTAGCTTACGTAGGATACTCATTACGTCCTTGCCTCGGTTGACTTGCTCTACCATGACCTCGTCCCCTTTTTCTAGGGCATTCTTTTTGTCGTAGAAGATTTCCTTAGACCCGACGTCCATGGTATTCACAATGTCGCGCATCTTGCCTAAGTTTTCGTCAGGAATGATTGCCACGGCTAGGTCGGCGAGTTTTCGACGAAACTGCGGCGAGCCCAATTTCACCAAGAAGTCGGCGAGTAGCCTCCAGACGAATAGAGAAAATGCCACAGGACTGTTCTCGCCGCACTTAGTGACTGGTGACAAGATAGACATGGCGACTTACGAGAGGCTCTTCATCGCTTCTCCTAACGCATTCGGAATTTGTACACCAGGTGAAAGGTTGTCAAACGAGTGACCCATACCACCTTGCCCAATCAATTCCATTGCAGTCCGGCTGACCCAGTGCATGATGTCAATTTCATCCGACTCGCCACTGTCGATCGTAGACCTGATAGCGCGCTGCAGCTATTGAACAAGTTATTGAATGTAGCAATGGAAAGGGACGACATAGGCACCTTATGCGCGATCTCATAGAATGTTGGGGTCATATTTCGCATGGCGGCGACAGAGAACCCGGAAAGCAGCATCTTTCGCTGTCGTCTGTGCTGACTTCCTGCCATCGCAAATAAAATGCAGATTTAATTTGAAGACTGTCAGACCTACGAGTATGCGCGCACCTCGTACAGACAAGATTCCAGGCCCGAACATGACCAAATTGGCTCTACAGATGACGTAGCATCAGCGTATTGTATAGGACAATTTAGCGTGAACAACGAACGAGTAGGCGAAGGATGGCTGTTCATAATACACACCGTCCTTTGTAAGCACTTGCTGAAGAGCAAGGGGATCAAAAACGTAGAGCACATCCGACTGGGACGACATGTAAGTACAGGTTAACACAGCAGGGGCGACGAGCTTACGCCAAACATCCCATGGAGGTGAACGACGCCACCGTACTTCTCAGCTATCTCGGCTTTATACCCCCATCCTTTGTGGCGGTCGAATAAAATTTCCATGTCACCTGCGAGCACATCAGAAATATAATTTCCCCAAAGCGTCACTGAAAGAACATACCTGATACACGAGAATAGGGTACGGGTCCTGCCACATTCTGTAAAGGATTCTTCTTTGTAAACGAGCGTAAGATTTTGAATAGGACCCATAAGGTCACAAGGAGCATTCCAAGTTGAACGGACAAAATTGCCATCTTGTCCAAGGTCACAACTAGGGAGCGCGAATCAGGGGAAGGAGCGGATGTACACAGTGGGAGAGAATGAAGGGGGGTGAGGTTTCTTCTCCGTTATTAAAGCTTCTGGGCGATCCCTGGAAACAAAACCAAACTACGCTCCCATGCTGACCCGCCCAGAAGAACATAAGCTAGCCCGGGCCCGTCTCCGAGAGGCCATCAATGCAGGTTATCCTAGTGTTGTTCCGCATCGGCTAGTACGGTTCGTGAGATATCCCCTCTGTTCAACGTTCGTCGATCCATACAGAGCTATGATGTTGGAATGAACCATGGTGTATTCAAGTCACCACTTCCTGTGGCGGCGCGGAGGTAGCGTTGTTCAGTGCGCATGGTGCAACCTCCGGTATTGAACGAGAGGTGGGAGCAGAACGCTGAGGCACAAGGACAACGCCGTGGTCCCTGATGGGATGTGTGAATGGCGAACACCGGGCAGACGCTCAGGAAGCAGCACAACGTAACATATCCCATGAGGAAGGAGTTGCCCACAACGCCGTCATCGCTGTGATAGAGCGGTCATGTTCAACTCCAGGCAAGGAGTATAGTGGGACGAACCGTGTCCATGTGTACTTTGCACACTCATGACAAGCAGCATAAATGACCGATGTCGAATCCGAAAACTTCAGCTTGTAGATCTTCAACGGTTTACGACATTTTCCGCGCTGCAGCGGATAAGAGGAGCGTGTCTAGATACACGAATATGAAATGTTCATTACGCCAGAACGGAATATTGTTCGATGAGAATGCAACAGACCGTATGTATACGGATATACCAGACTTCCAGGTTTACCGCTGATCATGCTAGATGAGCACGTAGTGACCGTGTGAAGTGTTGCTGTGGTAGTCGCCTAGACTGAACGGACTGCTCAAGGCACGTTTCATCAGTAAAGCAGTATCATGCAAACCACTCCCCATAACATATGCAAAAACCGCACGGAAGCCCAATCCCGGGCAGAGTATATACCTGATGACAGTTCAGATTACCCCTTATCAGCTGCACACTGTACTGCATGGACAATGACACTCACCTCGTAACCTATGACCCAAACGTAGAAATGGGTACCCAAGATCAGGTCTGCCGACCAGTATAATAGCTTTACAATTTTACGATTGCATTTGCTGTCCGTAGACTGACTGACTGTCATCTGTTGTTACAAGGAGGAGCCGGGAACCAAAAGAGAAAAGAGTCCAAGTAGCATCGGCAATTATGTCGTTCAGTCGCCTTCCTCTGTCATCGCGTCACCCGGAGTTGTCGAGTCTTGCGCTTGAAGCGGGGCGTTCGTCAGAGACGCTCGTGAGCTGGTGAAGGATCCGGGCATAAGGTTTGCAGTCCCGTCAAGCTTGCCAGCAATAACTTGACCGGCTTCTTTGACAAGAGTCGCATGTGTATCTTGGAGGGCGTCGTCGCGCTTGGAGAGCACGGTGCGGTGGGCATCGAGAGCTTGGTCAAGATTTGCGTAGAGCAGCAGCTTTGTGCTGCAAGAGTAGTCAGAAATGGTTCAGATTTCGACGATAAGGCCAAGAGGAGACTTACGTCATATGGTCTTTCACCTACGAGTTATGAACTCGGTGAGAACACCATGACAATCTGAACTGAAATGTGATACATACGAAGTCTAGGAGTTTAGTGAACTTGATCACCAGCTCTGGGAATACAAGATCACGTTAGCGACACCACGTTGGTGGCAGCACGCAGTTGAAGAGGCATTGAAAGTAGGGCGAGAAATAATCTTACCGTCAGCACCGGCCTTCCACTCGTCTACAGTGCATTCTGTCCACTTCTTTCTGGCTTGTTCGTATGCCTCGGTATGTGTATCAACGTACGCATCTAAGTCTTGCCCGAGAAGACGACGCAAAGCGTGCTCCTCGCGGCTGATGTCCCCAGCAGAAGTTGAAGCGGGTGCTTCGTATACGGAAGCGTCTCGTCCGGGTACACGCTGGGCTTGCTCTACGAAAGGTGCATGAGCTTGTTGCATCTGGAAAGGATTATCGTCGTATGCGGTTTCTTGACTCGTCGGGTTGTATTGCGAAAGTACCGGCGGCTCGCTTGCATAGTAAGCATTCTGATGCGTACAAGGGTAGACAGTGTCAAGGCAGAGTATATGCGTATTTCAAGGCCCGATCACCTACCTGTTGATCGTCCTCTACACCAGCCCTGCTCTTCTTGGTTTGATGACCGTACTCAGAGCTTTCTTCTACCTCATCTGTGCGCAGAAACCGTTTCTGAACGCGTCTGAGACCAGGCTTCATAGGCTCGCCGCGGTCAAAACCAGCATTGTTGCTGTACGGCACGTCCATCTGGATGGGATGTTGCTGCTCTGGGATAGGCGAAGACGAGCTATGGTACATGTCGATACTGTCGTGATGTCCAGCTTGAGTATTGTTGTTCGTGTACTGTTGCATATTCTCTTCTTCTTCTGCTACCTCGTGAATCTTCTCCAAGGAAGGGCGAGAGGACGAGCGTATCCGAGAATGAGAAGGCGGTCCAGGCTGCGGTAAGTTGGATGTATGCGCGCTGTCCGAGAGGTCAAGACCAGGCGGTTTGGCAGGTATATGCGCTTGATTGGAACCGAAACCATCAGTGGAAGAGGTAGAGGGCAGAGTTGGAGCTGATGTCGGAAGGGCAGCCTTTCTAAACGCAGAGACAGGAACAAAACCAGCCGTGCTAGGGAAGAACGGAGAAGGCATAGCGATACGCATAGACTGATGAGCAGAACGAGGATTCGGAGAGCGAGCGCGAGAAGCATCTTCATCGAAAGATTTGTTACCGAAAGGCAGAGCGACGTTATGCGGTTTCTTCGTCTTAGCAAAGCCAGCTAGGTTAAGAGGTTTGTTGACCAAGGAAGCGATGTTTGAGCCTCCTCGCTGGTGAGGATTGCCAGGTACCTGTTGCTCGTGATTGCCCTGGACAGAATCAAGTAATCCATTCGGTTTGAAGGTCACGTCGTCCAGCTTCGCTTTCGCGTCAGGATTAGAGCCGTTTGCTTGTCTAGATGCAGGGCGTTGCTGAGGTACAAATGGCTGCCGAGCACTCATGGTTGTCTGTAGAAAGAGACTTCAAGCTTCAAGCTTCAAGTGTCGAGGTCGTGATGGTCTTAGCGAAAGGAGCGACGCTTTCAATTCGCCGCGATACACGCGAGTGATGGCAGCTTAGTTGGCGCCTAGTACTCAATTGGCAAGGTAGCTACCGTAGTACGCCATGGCAAGCTAGCTACCGTAGTACGCCACATCGTTCACCTCATCTAGTTTCTAGTTGAACATATCTCGCACGAGTAGAGAGAAACAAAACAATACAAAGGGTTTAGGGTTATTTAAAATTTTCTGCTTTTGCAAAAACACTGGACATTCAGGGGTTTGAACCCTGGACCTTATGCACTTCACACTTGAGGATGCAAAGCATACGCGCTACCACTGTGCCAAATGCCCATAAACATAAGCGCCATTTGTATAAATGATATTGATCTCAGTAGATTTCGAAAGCTGGCTTCAGTTCCAAGGGCTGGAGAGCCTGCTTGAATGCGCATCATCGTTCGGCTGGTAGCAAGTGCTTTATGGAAACCGCATTCAAAGCATTCACTATAATAAGCACACAGGTATTACTTCGCCTCGCCGACCAGCTTCTCGACAATGTCCACCGCCCGCTTGAACTGGGTCTTTTCCTCTGCTGAAGCCTGCACCGAGCTGTGTCCTCCGCCGCACCCTTGCGGGCCTCCATTCATCCACATGAGGTCGTCACTGCCGAATGCGATGCTTGTATCCAAACCGTAGATATCTTCGCTTCCCGGCGGAGACTCGATAGGAAGCTTCTTTAGGATACCGTGTAGTTCGTCAAGCAACTTCACTGTCTCTGGGTCAGAAGCAGATAGTGACTTGGGAACAGCGTCCTGGAGAGTAGGTGTGCCGTCCGGGCGTATCGCAGACGTGACATGCAAGTCCGTAGTGGGTGTACCCGTGATCGTGAAGATCGCACTGGGTGTGGGTGGGGCAAACCCGCCAGTGATGCCTATGCGTTAAGATCTATGTCAGCACCCTCAGATGTCCATTGATCCCTCCAAAAGTACCTTTCTGGAGACGAAGGGAGAATTCAGCAGGTGCCATTATGGTACAGTATATAACGTCTGGCTTCAAATCGATGAGGATGGGTATACGAGTAAGATGTGGTACGAAACAAGAGTGAGCTGGAAAGATGAATGACGATCCGAGTAGATATACGGCCGCGATAAGAGGCGGGCCACAGCCTCGCTCTTTGACGCGTCCTCGCGTCACCGGCTCTTGCACCACACCGCCCCGCAGCTAGCTGCTACGCGTCGCGTGATATCATATACTGCGCGTCCGAGTCACCCGCAATGGAGGTACAGCATCCATGCAATACTAGCAATGCAGCCTCAAGCAATAACGCAGTCTTCCTTGAAACTAAGGTTGTACATCGTCTTATCTACCGTCTTCTCTATTTTCTTCCAGTCAGATCGTCTCTGGATAAACTCGTACACGTCCTATTGATTTTCGGTAAGGGATTGAAGCTATTCAGACACAGTAGCAGAAAATCCTACCTCAGGACGGTATGCACCACCGTAGCGCGTTACATCCCTCACGATTTGGGCGAGATCTTTCGCGTCTTCGACCACGAATACATGTCCCAACATTTTCAAGTATGAAAACTCGGACGCGATTGCTGGTATCTGTCAGACGGCTGTAAGTACCAGGCCTCCCTCCATGTTACGCGTTGCGAAAGCTTTACCTTCAACGAGAGGATGAACGCATGGTAGGCATTGAGGTCTGCAATGATCTGGAATCCCCCGTTCAAGGAGATAATCTGCCGCTTGATGTGCTTCTGCAGAATTCTGTATCTTGGACTCAGTATGCGAATATGTCGGTTCTCACAGTGCACACTCACGCGATCAGCCGGATGCCTATCTCCTGGTAAAATACCTCCAAGACCTCCTTGCTAGTACTTCCTTTCAGTAGCTGACAGTGCATTTGCAAGCACTTAATAGCTTCTCTGCAGCCTTCTGTAGGGCCCAGCTCCAGCGGCTGGTCTTCTGGCGGATAGTACTCTCTGGGCTTAGTGAGCTTCATGATGATATGCTCAACCTGCGAGCGAAGTAGGCGATAATTAGAGATATGACCGAGGTGTGGTATAAACACGTACTTGGTTCATTAGCGTCTCAGTGCCCATATTGAGACCTGCCGCAACAGAATCATCGAGGACGTCTTCAAACCGTTTTTTCTCCCGTACGACAGTATTCAAGAAGTCCGTCTTGTCAATATGTGGTGCCTAGAACTTAAACACTCAGCACTTCTAAAACCCACACACAACAACGCACGTACAAGTTCCTTGTCAAAGTACACTTGTACCATCGACTGCATGGTATCACCGATATGTACCAGCTCGAAGAATTGCAGCAGAGGTGCGACACTATTCGTCTCTTCATGTTCTGCCGGTCGATACGCGCGCATTTGTGCCGTCGCCTGCTCGAACCCAGGGCGTATGTGTCGCTCACTCAGCGCCTGGAGTAACAACACGAAGATCTCCTCGATTGTATCTCGTACACGATGTCCGCATTGGCCCGGGTACCCTGAGAACGTCTCTGCGCGCTTCAAGGACTCGCGGTCGGCATGGATGAGCTCGAGAGCAGTATCCAGCGAAAGTAGCAGTTGTAGCTTGTCGAAATCAGGCTTCGTCAGCGTAGCCGGCGGAGGCAGAGGAGTGGAAACTCGAGTCGATGTGGAAGAGATAGAACCCGGTCTGCTACCTGCAGTGAGTGTGCTTGTAGTCGCAGTAGACGTTACCGACGAGACGGATGCTTAGGAAGTGAGCATCGATCAATGGAGATAGTGTGAAGCAAAAGATGGAAACGACCTACATCGTTTCGTATCATCCTCTTTGATTCTTCCGTTTACACCTTTCTCGTCTTCTTCGTCGTCATCTGCCCCAACATCGAACAACATGGCATCTCCGCCGTTGTTGAAGTCCATATAACCCTCATGTACGTTGTTGTTGTTCGTGTTAGTAGCACCCCATCGCTGTGGGTTCAACATGGCAATTCCTTGTACGGCAGCATTTCCGCCAGTCGTCAGTGCCGCACCGAAGGCCTTGCCAACCGCCACAGTTGTACGAGGCACAATGGTCACCGGCAGCAGAAGAACATCCGTAAATGAAGCAAGCACATTGCGCTTGACTTGGGCTGGGTTATGCGAGCCGAGGAAACGAGCTTGTTCCTGCGTCGTTGTAGGGACTGTCCCATGTTGTGAGAGCTGGAACTCAAGTCAGGCATGCAAAACAAGAGGAAACAAGACGGCAGACGTTTGTCTCCCATGCCCGGCAAATCATTTCGAAGCACTGTTTTATGTACTCCACTTCTTCATCAAGGTATTCGTCCATGTTTGCTTCGAACATTCGATAACTAGAAGATTTGTAAGTAAGCAGTCGACAATACTAACGTACTGGCTTCACTTACACCACGTCCTCGGCTTGGATCCGCGTCACTGTAGCGTCACTACGTTCTGACGAGACTTGGACGATCATGTCGACCATTCGCCACGCCTCTTTGAAGCTAGCAGCGGTAGCTTTGAGGAAGGTCTCATTTGAGATTTCGCGCGCTCGGGTGAGGAGGGATGTAATGTATTCTGCTACCTGAAGCAATGATGGACAAAACACTCTTCTCTTTCAGTCTAGAACGACGTACAACTTCGTTTGCTACTCTTTCCGAAAAGGAAAGCAGAACATTGGCAGCTGGGGGGAAGACGCGGACGGCCCGGCCGCCGTGTTCCTTCAGTACCGCAAGTATGTCCGTGATAAACGCGTCCATAGCGTCGAAGACCAGTGCTTCATCCTTCCTGAACAACATAAGTTGTAATACGTACAGAATACAGCAAGACTTACGTGAAGTTGTCTAATGGGTCCCATTTGCTCTGGTGATCATAGAAGATCTCATGCTTGTCTGACCACACCCGGCCGAGCTCCCAGTGACCGTCAGCCAGATCCCATACAGACCAACTTGCGTCTGCGACCTCCGCCATGGCCTTTTCGTCGCCTTTGCTGTCGTTTACATCAAACGCAGTTAATAGCCCTTCGCCGAATAGATCCATAGCAGCACGTAGTGAGGACGTCAAGGTCTGCCATGATCGCAGAGGCTTCACTCTATGGGAGAAGAATCTAGATAGCAAGCGTAGCGTAAGGGCCTGTTGATTCAGTGTCGGTGACGGTGCGGGGAAGAGTGCCGTTAATATGGCATGCGGCGGGGCCGACAAGGCAGAGACGAACGGCTTTAGCAGGTTATGGGCGCGGATGTACTGGGTACGGAAGTTCGGCTTCGTAGGTGTCCATGTTGAGGTCTCCGGACTCATAAGGGTTGCACTAGCAAAGCTCGTGACGAAATCGCCCATCCCCTCCGCAGGCGCGTTAACGTCAGCAAAGTCTCCAAATTCATCGTCTTCTACGGCTAGGGTCGGAGGTGCCTGACCTTTGCGCGCCCCATTCTGTACTTTGGCACGAGACTCAAGGTCGTCCAGGATGCTGGATAGGTTGAGCTGGTCCACCCCAAAAGCTTTCCACCGAGCCTCCCAGACACGTTCATCCTTAGTGAGCTTGGCGAGGGCGCGGGAGACTAAGGAGTAAGCAGGGATGTCCGGCACAGAAAGATATGTAAGGATGAGTATATGGACGTCTACAGGTAGTCGTCCTATGAATGAGAAAGGCGCAGGACCCCCTTTGGCTGAGAGTGGTTGCGAGAAGCGTTTCGAGGACGGCCCAGTGACGGCGGCATAGAGCCTGACCGGTTCCAAAGTCTTGAATTTATCCATCAAGTACGATCACAGTAGAACACGCATGTGTAGTTGGGATAGATGAAGAGTGTGTGAAAAGTATTCAAAGGGAGGGTAGTAACCCCTGCCTGTTCGTCGTGGTAGCCGGAGTGGAAGGATCGCAGCGACAAGACGCATCGGCGCGCACAAGCGATGCGCTGCGCGCCGGTTGGTAGCGCGCCGGCGGGACCGTACCAGAATACACCCGAGGCTATAAAGTGCCTTGAAAGCCATGTTACACACAGTTATACCGATACAGAAGTACTACACGACTATAGGCTGTCCTAAAGTAATCCAAAAGTCCATCTGATACAAATGTATAGCCCTCTGCTCAGCTCTGTACCAGCAATTCACTGAGCGCGATCATATGAGCTTCGCATATTGAGGAGAAGTAAAATTCGTGTTCAGAGTTATGGGGCTTGACAAGATTATGCGCAATCTCGTGAGCGAGGGTAAAATACCTAGAAGTGTGTTGATGTCACCGCGCGTACGGCCAGCTATGAACAGCTGCTTACCAGGAGATGAAGGCCTGACCAAACCGCCCCTCCTGTACGTCCGTGTCGTCTATAATATAGACGTACCGTCAGTATTGACTTGGTCTATACGGGTTCTAAGATACTTACGCCAGCCTTCGTAGTATCTCAAGTTCATGAAAAGACTTGCGTTCCGGTTGAAAGCGATTGTTCCTCCCGAACTATCGTAGAATATGTGTATACTTCTCAGTGGTAGCTTGTATATCTCGCTGAGCGGGCGTAGCACGTGGATAAAGCGAGCGATAGAATTGCGCTTAGTCTCCAGGATGGTCTTCGGTTGAGGAATATCTGTAATCAAGATAAGCAAACAAGACACTAAGCGTTATGAAACCCGCAAACCTCTGGCAACAAAGATCTTTACATCACCCATTTCTCCTACAGGCATTAATGTTAGTAAAAGCAGGTTATTTTTGTCTGGAACTCACCGATATGGATCATATCGTGTGCATGGCCGGAAACATCACAATAGCCGTCGTTGAGAGACTCTTTGACAATTTGCATATTCTGTTGATTCTTCAGGAGTTCGCCTCGTTCCTCGCGACATGCGCGTACGGCCATATCGATGTTAGCAGCTGGAGAAATCTTAAGCATTCGCTCCTTTAATGACCAAGAATGGCACCATCCACTCACATATATTATTGAGAGGTGTCACCCCAGGGCCAGGCGTTTGTGGGCGAGAAGGACTAGGTCTGGGCGGCGGCAAGAGAGGACCATCATTCCCTGAGGCTGGCAGCTCGGGCGTTCTCGACGGTGCTTCCGGTGGTGGCGAAATCGATACCTTTAGCCCTTCGGAATCGCCTCCTCGTTTCTGCCCAGCTTGACTGGGCAAGTCGGGAAGGCCGCCAGGGAGTGCTTGGCTATTCCTTGTGAACCTACGCCATTGATCCTTGATATTGTCCATAGCGTTACGTGGTGGCTGCGATCGCGATTTCTCAGATTCAGCTAGTGTCGTATCACTCTGACTCGTCGGAATGGATGGAGGCCCGATAGTACTGGCATCAGAAGCTAACGCGATTTGCTTAGCCTTCTCCATCTCTGCAGCCGCTTCCCGCTCAGCTTTTTGCTTATGCAGAATTCTGTCGACTGAGAGACTGTTAGAGAATGTATCTAAGTTGGCAGCTCGATTACGTACCGTTATATCCTCTCCGTCGTAAGGATCTGAGGTCGGTAGATAGGATGGTCATGAATAACAGAGCGTCACTAGTCTTTGGCGAATCAAACAGTAGCTTGCAGATCGACGTCGAGACTCTATGAGAAGATTACCCACCGTACTGAAATACGTTCTAGAACAGACCACTTACTCGAACATATCAATAGTGTCGTTTCCGGAGAGCCAGAGCTCGATAGGGCCGCGAGCTATTCTCATGGCTACTGCAGATGCATCTTGATTCTTGACGGCGCGTGTATCTCCGTAGGTCAGGGTCTTGATAACTGTGATCTTGCCGAAGGAGCGAACGACAAAGTTCTTCTCGTTGCTGAGCCAGGAGAATAGTACCCGGGGTTTAGCATGTGTATGTTCATGCAGGAAGAGTGGCAGTCGTTCTAGGATTAAGCTACGAATTTCAAGAGGCTTTCTTGAGTTTCTGATCTCGCCTGATGTCTTATGGTCTTCTTTAACCATGAAGCTGAGTCTTCGAGACCCGAGCTCTATGTAGAACTCTGTGGATGTGTTAGTTTGATGATTTTGTTCGCATCGGCACACCGGATGAGGGCTCACCTTCTAGGATGTCCTCTTGAGGGCAAGTGAAAATGACATCTCCGAACAGTTGATACGCGTTCGTGTCGTCGGCTATGACAATCTTCTCTGCAGTGAGGAGGTCGTAAATGTAGTCCCATTCCTCATCCTCCTCATACTCGACAGAAGCGACCTTTGCTTGTCGCTTCTCACGACGTACGCGCCTCGTACCAAGGAGGACTGGACTTCTACCCAACCGCAATCGCACCGTATTTGAGAGTAACCTTCGATTCACGGCCAAGTTGCGTAACTCTGTTAGATAGCTGTAATTTTAACTCAGTCGTCGTCATCATGTAACGTGAGTAGTAGAACGTACTTGTCGCGCCCTTCAGCCAACTCCCAGAATCGACGTGGGTCATCTAGCAAAATTTGCGCGATCTCCTCGACCGTCGGCTCGTGCTTGGTCCCACACGCACTAAGAAACTGGTTCGCTTGAGTTCCAAAATCAACAAAGTTGAAGAGCTTGGAGTGTATCTGAGTATTATCTTCTCTCCTGAAATAACACTGTGTGGGCGGAAGCAAACGAATCCTCGCGGTCGTGTTCCCCTTCGCGTCAGCGGAGGATACCTTGATAGGAACGAAAAGCGTCTGCGAAAGCTTCTTGATATCTTTCGGAGCAAAATCTAAATGACGGATGTAAGCCAGAGAATGAGGAAATCAAAGGGAATCTCACCAGTAATGCGAGTGGCCATTGCGGCAAACCACTGGCGTGCGGTATTTTCGTCTTCAGGAGGATTATTCTCTAGGATAGATACTAGCATGCTCGGTGGCGGATTCTCTTCGATTCCTAACTTCGGTAAGGCATCTCGTGCTACACTGGAATGGATCACGGGTAGCCCAAATATCGCCCAAATTGACGATGAGAATACCTACGCTCATCTTAGCAAGGTAACTGGCAATAAGCATACTATGGCTTACCTCTCCGGGTTTCGCCAGATATTCCGTCTTGTTCTTAACAGCGGGAATGAACGCAATTTGAGAGACAGAGGACGGATTGCAGTCTGTATACCTGTTCGCATGGTTATCCAAGAAGTACTTTAATGCCAGCCCCCGAATGCGTGCATCAGGGCCTCCAGCTAGCTGAACAATCGTCTCCAACGGAGGGAATCGGCGTAGTCCAAGACGAAAGAGGAATTTAGCTTTATAATAGCAGATGAGCGACAGAAGAAGACGCTTTTGTATATACGACGAACCTTCTTCCGAAGACGGTCTCCACTTCGTCTTGGTGCCCCAGTCAAGAACTGGCAGTCCCAGATCTCTAAATACGTCAAGAGGCTCGTAAAGGTCCCCTGCCTTGAATCGGGTGATCTTTGCTGTATCGCCGTTGGCCACGACCTCTTTATTCTCTTTAGGGAACGCAGGGGTAATACATAACCTTTCGATCTCGTCTGCGGACAGTGTGGATTGCACTGCCACCAGGTACTTAATTAGGTCGGCGATGGACCAATCACCAGTTTTAATCATGCTGCTCGACTGATGTTTAGTTTACGGCGAAGGTTACAGAGTATCACCCACCGGTTGAAAACTAGCTGGAGCTCAACATGTTTACGCACTCCGAGTGATTGGAGGACTTTCTCCAAGGGGCCTTTGACGGCTGTACCGGACGGTAACGTAACGAGCGGTAGGTCAGGGAATACGTTGACGTTCTGGAAGTACGCGTCCCCTGGAGTCTTCAGACCAGCCGAGGTGGGAATGCAAACTTTGTCTTTCATAAGTTCGACGATCTCCTTCTGTGCCCGTGGTCCGCAAGACGGCCACGCGCGAGTGAGGACATTGAGAACACGCTCAGCCCAAGGCGGAGAACTGGTGATGTCGAACTCAATGTTGGATGAGGCAACTTCAGGGTCCAGAATGTATCGAATCCACTCGGCGATGCCGAATTCCCTCCACCCGAATGCAGCAATAAGAGACTGCGGATCAAAGTGCCTATTGACGCTGATGGGTAACAAGTGTGCGGGCAGGGGACCGTCGACGGGAATGAACGACCCGATTGTTCGGGGGTTGAGGAAGCTTTGGATCGATGATAAAGGTATGACTTTCTCACTCTCGCCGTTGGGCATCATCAACACAGCCGCGTCCAAAAGCTCCGAACGGTAGCGGGGTATTTGCCCATCCGTGCTGACCTTGTACAAGTTGATCCACCACTTAAAGCAGGCAACCAATTCGGTCTGTAGTATACGATGCTCAGCGGTTGATGTAATCGAACAATGGTATACTCACTTCATTGAGAGGACGCGAGCGAAGCTCCCCGAGCACATCTTGGAAAGTGATCTCCTTGATCATCCCCCGAGCCTTGAGGGCCTCCACCATGGGTTTAGCGCCATCGATAAAGTCCTGTGTCAGGACGGGCATATTCTTTAGGAATTCGCCAAACGTCGGATTGGGCATCCTGATGTCTGCTATGTTGCGAACGCCGACTGAAGACATGACAGGGAATTGATTGATCTTCGGGGCCGCCATGAACATGTTAAATGCCGACTGGGGTGCTACCGCACAGGAAAAGAAGGACTCTTCCATAACCGACGCGACCTGGGCAGATGGCGTCGAGGCGTGGAATGTGAAGAATTTCAAGGCATGCAGAGCTCTGGCGCGCAAATGACTTCGGACTTCGTCCGAGCTTTCGTCTTGCGCAGGCCAGAGTTCTGCGATGCTGTCCATTTCTTTCTCATAAGCTGTATGGGCTAGATATCCGCCTACGCCAAGAAGCTCCTCGTTCCAAACTATCGACTATTGTGAACAAGTGCATATCAATCATATAACTATACTTACTGCGAACGTTACGATCGCTGAAACGTAAAGGTCAGTTGGGTAAGTTTGTAGACCGCGGGAAGCCTTACACTAGATCGATGGACTCTCTTTCGACGGTTGGGATGAAGCGAGCGGCCATGTGTCCCCCAATACCAGTCGTTTGACCAGTGGAGTGTCCCTAATAATTGTGAACAACTCATACAATAATTTTCGAAGTAACACTCACGATAAATACTCGCCCCGTTCCAGTACTGGCATCATTTAGTGTTAGTAGATACTTCTGGGGAGATATACTCGAGCTTACCCATCCATATCCGCCCTCAGCCCTTGGAAGACGCTGCCAGTTGCATGTGGATACTGTTCGTCCTCCTTTCGGCTAGCGTCGTACTCGTCTTTCCCAGTCTGCAGAGGTTCACTGAGTCGATTGAACAGACAGTGAGTGAGTGTCTCTTACATAAATCAACTCATAGCGCATCTTGTGTGGCGCATTCTTTTTCGTGGCACGCAAAAGCTCGCGCTTCATACGGTCATCCAGGTTGACATCGACGTCAGCTGCGAACACCGCCAGAACAACGCTCGTCTCGTTAATCTGTAGCAGCTTCTGTTGCTCCTTGGCCTCCTCTTCTTCCGTCGCTGCCTCAACTGCTTTCGGATCGGGTATTGGAGTGGACGGTCTCTGTGGGGTATTGGCTGCGAACGAAGAGAATAGGCTGGAAAAGAAGCCGGAAGTGACAGCTTTCCGCGTCTCTTGCACCACTTTAGGTAACATGCGCCTTTTTGTAGCGGATCCCGACACGTATACCCATTGCATAATCTCGGCCTTGATGCTGAGAGCTGTACCCATGTGAGGAATATTGCGAGAGGTGAAAACGACGTCTACGTACGCATCACGCTGACCCCCGAAACCCGCATAGTGCCCTTCGGGGTCTCTCGTTTCAGAGTAGGCTTGAGAGCAAGCGGTCGGGGAACCCCCCTTTCCTTATGCAGTCGCGCCAGCCGTCTGCCATCGAAGAAAACGCTGACCTCTGAGAGATGGTTCATGAATGTGATAGAGGAAGCTAGGAAGCGAACGAAGTCAAATGGCGTAGGGGCCGGGCCAGGTTCTCGCAAAGGCATAGTAAAGGTGGTCCACTTGTCCGGTTCCGAAGACTCTTCAGGAGGAATGTTTCCTCTGCGAGCGAAAAGCTGACGACATGCGCAAATTGAAGTTACTGGTGCATAAGCGATATAGTAATACACACCTGATCCTTCTTATCCTTCCAATAGAAACCCATCCATTGGCCTGAAGATGAATGTAAGTAAACCATGTAGAATCTAAGCTCAAGAACTCGCCACACCGCCAGATGTCACGAAAGGCTCCTCTGTTACTGAGAACAGACTGTAGAAACCTGGATAGCAGCATGAGTTGCATGTTCTGATGCGAGCACCATGTACTACGAACCGACACCGAATGCGCCAATCTTCTCTTCGTCAGGATTACCCTCGGCTGCATGCTAGGGTCAACAAAAGATGTATCCAAAGCTTGCGTGATTGCACTCACCTATCTTCTTCAAACGATTCCAATCCTCATCACGGAATATAATCCCATCGTTCTTGAACGTCCACTGGTGTACCTGACGGAACCGTCACGCAAAGCTTACACTAACCGAGAGTACAACATACTACCGAGGTCTTTAAGTCCGGCAACTTCTCTGAGATGGCCGAAGGACCTGCTTCGGAGCTGCTGTTCTCCGCACTGTTGCGCTTGACGAAGGCTTCAGTATCGAAATGAATTTCGACCGCCTTCGCGCTAGCATCGTCGGAGTTCTGCAGAAGTTCTCTGAACACTGTACAGTACTGTGAACATGATGCAGCCTAGGGTCTACATATTGCTCACCAGTAAACTCTCCTGAGTAGCGAGCGAGCACCTTGTCTATAAGTGCACGCTGGTTCACCTCGACCGATTCGTCATGACCGCTCGCCCACTGCGGACCAACGCCATTACTCAGTCGTTCGCCTACACTCAAGCAACCAACTCACCAAGGCATCCCGAGCCAAAGACATACTGTCTGACTAGCGAAGCGTAAGGTGAGGTGCTGGTGGTTGAACAGCTATTCGAGAATGAGTCCAAGGAATTGAATGAGTTGCCACGCAAAGTGCTGGTGCTGATGACTGTCCAGCGTGCGGAGAAATCGCAATCACAACTGAAGGTGGTAGCGTCGTGTTGAAGACGACTCAGCTGCGCGCTGTCTGAGGACCTGCAGGCCTGCCTGTGGGATGGTCCGAAGTAACCTGCGCGTTGGTCGTGCCGCGGAGTAAAGCGCCTCGCGCATGCGACATGGCCAACGCGTCTTCCCATGTGATTCCACCCTTCGCAGTCGATGTTCGTTTGAGAATCTCTCGGATGAAAGAGAATAACAGTTGTTTCGGTATGCATTGGTATAGTTTCTAGATACCGTCCGCGATCGTCGTAAATGCAAAGGGAGGACGACAGCGAGGATAACAACAAAGTGACGTCAAAGACTAAAAGTTCTCGTCTCGTAAAGTAGTAACTAATGTGGAACTCCGCGTGAATTACTAAAATTCCTCTATATCGTCATCGCTCGTCCGGTGCGTCATGAGAAGAAGTACTGAATGCACTTGAAGAAGCACAACATGCAGCCGCCAGAGATGATCGGCAGCGTGAGGTTGTCGTCCAGTGAGCCCAAGTCTGCAGCGACTGATAAGCATGGCCTCGGATCCCAGAATAAATTGAGCTTACCCAATGCCTCAGATACACCAGAGATGATCCCATTAACAACGCTAATAATACCCAATCCGACCCAGCCAGTGAGCACGCCGGTCCCTGTGACGCCCCCGGCCCAGGACCAAATGGGGGTGATGTTACCGACTGTGCTCAGCGCGCCCCAGAAACCAGCAGTAATGACAGCGCCGGTCACCGAGCCTGCGATAAAGCCAGCAACGGATTTGCGTGGGGCAAGAGGGAGCCCAAGGATAGGAAGGCGGGCAGGGAGGCGTGGGGTGTATCGACCCCACAGGCGGCCAATGGTAGACGCAGCAGTATCTGCCCAAGATAGGCTGTAACATACTTCATGTCAGAAAAGACTGAGGAACAGCAAAAGAAAACGTACACCAAGATGGATACAACTGCTACATCCAGAGGGTACAGCCCCAACACCCATATTACACCAATGATATACCATATCACGCCGTTTGTGGATTTCTACAGTGACGAAGGTACCATCAGTTTAAGTGTCCAGGAACTGCAGATAGGAGCGTACCTTCTCGCTTTCGCGCATCAAAAACCCTAGACACTTCTCGTAGAAGCGCTCGAAACCAGAATGGTTGAGGCGCAGAACATCGGCCGGGGCTATTATGCAGAGGGCCATACTAAGGACTACAACAACAAGGCGGGGCGAGCCATGCGAGATATACAGGTACAAAGTGAGGAAGCCTGTAAGACGGAAGAGAGCGGCATATCTATATCAATAACTAGTTGCCTGGAAGGTAGAACAGAAAAGCTCCAGAAAGCATGTATGCGCACCAATTGAAGAGTGAAGTATCTTTCTAGGAATCTCCCAGTCTATTGGCGGTGCGACTGGCTGTTTTGGCCGCGCCACGTCTGTGGTGGGGCTCGTCGCAGTCTGTGTCCTTGGACTTGACACCTTTCTGCTCAATGGCGCGCCATTTAGTTTGTCTACACGCTGGGAACAGTCATCCTGAGAACGGAGGATGCTTGGTGGCGAGGTGTGGTGCTCGTGCGATGGTTCGTGTCTCAGGCCGTCGGCGTTGCCATTGGCGCTGCCATTGCTCATGGCCCGTCGGGCAGTTTTGCGGGGCAGAGTTTGCGAGTGAGACGGTGGCGACCGAGCGCGACTGGAGACAAAGGGGATCTTGGGCGAGGTCGAGCGGAGCGAGAGGGTGTACGCGGGTCGTGTGGGGTCGTGTGAGCCGGTGAGGCCTAGAGAGAAAGCATCGTTCGCTGGGAGGGTCATGAAGAATACAAGGCGTCGTGGTCGTGTATAATCAAAGGGGAAGGGGCATAGATAGGGCGGAACGAGATGAAGGTAGCGAGGAAGAGGCAGAAGGCAGCGAGGAGGACTTCAACAACCAGACAAGCGCGCAGTGGCCGTGCGCGCGTGCGGAGCGCACAGCGTAGGCCAAGCGAGAGCCATTTCAGGCCCGCTTCGGCTTCGGCCCTCGCGTCATTCCCTCACTGCAAGATCGCTGCGGCCATGCACTCGACGCGAGTCGTCACGGCAAGGCAGCAGAGCTCGCCGAAAACACAGTCCCCAAACATTCATACACAGCACGTCGATAGCAAGGAGATACATGAACGAATGCATAGACAGCAGCTATGACTCATACAACATCGTTTTAAGGGCAGTAAACACAAGCCCCGAAGCGTGCACATAACTTAGTAGACGTAGCCCAAAAGCTTGCCACCGACGTTCTTGCGACGTGCCTCCTCGTGGTCAAGGATACCAGAAGAGGTGGTCTAAAAGACAATCAGCACGTGTTGACACGTATAGCTGGACAAAAACTAACCAGGATGATGAATCCGAACGAACGTGCGGGCATCAACAAGTTGACCCAGGTCTCGATCTGGTTGACCTGCACGTTATAGCGCGGCGAAATCACACCACACTTGTTCAGACGACCGTTCAGCTGTACGACGATCTTCCCTGAACGATGGTCGTCGACGATCTCGAACTCGCCAATGTAGCCTATGCAAGTACATAGAGGTTAGCATTCTGTATGAGAAGTATGGAAAAGATAAAAAAGATGTAAGCTCTACAGTGAACTCAAATCCGTGGCGGAATGAGGGATATGTGTTGTAATGGTTTCGAGAACTAGATTAATATATCGGAGGGTTAAAACGAGGGGGAGGTGGAGATACAACCCTCGCCTATCGTAGTTATTTCACTCCGAATGCTAGGAGGGAAAATGACCGATGCAAAAACGACGCTCACCATGACGCTGCATGACAGTAAGGAACTTGACGATGACCTTCGAGGAAGGACGGATGAGGACCTGGCGCTTGCCACGGCGCTCAGCGTTGACAATGTTGTTCTGTAGCGCAAGATGAGACGGGGCGACAACGTAGCGAAATAGTCACGACTTACGAGGCAGTCGTTCTGACATGGCACAAACCGACATGTTCAGTCATCAGCTTTTCACTATTAACAATGATCACTCACCAAGACAGAGACGCGAACCATGATGTCGTATTTAAGGGAGGGACTTCAAAGAGGACTAAGAGTGGAAAGGTATCGTAAGTACCTTCGCTCGTCCGAGTGTCGTGCTACGGAAAGCGCGAGTCAAGACGAGCTGTACGACCGGTTGAACATGTCGACAAAGAAAGTTCGTCAAGCGCTTTTCCAAGCATAACCACTGTAGAATGAGATGCGTCTATTCACCTTGCCTGGATGTCTTGAGAGAGTGGGGGCTCAACGGCGAGAACGGCGACGACGACCTTTTGCACGACCTCGACACGGGCGGTTGAATTTCCCAACTATGGGCGCTTGGTGCATCACGAGCTATACAGCACCATTCAGCCACCGGAAACTGCCGAATTTGGTACTTGCGCCTAGTCCGTCGTCCAAAGCGTCAAGCAAGCCTATCGTCAAGCCCTCGCCGCCGCCGACAGTCGCAAGCACATCATGGTAGGTCGAACCTATGCTCCTAGAATGTATGTTGGAATGCTGATAATTTCTTCTGCGAAATCTAGGGTCGCGTTCGTACCAAGACTACCAAGAGGGCCTCCCGCGTTCTCATCGAAAAGTAGTGAGTATTATTACTCTTTCAGATGGGTTGGTGGCTAGAGGAAGAAAGAGAGGGGAAGGAGTCGAGAAGAATGGTCGAAAATAGGACGAAATACTGATCGTGCACTCCAGCTACCCCCGCCTTACCCTTGACTTCCACACCAACAAGCGTATCATCGATGAAGTCGTACGTCGCCGCGGCTGCTCTCCGTCGGACTGTGCTTACCATGCTCTCGTCGCCGTTCGTCATCCCTAGGCCGTCGTCCCATCAAAACGGCTGCGCAACAAGATCGCGGGCTTCACGACCCACTTGATGAAGCGTATCCAGAAGGGTCCCGTCCGCGGCATCTCGTTCAAGCTCCAGGAGGAGGAGCGCGAGCGGAAGGACAACTACGTCCCCGAGGTGTCTGCTCTCGACACCAGCTCTACCGGCCTCGAGGTGGACCCCGATACCAAGGTGCGTCCGCTTGCCGCTCATTTTGAAGCCGATGAGACTAACGCATCGTCTCTAGGACCTCCTCCACGCCCTCAACTTCGACTCCGTCCAGGTCTCCGTCGTCCAGCCCATCATCGCCGTCCCCGAGCGGGGACCCCGCCGCAACCAACGGAACGTGCCCGGCGCTGGCCGCTCGTGAGATGGTTGTGCTTCGGTACCATATGTGTCTATGACCGCCGCATGTATCATTTATTGCCCTCTCAAAACTCTCGGACGACGTCTGCTGACACGTCTCTTGGGTCGTATGCTTTCTCGTTATGGGCCAGGTCATGACAGGCCGAGCTTTGTACGTCTCGTTTAGGGAATGCAAAAGTTCGTTTCGTGCGGTCTCAAGCAGGCCGTGCGTGTACAACAGCTGACTGCGATGGAGATTGGTTACCTCATTCCAATATCTGAGTTGCATCGGCCTGTACTGTGGACTTACACTTACTTTCTTATGATAGGTCAGGTCAGCCATCGTTTCAGGGCAGGTCCAAGTTTGCATACCATGCTGTGCCGTCGACGACACGTTTCGTTTGTAGCCGACTCCGCGTACGTGGGAGGTGTGAGTGTAAGACGAAATATGCTCGCAGAAGTTTCGTCCAGCTTTCATGATCCCACGAATTAGAGGTTGTGCGTTGACACTCAGTGCTAACGGCCGCAACGGCTAGATAAACATCGTTCATATACGTACCATGCACGACAGGCGACAAGCTATCCGTCTTATTCCTGAACAGACTCTCAGGGCCGTCCAAAATTCAGACGTATACGGAGGCGTAGATTGGCTATGACTAGTGTCTCTACCGTAATCTCAATCATCCCTGTCCGTCGGTATCCGGACCTGGACGTGGCACGATACATCCTCGGTCGACGACAACACGTACGATGGCGCCAGGGTCCCCGCCCTGTACGCATTAGGCCCTACCCTTGATACACTCACGGCGGTCACTGACATCAATATGCTAGACTCCAGTGTACGGCACTTGGCACTGCGGGCTACAGAAGGCTCCCACCGTTGTCCCCTAGGAATGGAGGACGGGGTTTACCCATTCCATACGTGCACTAGTAGGTAACGGGCGAGTTATTGACATGAGAGTTATACGTTAGCGATCCCCACAAGCTCGTTGCGGACCACACCCAAAGGAGACCGTTCGCGTTCCCTTCCTTCAATATCGACGTGATATGACAGCGTCTGAGATTCGTAGATACGTCGAGCCTCGAGGCATGCTGTCTTCTAGGTAACTCTAAGTCGTCATGTCTTCGTCGCGAAATTGGATCTTCTGAATCCATGGAAACTGTCGCACTGAAGCGTGCGCGTGAAGACTGCAGTGACGCATATGATATCGAACGACGAAGACCGTACCCCGCTCTCGCCACCGTACCGAACGCCGGTTGAGCTGGGCTGAGCTGAGGCCCTGGCTCTCCACACCGTCTTCTGTCTTCCGTATCCCTGTATCCCGTTGACAACCTGCCACCGCAGATTAAGGCTCCAGAGTTGGTCGCGGGGTACGCCATACGGACCACGGCGCGTGGGATAGAGTCCAGATTGCACACACGATACACCTAGATCTTAATTCTTGTAGCGGGGCGAGAAGAGAAGTCCTCAAAGACTGGACGGCTGACATCCGGAAACGTCGGGGAGAGTTCGAGGTTCACGGTTCGATAACGGACGTTGAACGTTGAACATCTAGCGCAGCAAGCGCTTCTCAGCGTCCGACGCTCGACTTGTAGAGGTGAAATGCAAATGCGAAGGCGGACACGGGAAAAGTGGAAGAGGGAGAAGTTGCCAGCGCGAAACCCAAACCAGCCCCAGGAGACCGCTTGAACTTCTTAAACAGAGACAGTAGCCCAGATGATGCCTTGTCCTGTCGTACGACTTGTAGGCTTGAGTACATGACGGCAGCACCTGAATTTCAGATGGTCGTCATTGAACGTTGGGTATTTGACTCCAGATGTGCGGCGGCGGCGGTGGAGTGGCGCACCGTGGACTATGGGCTGCATAGTAGCAAGCGGTCCATAGTCCGCAGCTGAGACCCGACGCGCCTTGCCTCGTCGAGCCCTGTGTGTGGTCAGGTCCGACCGCAAGCCCGCCCCGGGGGCCTCGCATAGTCCATTCTAACGCGATGCAACAGTTGTAGGGAGCATCCAATGTCATGGTGAAGCGGGGCTGACAAGTCCAGCCCTCCGCCTCTCAAACACAATGTGTTCACTGCACCAGCTCAACAGCTGGATACCCAGCCTGTCGACTAATGCAGCCGAGTGTGAACAATGCCTTGTATGCGTATGCTCCGGGTCAGCCGCGGTGCTTTCGCCCTTAGTCTTCGTCGGCAATATAAAAGAGAAGCGCAAGTTTAGGCTGGAGAGGGTACGGCGCATGCTATATAATGCATGCATATAGTCTGCCGCGACACCGAACCGTGCTGTATCAGCAGGATCACACGCAGGCGTGCTGTATCAAAATCTAGCCCGATAATCAGCATACGCATCGCGGGTGCTTGCGACTCACCAAGTTGATGCTGCAAGACGCGACTCCGCAACAATCCCATACGATGTGCCGCTCCCGGTTCCGCGTCCCAGTCCAAGCCCGGCTGCGGGCGGGGCGGACGACGTATGACGCACGATGCGCGATGTACAACGCAGCTCGCTGGGCGCAGGATCGCGCGCGCTGTCCCGCTGGGCTGCGGAGTTACGCCTGGGACGTCCGCGGCTCGCAGCTCGCAGCTCGCGTCGCCGCCCCCTTCAAACGACCCGGATCCGCAGGGGCTCGGTGCTCGGTGTTGGGTATCAATATATCACTGTGCACACGTGGTGGATCCCTGCGAGATTATCTGGCGGTCGCGGGGGAAGTGGTATCGATGTCGTCCGGTAAGATGAGTAGCTGGAAAGCAGGGAAGGCGGGAAGATGGGGAGATGACGTTGTATCGGTGCTCGGTGCTCGGTGCTCGGTTCTCGGTGCTCACCCAAAATGTCCCGGGTACAGTAGTACGTTCCACGCGGATATCCCGGTCCGCTCGCTGCTGTATCATATATTGTCACCTGGGGAGTCAGAACTGCGGTGGGTGATTTCAGTGCGTTCGTCTGCAGCTCCTGACCACCTATCTCGCCCACCCACGCTCCCACGGGAACCGAGCCGCAGTTCAGACTCCAGATGGATGTACCGCATTCGAAGGGGAACGCGGCCACCGTGGTGTTCGTGCGCGCACCCGGAAGTGGTCCACATTCGAGCTTCTCAGAGGATGAGTTGGATGGTGCCCCGTCCGTCGTAACACGCCTCGATGTCCGTACAGTGCACAGTGTACAGTGCGCCCGCTCGACGGCCGGACGCCCGACTGTCGAACGGACGGCACTGCGCACTATGCAATGCATTGTACGCGTGAGGTGCTCCGCATCGTCTACACATTCCCGATTCTTCGTCCAACCGTCTTCCGTTCTTCCGCTGCAATAAAACAGAGAAGAGCGAGCCTATTCACGCTAAAGCGCATACGCCGCACGGCGGTTGGTTGGCTGCGACCCCAAGCCGTACTGTATCATCGCCATGAGCTTGGTATGCAATCAGTGTGATTATCAGATACATCGCGGGTGCTTGCTACTCACCAACCCCAAGCTACGATACGCACACCAAATCAACGCACCGCATCCGCAACCCCGCGACTCTGCAACAGCGGCTCCGCAACAGTTCCCTGAAAATGTTCCGTGTCCACCTCAGAGTCTAAGTGCCGACTGCGCGCGGGGCGGAGCGGACGACGTACTTAGCTGCGCAGTGCACGTCGCACGACGTACAACGCAACTCGCACGGCGGCGGATCGCGCTCGCTGCTGCAGAGTCCGGAGTCCGGAACTCCTCACGCTCTACGATCCTCGGTCAAAAGTCCGCGATACCTCCGCCTCGCGGCTCGCGTCACCGCCCACTTCACACGCAGGGACTCGGTGCTCGAGTGCTTGCGGTGGATCCTTGCGAGATTATCTGGCTGCGGCGGTGGCGGTGCCACCGCTCGATAAGCTGAGGTGCTGAAAAGCTGGAAATCCAGAAGATGGTCAGATGAAACGATGTGAACATGTGAGGATGGCAATGTATCGGTGCGCACGCACCACGCGGTTATCTGCTCGCCGCATCATATCATATCACCGCCTCAGGAGTCGGGGGTCGGGGGTCGGACCTACGGTGGGTGATGTGACTGTGTGTATGTGTGCGAAGTTGTGGGTGATCATCGACATCTGCAGCTCCTGATGTAGATGAACCATCTAGGCTCTTAAGGGAACTGAGCTGCCGCCTAAATACAACCCGTTCATCTGTCTGAATCGACTACTTAACAGTCGGCCAGAACATTGCACAGTATCAGTGAACAGTGCGACTCACCGAGTGCGCAAGCGATAGGTGATAGATGTGCAGTCGCCCAAATTTAGTAGGGTGCCGCAGGGGATCCCGACGCGTGGCGCGCGATGTGGCAACACGCGTCTAGTGCCTCACCCTACTAACGCCACGCGTTGCCACAGCGACAGCGCCCCCGCCCTTGACAGCGACAGCGCTGCTGTAATTACCAGATCCCCGCTCCAGGTCCGTCGGTCCTCGGGCACGTTCCCCTGGCATGATGCACAATGACGATAATCGACCCTGCCGTTGCCGTTATTGACGTTATTTTGGCAGCTTTTCATTATGCGCTCCACCAGGCGTCCGCGTCCGCGTCAGGGCCCGATTCCTGGTCCGTTGCGCCTGTCGAGCTGGAGCATGTAAGCCATCAGCGGGTTACGGCCCTCGAATCAGGGGCAGGGGCGACGTGCAATAGGAGAGAGTTTGCCTGTTGAACCAGGAGAGTTGGAGGGATGGAGGATTGGGGGGCTCGACGTAACGAGGTCGCCGTGCAGTGTCGTTTGGCTCACGCTCGTACGCGCGACCCTGGGGATGTCGGGGCGGGAGGGGAGAAGGGGTGGGGGCGCGATGGTCATATTCGGATGTCGCATTGCGAGAGTGGGATTTGTGGCTGGGTTGCTTAGTAGGAAGTGGGAAGTCTAAGTGGCGTGCGACGTAGGTCGTCCAGGCGGCGGCTGCTCCGCGAAGGCGTACCGACTGCAACTCGTACGGGAATTCGAAGCGAATGGCATCGTAATACGGTACGCGTGCGCACCGACTCAGAGAATTCGAAGCGGCGGGCCTGGGAAGAATCACGCGCGAGTGATGGCGTGCGTGCTAAGATGCGAGCGAGCAGCGTGGACGCACGAATGGCGTGTGGGTGCGGTGGATGATTGGAAGACGGAGAGTGCGGGATCAGTGATGTGAGGCCAGGGCGCGCGATTCGGAAGGCGGCGGACAGCCACCGCGGCTGCAGCTAGCTAGGACGAGCTGGGTGTCGCGGGGGCCGAGGACGCGCTGCCCGCGACGGCGCTGGTGTCGACGGCGGACGGGCGTGGGTGACACAAGACGCCTCCGCTCGACATCGACGGCGGCCTCGAGCACGGACGCGACGGCGGGGCACGCCTCGGGCGTCGCCGCAGCCAATGAGCTCGCGCGCCACGTGGGCGGGCTCGGAAGCCGGGTGTGATGGCCGGATAAGGCAGGTGGATAAGTTTTGTCGCACGTCTGTGTTCTCGGTCTCTGTACGTTTTGTTTTTCTGTTTAGCCAGCGAGTGCGAGGCCCGGTTGCGAGCGAACGAAGACGAACTTGGCGGCGACCTCGGCTGCACCGTGCACGTCGTCAAGAGCCTGCTGCCCGACGCCCCCACCACCCCCGACGCCGTCCTGCTTGCGTCTTGCACGCCCACCCGCGCGTCGTCCGCTCGTTCACCGCCCCGCATCACACCGCGGCCAGCCCGTCGGTCCTGCGCCCGCTCATATAAACTATACACCGTCTGTCGTCTATCACCCGCGACTCCGCATCCATTCTTTGTCGCGCGCCCAGGACAATACCCGCCGTCCAAGCGACGGTCCCACCTCTGCTGGAGCCCACAGCACACCCTCGCTCACCCACCCGCTCGCTGCCCGCCCCGACCCCTGGACCGCTGGCGCACCCGGGCTCGTTGCACGAGTACATGCCAGCCCGCCTCGTGCCCGCCCAGATCCCGTCTGCGCTTTTCGCTGCAGCGTCCCCACAAGATATTCGCGCGAGCGTGGCCCGTGCTCAGCAGCGACTCTGGGAACGAGGTGAGCGAGGTGCGACGCCGCCCGCGATCGCCCCGCAGACTCACCCTCGCGCATTCTAGGCACCCCACGCCGTCGTGCGGCACCCCGGTATCGATACCGATAAACGTACGATCCCCCCAAGTCCGCTCTGCCCATTTTTCTCACTATCGACCGTGTCGCAGTATTACAGGCCATGTCCGTCGCCATGGCTTCGCCCTCGACGTCGACGCTGGCGTCCCCAACCTCCCCGACGTCGCCCTCATCCCCGACCTCACCAACCTCCCCAACGTCGCCCTCGACGCGCGCGCGCCGCTCGCTCTCCGCACGCCGCAACGCCGTCCCGCTCCTCCTCTCCTCCTTCCCCGCCCCGCCCTCGCACATACCCCCCCTGTCCGTGTCCGTGTCCATGTCCGCCTCGCTCTCGCCCTCGCTCTCCTCCCTCATGAACGCCCCCGGCGCGCTCTACAGCCCATTACCCAGCCCGAGCCCGTACCCTAGCTCCAGCCCGAGCGCGAGCTCGTACGGTCCGCCCAGCGCACGCCCCAGCGGAAGCACCAGCGCGAACCCATGCGCGAACCCAAGCGCGAACCCAAGCGCGAACCCAAGCGCGAACCCAAGCGCAAATCCACACGCACACGCACACGCACACCCGCCCCCACCCCCGCTCTCGCGCCCGCCCCCGACGCCGCTCCCGCCCGTCCCCGGGCCCTCGCCCATCACCGAGCACGACGCCCTCCGGTTCATCTCCGCCGCGCGCGCGCGGCGCGCGTCCAAGCTCTCTCTGGCCTCGGCCTATTCGCAGGGGCACGGGCACGGGCACGGGCAGCGCGACTCGGTGGGGACGCTCGCGAGTGTGAGCGAGGCGAGCTGCAGTACCGGTGTGGGTAGGAGGGCGCTGGAGCCGATCGTGACTGCTGTGCACCACTACGGCGAGCGGTCGACCATGACCACGACGGCGGCGGCGCAGGGCAGGCCGCCGCTGCGCTCCTTCCCGTCGACCAGCTCACTCTCTATGCCCATCCCCACCACGCGCATCTCCCCCTCCAAATCCCCCATGTCGAACTTCGACGCCGACCCCGACGACGACCCCGAACTCGACGCGGACGCGAACCTGACGCACATCGCGCTCCCGGACCTCTCGCCGATGCCGTCCGTGTCCTCCGCGGGGCTCAGCGACAGAGGGGAGGGGGACGGCGACGGGGACGGGGACGGCGACGAGCGGAGCGTGCTCGATGTTGCGTGGGAGCGCGAGATGGGGCTGGGGGCGTCGCTGTCGCGGAGGGCGCGGCCGAGAGTGGAGGTGGAGGTGGCGCGTGGTCCTGAGGAGGCGGAGGCGGCGTATGCGCCGCATACGCCGTCGTATTCGTCGTCGGGCCCGCACACCCCAGCATACGCACCTTATACCCCATCACACGCGCCGCACACACCCACGCACGCCGCCCCCGGATTCCAAGCGCGCACGCACCGCGGCGCGTACCGCAGCTCGCGCACCAGCTCGCGCACCAGCTCGGGCTCGGGGACGACAGCAAGCGGGGAGACGGGGACGAACGACTCGATCTCGTCGCTCGAGCTGCGGGACCTGCCCGCGCTCGCGGAGGGCGAGACGGACTTCGGGGGCGTCCCGCCGATCGAGGCGACGCGGAATTCGTTGACGCTGACGAGGAATAGGGAGTCGCTGACGAGGAGCACGCTCACTCGGAGTACGCTCAGCAGGGACTCGTTGACGCGGAGCACGCTCAGCAGAGAGTCGCTCACGCGCAGTTTGCACCGGGACTCGCACCCGCACCTGCGTACCGAGTCCCACTCATATTCAGACGACCGCCATTCGACCGACGCGCATATACACTTTGATCTGCGCACACATCGTCACCCAGACGATCATTCTGACAGCCGTCCCGACAGCCACCACCATCCTGATAGCCACCCACACCACGATGACCACCCCGACACCCACCTCCGCCCCATAGACCCCGACAGCCACCCACACCCACACCCGCGCCCACACGTCGACCACGCCGACCAGCTCCTCCCCCTCCCGCTTGCGCGCCCGCGCCCGAACGCGCTCGACCTCCTCCGCTTCCCGCGCCCGCCGACCGCCGTGCGCGACAAGGCCCTCCCGCCGCTCCCTCTCCCGCCCCACGCTCCGAGTCCGAGTCCGAGTCCGAGCCCGAGTCCGAGCCCAGGTCCGAGTCCGGTGGCGGACGCCTTCACGGGTCAGGCCGAGAGGCCTATCGAAGACGACAGTCGCGTCGAAGGCGGGCGGACAAGAGAAGACAGAGAGACGGCGCCGAGCCCGGACATCGCGGCGATGATCGCGCACACGCCGCGCGCGCGCCGCAAACGTTCCAGGTCCGGGTCGCGCGCGAGGTCGAAGTCGCGTCCGTCGCGACCGAGTTCGGGACGCACGTCGGGACGGTATAGCGGTGCGGAGCACGACCGCGAACCTTTACCGAAACCAGTACCAGTACCGGCACCCGCATGGAGCCGACACCGCCGGAGCTACGACGACGACGAAGAGGAGGAGGAGGAGGATTACGGGCAGGTCCTGCGGGGCTCGCGGCTGGCGGACTGGCGCGCGCTCGACGCGGCGGTGGAGGCGAAGGTCGAGGCGGAGATGCGGTTTGAGAGGGCGCTGGAGGGGTTCGGGAGCGAGGACGATGGAGAAGGGGAAGATGAAGTGAGGCGGTATGGAGGGCGTGGGCGTGGGTATGGGGAGAGTGAGGAGGAGGATGAGGGAAGTGAGGGAGAGGGGAGCGACTCGAGTATCGATGTGGGGACGCCGCTTGCGTGAGTGTTGGCTTCTCGTTCTCTCTCTCTCTCTTGCTCTCTTCTTCTTGCGCTTTGTGCTTTGCGCGTGCAACGCGTTGTGCTGTCCTTCCGCACGACGCACGACCCGCGCTTTCCCATTCTCAGACTGCCGGGCTACACGTACTGACGACGCGCTTTGATCTTGCAGGAACCTGATGCTCCGCGACGGGATGCTCTCGCCGTACTCGAAGCTCTTCACCGGCGCGTCGCGCGCGGGCACGCCGTTCGGGCTCGACGCGCGCATGAGCGTGATCTCCAACGGTGCGTCCTGTCACTGATACTGTTCGCTGTCGTTCAATGCTGATATGTTCTGTTGCTTTTCGCTTTTGCGGTACCGCTCTCTCCCTACCACTCTATCGTTGTCGTACCTTTACTGCTTTACGCCGATCCGCCTCACCCTCGATCATCTTATCCCTATCACGCCGCCGCCACACACACAGCGTCGATCATGACGAAATCCGGCATCTTCAAAGACGCGCGCGACACGCCGCGCCGCCGCGTGCGGCACCGCGACGGGCGGCTCCTCCGCGGCGGCCTCGGGCTCACGACGGGCCTCGGGTGGAGCGACAGCGAGGACGAGGACGCGCCGAGTTGGTTGACGCGGCGCGTGGGGAGCCTGGTGGTGGAGAGGCGGGCGAGTCGGGAGTCGGTGGGCGTGGGCGCGGGCGCGGGGAAGATGGGGAGGGCGAGTCGGGAGTCGGTGAGGGGGAGTAAGGAAAGGTTGAGGCAGCGGAGGGAGGGCGAGAAGGAGAAGGAGAAGGACGCGCCGGGGCTCGTAAGATCGGTGAGCGACACGCTCACGTCCGCGTCCGCGAGCCTCGCGCTGCACCAGGCGCGCATGCGCGCAAGAGCGCAGCCGCCGTCGTCGTGGGCCGGGCGCACGGCGCGGGCGGAGGAGCGCGCGCTGGGGGACATCGAGGAGCTCGAGATGGACGCTGGGCGCCGGGAGAGGGAGAGGGACGACTTTGGGGCGGGGGCGATGACGCCGTCGAGCGCGTCGAGCTCGAGCCTGCCGATGCCGCTCACGCCCGTCGGCGACGAGGACGAGGCGCACCGCGGGCTCTGGGCGCGCACGGCGACAACCACGGCGATGGCGGCGAGGACGTCCGCACGGCGCGTGCCGTCGCGCCCGAGTCTGAACGTCAATGTGAAGGAGAAGGAGAGGACCGCGCCGGTGTCGGTGTCGTTCCCCTCAACGGGCAGCAGAGAGCGCACGGCGTCGCACGCCTCGCTCAGGGCGCCGGCCACGGTGTCGCGCGCCCCACCGACGCCCGTCACCCCCTCCACGCCGTCCCGCACGCCCGCGCCCGCCGCCGCCCCACCCAGCGCGGCGCGCACGTCGTCCGTCCCGCGCCCGCTCCGCCTCACGCAGTCCTCCGTCCTGCTCGACCACAGCTACCGCGCGCGCACTCAGGCCCCCACCAGCGCCGGTCCCGTTCCCGGTCCCGGCCCCAGCTCAGGCCCAGGTGCAAGAAGCAGCGGAAGCGCGAGCAGCCTCCGCACGCCCGTCGCGCGCAGCACGAGCGCGAGAGACGCCGCGCCGAAGACGCCGCGCGCGCGCACGGCGTCGGGCTCGCGCATCGCGGCGCCCGCGTCTGCGCTCCGTGCGCCCGCGGCGCGGCTCGCGACAGCGACGCCCAGCTCTGCGTCGAAAGCTGCGCACGCGCCGCCGTCGGCGTTCGCGCACCGCGAGCCTGCGACGCCGACGCGTCCGGGGTCGGCGGGCGTAGGAGTGGGAGTGGGAGAAGGGATGGCCGGGCGGAGGCCGCGCACGGGCACGGGGATGACGTACCGCACGAGCGGGGGGCATCCCCGGGTGAGCCTGATGCGCGCGCCGAGCGCGGGCGTGCTGAGGCCCGGCGTGGGCGTAGGGGCGCGGTTCTGATCCGCGACGCTGCTTCAATCCCCGGAACCTCAGACTCTTCAAGCTAGAAAACCTCGAAACCTCGAAACCTCGGAATCCGCGCATCCGACCGCGCTGTACTATACGGAATACCAAAGAGCGGCGGCGCTGAGTCCCGACCGCCGAAGACGCGCCCGACGCCCCTGGGCGACGTGCCACGCCGTGCCTGCCAGCACCTCTACCTTTAAAATTCGGGACATTTTGACCTTACGTTACGCCTTTTCTTTTCACCCGTCGCTTTGCTGCGCTTGCTGGCACCAGGCACCCGGCATGTCTTCTTGGGGTTGCTGGGCTGTACCGTGCACTGCGCGGATCCGTCTGTCTCTGTCTCTGTCCTCTGTCTGGCTCGGCACACAACCTACCTACTATAATGTTATTATCCAGTATCCAGTACTCAGTATCCATTCATCGATCGTCGTTCTTGTTCTCGTTCCTCGTTTCCCGCTTCTCATTTCTCACTTCTCGGCGCACGGTTATATCTTGGATCACGACCCCTCCACCACGTCCGCGTTTGCGTCTGCACTTGCGTTTACATTTAAAGCATTACACCACCGACCGGCTACCTCCACCTCTTCCACCCCGCCCTTTACTCTCTTACCCTCTCTTCCGCATCCGACCTACTACCCCGCCATCCACTCCTTTACCCGCCCGCACCGATACCGCACCCGATACCACCACCGATTGTTTCCATACCTACGATACGTACTATTAGGCCCCGTTTGTTCGAGTTTGCTCCGCGCTGGCAACACTACTACTAGTTCTCCGTTACCCGTTCCGTTACCCATTACCCGTTACCCGTTATTCGTCCTCATAAACGAGCACTGGGCAGCGTGCTCTTGCTCCCGCTACTTCTTCCCGTTTGCCTGTGTAGATGATACATCTCCGTCTCTGTTTCTGCCTTTGTCTCCGTCTTCATCGATATCTTGTGGCCTGTTTCTCTACATTTGGAGTATGCTGGGCTTCTCGTTTTCATTTTGGGGGCGCTCAGCGGAAGGAAGAAGAATTCGAAGCTTGTACAGGTTGTACGTCAACGTTGGGAGTATTACTTACGATTTACATATTGCACTACAAAAACTGTTGTGATAATTGAACACAAATTTTACCGAAACGTTCGCTCGCCAGTCGCGGTTATCCAGTACTCAATCGCTCTACTCGAGCAGAAGGTAATATTTCGTTTGTCGTGACGTGATTTCAGTAGGTAGCGTTTTTACTGTATTATACATGAAACCCGCATGGGGTGAACCCTTGCTTAGTTCTTGATGGGACGAATTGGCTGAGCGGCGGGCCATTTCTCGTAGTGACCCGCAAGCTTGTACAAGAAGTTGTACTCTTCGCCATCGCCCTGCACCGCTCATAGTTAGCACACTTGCAGGAGAACCAAAGTACTCGAAATGCTTACAAAGAAGGCCATGGGGTAGCCCTTGTCGAACGGCAGGATGCCCTCCAGAGTCTTGAAGTGCTCGGGCGTGAGCGTGATGTCGAGAGCCTCGAGGTTGGCGTACAGTTGCTCGACCTTGCGGCCGCCGATAAGAGGGAAGACGTATGGATACTTCTGCAGCACCCATGCAATCGCCACTGTGTTCACAAGTTGGTTAGCACAATCTACTCCACCCAAGACATCCACCGAACGCGTGCTCACCAGCCCCAATGCTCTTCGCGCCGACCTCCTCCGCGACCTTCTCCAGCGCGGTGCAGACCTTCTTCTCGTCCTCCGTGCGCTCCCAGGGCCCGTGCCACGAGCGGCCCTTCTCGCCCGTCTCGCGGCGGCGCGCCTCCTCCGCGTCCGAGCGGATCTTGCCGCCCGCGAGGACCATGAACGCGGCGAGCGCCATGCCCTCGCTCTGCACCATGGGCAGGATCTCGCGCTCGAGGTCGCGGCGGAGGAGGTTCCACGCGCCTTGGTAGATCACGAACGGCGTCTTGCCGCTCATGCGCGCGTACATGTTTGCCTTGGACACGATCCACGCGGGCGTATCGGAGATGCCCTGGGGTGCATAAGGGTGAGTGCAGGTGGGAGGAGGCGGGAGAGAAGACGCACGAGGTAGAGGACCTTGCCTTGGGCGACGAGGCTGTGGAGGGCGTTCATGATCTCCTCGACGGGCGTCGTGTAGTCCCACCAGTGGAGGTACAGGATATCGATGTAGCTCGTACGGAGCTTCTTGAGCGACGCTTCGACGGAGAGGTGCAGAGACTTTGTGTTGTTGCCCACGAATTGGCCTTTCTGCGCGATGTTTTCCGCGGCTTGCTTGAAGTTGCTCGTATACTACGCCCGTCTCAGTCTTATTTCTGATCGGGGAAGCAATAGCACTCTTACTGACCTTCGTGGCGAGAACAATTTGGTCGCGGATGCCGCGCTGCTCCATCCACTCACCGAGGAAAATCTCAGAAGTCTCGTCCTGGCTGTAACATCGTGAGCTTCAACACTATGGAAGCAGTCATGGGCCAACACATACTAGTTATTGGCGGTGTCAATGAAGTTTCCACCGGCCTCGTAAAAGGCGTCCAGCAGCTTGAAGCTGCTCTCCTTGTCCATAGCTCCCATGCTCATCTGGCCCTTGTTCCACTTGTCGCCGATGTTCATGGCACCGAGCTGGATAGGAGAGACATGGATGCCTGCGTTAGGAGCAAGCTTGCGGTGGTAGCCGAGCTTGGTCTTGGGCTCGGGAGGGGGTTTCATCATAGAAGCCATGGTAAGGGAAGAGTTAGAGGTCTTGAAAGAATATTAGACGGTTGGAGTGGATATAGGACCGATGGCGAGGAAGGGGGTGGTGACTTTGTATTTATACCTCCCAGGAGCAGCGGTCCCAGCCTCCGTTCCCCAGTCCCGTTCTAGACGGTGCTGCCGGTATACAGACCAGATTTCTGTTGCTTCGAGGAATATATTTGTTTCCGTCGAGCAATATCGTGATGCCATAAGTGGTAAGGGTCGGTGCCTCGCCGACGCCTTGCTTCAACTCGACCAATGATGGGCCCCACAGAGCGCGTTGGCCGACCGTATACGCGTACACGGCGGGCGTGAACGTGACATGATTCGCGCCGTACAGTAACTTGCGATATTCTGTGTCGAAGAGGAAACCAAGATTGGCTCCCAGCCAATTCGGCGAATAACGCCGTGTACCCCGTCACCTAGTCAGTGATGATTAGTACTTCACATCCTCAGCTCTGCGCATCGAAAGTGAACTGAACCTGCGCACCTGTGCAGACCTGCTCGCGTACGGACCTAGTACACGGATGAGAGATCGAAAGGTCGGGAGAAATGTCCGCTATAGCCTGGTGATGCGCTGATCGTTGACTTACTTGAGATGCTGATTAGTAGCAACTCCTATAGTTGCGCACTCCCCTCCCCTCGACCGTCGAGGCCGGGAGCATAGGCATGATACATCGAAGGTGTACAACGCCGCCTTATATATGTCTGTGGCTCCGTGTCCGTCAGCGTAGCAAGGAATTACGTGCCAAGGATAAGACTAGAAATGCCGATGATCCGCCTAGTCTTTGTGAGCTATGGGTTATTACACAACACCATCCGAGTAAAATAGCGATAACATTATTTGTGGTGATTAGAAGCCCTTCTTCTACCGACCGTCACCATACTCTTGTCAACGGCAGCTTCAGTAAGGCCATGGACTGAACTAGCGAAGTTGCTCATCGAGTCGCGTCGGTCCCGGAAGCGTCATGCGCGCCTAAGCGATTCACGGTCCACGTGTGGCCAATGCGCGTCGTGCTGCACGCGAGCCACGGGCGCGCCTCAATTTCTCAATCCTTTCCTTCCAACCATCGTGTTCAGCTTCCTGGGTGTCTACATTCGTTCCATATTCTCGCCATGTCTCAGCTTCCTGCTCTTTTACTTGCATCATTGGACCCGAATACACGAAAACAAGCCGAGCAAAACCTCAACGCGCTTAGCCAACAGCCCGGCTTCTTGCCTGTGCTCCTACGCCTCGTCCTCGAGCCTTCGCAGGATCGCCCTGTTCGACTGGCGGGAAGCATATTCTTCAAGAATGTAGTGAAGAATAAATGGGAAGATGTACGTGAATATTACGCGATTGCGAGCTTGTTGCGTTCCGAATAACCCATTTTGTAGGAGGAAGCACCTGTTTCGAAAGAAGACAAAGCGGAGCTGCGCAGTGTACTCGTACCGGCCATGATCGCGCTATCTGCACCAACAGATAAGGCGGTTCGTGCGCAGATTGCAGAGTCCATCTCACTCATTGCAAGCAACGACTTCCCTGATCAGTGGAGTGACCTAATCGACGTGCGCCTCGATGCCCATGCTTATATTTGTCGCCAATGCTAACTTTCGCGATCTAGAGACTAGTCAGCTCACTGTCATTAACGAACTATTCCGTGAACGTCGGTGTTCTGCAAACTGCCCATTCCATATTTGCGCCATGGCGTGCCGCTACAAGATCCGATGAGCTCTTTACGGTCATCAATAACGTTCTGGATCACTTCGTACAACCGTTCCTACAACTGCTTTTACACACCGCGAAATTGCTTTTGGACAGTGCGCCAGCTGATGCAACGTCTACACCAGAACTGCGTGCACAGACTATGGTCCTCCTCACTGATCTCTTCTACGACTTGACGTGCCAGGACTTGCCTCCCGCGATGGAAGACAATCATGCACGGTTCTTCGGTGCCGATGGTGGACTCTTCTTGAAGTTCCTCACCTGGGATCCCGCTGAATTTCGAGGCGACGTAAGTCACATACCATACTATCCTACTTTATATCACTCATTGGCGATGATCTAGCCGGAAGACACTACACCATCATTGCCTTCGCAGATAAAGACTGGCATCCTCGAAATAGCAGAGGTATGCGCTTAGAGCCATATATTCCAGACTTCGTATTGACTGTTAAGAAAGCTCTACATCAAACTATACCCAGAAGTCATGCAGCAATCTTCGTCGGTGGAAGCCCTGGTTCGGGGTATTTGGGACCTGGTTGGTGGCGGCAAACGAAGCAGTGTTGGTGACGACGCCGTAGGTTCAATACTCCCACTTCTCAACGTTATATAATTGACATAGTCACCATACAGCTTGTGTCTCAATCCTTACGTTTCATCTCTTCCGCAATCCGGATCGGGAACTACAAGCAGCTTTTCTCCTCCAGGGAAACAATCTCCAGCTTGGTAGAAGGCGTTGTAGTACCGAACGTCGGCCTACGAGGTAGTGTCCTGCATCACGTTCGTGACCGCATACTGAGCGCGCCAGCTTTATACAGAACACGAGATCGAGCAATTCGAAGACGACCCTCTCGAATATATCCGCCTCGACCTGTCGCTGCCCGCGTCGTCCGCCGGTCTTGGACTGGGCGCGCAAGAGGCTGTGACTCGCCGTCAAGCAGCCGCTGACGTCATTCGTGCGCTGGTAGCTTCTGGTCTTGAGACAGAGATTACAGAGATTACGGGAGCGTGGATATCGCAAGGCTTGCAGCAATATGCAGCGAACAAGGGCAAGGAGGATGCGTGGAAGGCAAAAGATACCGCAGTGTACCTGCTCACTGCTGTTGCAACAAGAGGAAGCACAACCCAAGTAACTGTTTCCCTGACTCTCCAGCCGCAGATCCACTTGGTACTGACACTGGCCACGTTTTCTAGCTGGGTGTTACGTCCACCAACACGCTCGTGGACGTCGTGAAGTTTTTCTCAGATCATGTCTTCCAAGACCTGCAAGCCCCCGCGGGAAGCGTGCATCCCCTGCTCCAAGTCGACGCCATCCGTTTCCTTTACACCTTCCGCACACAGCTCACGAAGCAGCAGCTGTTGTCGGTGTTCCCTCTACTGATACAACACCTCCAGTCCACCAACTACGTCTGCTACACCTATGCCGCCATCAGCATTGAGCGTATCCTGTTCATCAAGCAGGGCAACCAGCTCCAGTTCGTGTGGTCTTTATATGCATGTCCTGACGGCTAATCCAATGAATGAATGGCAGATTCACACAGGCTGATATACACGAATACGCGACGTCTCTGATTGATGTGCTCCTGCGTAGGGTTGAGGCAGGCGGTTCGGCTGAAAAGATCGCGGAAAACGACTACCTCATGAAATGTACGTCCACATGTTTGGATTTGCGTCTCTCGCGATCTTATTTCTATGTAGGTATCATGCGGGTGATCATTACCGCACGTTCATCGCTCGCAGAAGGGTTCGACAAGATCCTGAATAGGCTTGTCGCCATTCTCGGCATCATCTCCAAAAACCCGAGCAACCCTAACTTCGATCAGTATATCTTTGAGAGTATCTCTGCACTCATCAGGTACGGCTTATCCTTCTTCGCGTGGCTGTAACGTTACTGACGACAAGTCTACAGGTTTACTGTGGCTGCTAACCCAAACACATTACCGACCTTCGAGCAAGCACTGTTTGGACCTTTCACAATCATTATTCAGCAAGACATCGATCGTCAGTGTTCTATATGATACAATTAAGATACTGTCTCTAATCCCAGCCTACAGAGTACATACCCTACGTCTTCCAGCTTCTGGCCCAGATGCTCGAGCTCCATACCACGGATGTGCCAGTCGCCTACCGTGAGCTGTTGCCGTTCTTGCTGACGCCTGCGTGCTGGCAACAAAAGGGAAGCATCCCGGGTTTGGTCAAGCTGCTCAAGGCCTTCTTGGCTCGCGATGCAGCGCAGATGGTTGCTACCAAGCAATTCTCATCCGTGCTTGCGATCGTGCAACAGAGACTCATCCCCTCGAAACTGCACGACGCGTGGGGCTTCGAGCTCCTGCAGGCTGTCGTACAGAACATCCCGCCGTAAGTTGTTATGTGTACTGTTTGCTCCGTTTGCTAACGATCTATGACAGAACTGTGCTGCAGGAGTACATCCGGGCAATTATTGTTACACTTTTGACGAGGATGCAGACCAGCAAGACGGACACATATGTGTACCACTTCGTCCATTTCTTGCTGTTTTCGATGGCGATCAACGTCGATGGCTTGACGCCGGATTTTATCATTGGTGCGGTCGAGCAGGTTCAGCCCAGGTCAGTTATCATTTACCAATGGCCGTCTTGACGAAGGATACTGATGCCATAAACCAAGTCTTTGGTCGCAAGTCCTCACCAACTTCGTGATTCCACAAACACCAAGGATGCAGCCGAGGGACCGCAAGCTTGCGGCCGTCGCTCTCACACGCATGCTCACTCAGAGTGCTTATATGACGCAAGAGCCCGCGGTCCAGGCATGGTGCGTGCTCGCATAACTCTTCACGCACATCCCCAACATCTGACGACGCGTTCCGCACAGGCCTCAGGCGTTCCAGGCGCTCGCGAAACTCTTCTCCGAGCCCCAACACCTGACGAAGGACAAGGAGGACGACCCGGACGCGGGCCTCACGGCGATCGACCACGAAGAGCAGACGGCGGGCTACCAGGCGGCGTATTCGCGTCTGGCGGCGTCGGAGGGCGGGTCCGTCGACCCCGTCGCCTACGTGCGCGACCCGCGGGACTTCCTCGGCCAGGAGCTCGTGCGGTTTACGCAGGCTGACCCGCGTTTCAAGACGCTTCTGACGTCGGACCCCACTGTTGCGCCGCTGATCCAGGGTTTGGCTGCTGCTGGCTACGCCATTTGAAGAGGCTGAGGTGTGTCTGTGAGAGTGGGCGTTGACACATGGTAGATACTAGGAGTTTTGACACATGCTGCGTGGTGTACGCGCGTTGACTATGACATGGTTCATGCACTTTCTTTCGTGGTGACTGCAATGGCGCTTTGCAGGTAGCATGACACTTCCGCAGTGTCGGGCGCGGGTATTTACGCCACCCCCTAGCGCGACAAGCAAGCATGCAATGATCAAGCTGCTCTGCTGATTACCTACATCCCAAAAACTTACACCAGCTGATGCGCACCTTGAACCTCGAGTGCGGCAGAGGGCTGCCTGGCGTCTCGGTGGGGAGCCACGTGTGGATGACCCGCGCCGGAAAGCGCTGCAGGCGTGCAACCGTTCGCGCAGGCCCAAGAGACTTTGCTCTCGACCACGACCACGCTCATTGCTACGACTGCGTTTATTCTGCTCTAACGACTACAAGTCTCGATTCAATCGCTGACATACGATATCCTATACCCAACGTGCGGCGCACACCCTAGATGCCCTCCCGTGTCTCGTCGGCAACGCGAGCAGGCAATGGCTTCTACCCCGCCAACGACCCGTTGACGTACCGCGACCTGCTGCTCTTCGAGGAGCGGCTGAAGAGCAACGCGGCGAATCTGAACAGGAGGAAACGACGCTACCAACGTGGGTCCTGAACACTTTGTGCGTCCGTAGCAGCTCGTGTTCTGATTCGTGTGTGCGTGCGGCGGCGGCCAGTGTTCCTAACCCAACTCCTTCTGATCATCGCGTTCCTCCTCTCGGAGGTCTTCCTGCAGACGAACCTCCTCTCCGTCCCGTACAACTGGCTCCTGCACCAGATCCTGCCGGACATCTATGGGCCCGACGACCAGACGCAGATGCATCGATATTTTGCGCTCGGTCTTTTGTGCGTGTCCGTGACGACGCTTGCTTTGTTCTTTCTGAGTGGCATGTACTCAGAGAAGATCGGATACGCGAACAAGTGAGTCCCAAAGTCGCACATCGCAGTCAAGTTGACGTTCTGATTATCGTTCAGATACGTTCCACACGCGAACAAAGCCCTTCGAAACCTCAATATGTACCTGAACGTCCGTCAACCGCCATTACGCTCCAAACTCCCTTTTAATCCATTTTCTTTCCTCTTCCCGCGCACATCCCCATCCCCCTCGCGCCCATCCTCACCCATCGCCCCAGACAGCCCCCGCCGGCGCGCCGCCTCACCCTCACCCACCCGCCTCTCCAAGCGCAGCTCCTCCGTCCCCATCTCGCCCATCCCACCCGCCTCCAACCCACGCGGCGAGCTCATCTTCTCGTCCCGCGTCGACCGGTCCTTCCGCGACTCCTACGAGCGGTACCGCACCGCGTTCGAGCGGCGGCGCGAGGAGCGCGAGCGTGCGGCGTACGAGGGGACGTGGATGGGGTGGTTGTGTGTGAAGGTGTTGAGGATGCGGCGGGCGGGCGGGCAGGGGGCGGGGCAGGCGCACAGCACGGGCAGCGTGCCGGGGAGCGGGGCGGCGACGCCGGTGGGGCGGACGGGCAGTTCAGGCGCGGCGGGGGCGTTGAGGGGACGCGCGAGCCTGACGGGGACGCCGTCGTCGTCGAGGCGGTCGAGTCCTGTGCCGGCGCGCACAGCGAGACACGGGTCGCGTGCAGGGACACCGAGTGCGCTGGGGAGTGCACGGACGACAGTACTGGAAGTCCCGAGGGACGATGGGACGCGGTCAGAATAACGCTTGTATCTACGAGGTACAAGTTTGTATTGATAGATTGTCCCAGTGCGTCAGTACACGCGGTATTGAGGACAAGGGGACTATGTGGGAGATGTAGGGCAGCAGTGTAGATCATGTAATCATATTACGGTAATCTCAATTCATTGTATAATTGCTCATCGGTTGTGAAGGGACGTCGTGCTAACTTACAGGGCAGCCCATCTGTCTATGTGTGGCCTCATCTTGAATGTGAGGAGACTCAACAGGGCGGCATTAAATGTTGAATTTATGCGTCGAAGTGGGTGAGGTTTATGTGATCGCTGCGAATGAAGGCGTGAGTATCAGAGAGATCAAGTTGTACGTGAATGAGGGATGCGTACTGTATTTCGGGCCTCCCCCGCCTTCTGGTACTGTCCAGGTAATATCCTGGGTAGGCACCTTAATGTCACAGAGTTTGCAGTGAATGCAATTCTGTACAGTATGAAGTCAGAAAGGGCACATATATCGCGCAGAAAAGACGGACCTGGGAGTTAATAACAAGCTTCTTGCCGCCCCAACCTTCTCCATCCTCGCCCTGGCTCGCCTCGTCCTCGACATACTCATACACCTGCGCCGGACACGCGCGGCCCAACAGCCCCGCGAACTCGCCCACATTCCGCCGGACGTGCTCCCTCCGCACTTCTTTGCTCTCCTCGTACTTCTCCTGCGTCTCCAAGCTCGGCATCGCGCCCTCCTTCCCCACCTCGTTCGCCGCCACATACCGCCTTACGCGCAGATGCACCGGCTGGTCCTCCGCGTGGTTCGTCCCCGTCAGCGCGAGGCTCGTCAGCAGGTCCGTCGATAGCGGCGGCTCGAACGGCGGGTACGCGATCGGCTCACAGTCCGCCGCGCGCTGCGTGTGCCGCGCGTCGCTCGCCGCGCTGTGGCGGAACGTCCACGGCGTGCGGCCGCGCAGGACGAGCGAGTCGAGCCCGCTGTACGCGACGCCGCCCCAGAGCCGGAGGGGCGTGTTGAACGACGGCCGGAGGTTGCGCACCTCGTGCAGGTCGGTGTGCACCCAGGACGCGTGCAGCGCGCGGTCGTACGCGCTCATGTCGGTCGGTTCGTCTGAGGAGGAGGAGGAGGAGGTGACGGCGTCGTACGCGGCCTCGGCGGCGAGCATGCCGCTCTTCATGGCGTTGTGTGTGCCCTTGATCTTGGCGAGGTTGACGAAGCCGGCGGAGCACCCGATGAGGGCGCCGCCGGGGAAATTCAAGGTAGGCACGGATTGCAGGCCGCCTTCGTTCAGCGTGCGCGCGCCGTAGGCGAGGCGTGTCGCGTTTCCTGAGAGCAGATCGCGGAAGTAGGGGTGATGTTTCATGCGCTGAGATCAGAACATGGTGAGCTGGGGGTGCTTGTGATGCTACGGAGGAGAACTTGCCTGGAATTCACGGTAAGGACTCAGATATGGGTTCGCGTAGTCGAGGCCGATGACCAGACCGATGGAGACCATCCCGTCTTCCATGTGGTATATCCACCCGCCGCCGTATGTTTTCCAGTCTAATGGCCATCCCATAGTGTGCACGACTTCGCCTGGCTTGTACTTGCTCGGATCGACTCTCCATACTTCCTTGACGCCGATCCCATACGTCTGGAGGTCCTTGCCCTCCCTAAGCCCGAACCGGCGGATCGCCTCCTTGGACAACGACCCGTGCGCACCCTCCGCGAGCAGCGTCACCTTCGCGCGGAACTCCATCCCAGGCTCAAACGAGTCCTTCATGCGGAACTCCCTGTCCAGCCCGACCTCGTTCGTGCGCACGCCGAGCACGCCGCCGTTCCCGTACACAAGCCCCGCGCCGGCGAAGCCAGGGTACACCTCGACGCCCATCTCCTCGGCGATGGCCCCGAGCCACGCGGTGACGCGCGAGAGCGAGACGATGTAGTTCCCGGTGTTGTTCATCTGCGGGGGGTGCGGGATCGGGAAGGTGTATTTCTTGGTGAAGAAGCGCATGCTGCTGTGTGTGGCGGGCTGCTTTAGCGGGTGGTCCTCGCGTGACTGCCAGTCCGGCAGGAGCTCGTTGAGGGCTCGTGGTTCGACGACGGCCCCGGAGAGGATATGCGACCCTGGAGAACGTAACGACTTTTCGGTCTATGTACGGGAGAGGCGGCCTGACACTCACCGACCTCGCCCCCCTTCTCGAGCACGACGACGCGCACCTCTTTCCCTTTCTCCTGCTCGAGCTGCTTGAGGCGTATGGCGGCGCTGAGGCCCGCTGGGCCGCCGCCGACGATGCAGACGTCGACCTCGTCTGAGGCGCGCTCCACATCGTTCGGGTCGAAGAGCTCTCTCGTGCGCTTTGCTGTGGCATGCAGGCGGCGCAGAGACGCTGCCTGGAGTGCCCTGGGGCACCTGCTCGCTGTGCGCAACATGTTGCACGCTGCGCTGTGGTCGTCCGCGCTGTTCTGATGCGCTTTTGAGGCTGCCTGGCGTGATGTCAGGAGCGAAGCAGCTGGCGGACGGCGACAAACTCTTTGCAGCTGATTCTGCTTGACTCGAGTAGACGCCCGCAGATCCTCCCGGAAGGGAAGGTGCTGTGATCGACGGCGAAATTCGCGCGCTGTGATTGGCTGGCGGTCTGTAGTCGCTCGATTGTCACGCGTGTGTCACACTCTCGTTCACAGCGTTCTGTCACACCCCATGGGGCACCGGGAACCACGCTGCCCGAGTCGACTCCGGGGTGTCCGAGGCATGCAAGCAAAAGTCCAACGGGTTTGATCAGATGAACTATATGACATGGCAGGCATTCGCAATAGGCGACGCGTAGGGTAGCGACTATGCATGCGAGTAAGCAGAAGGGGCAGGATGCAGAAACGACTGGCGGGGTGGGGAATAATGATTTGAACAAGTGTGTGGCAGCGATAGTATATAGTATGTACAGTAAATGAATGACGGGCTAGCGTGCGGCGGCGCCGGAGGCTATGAGATGATGAAAACATGAGGGAAGGATGTGACTGTCTGATATGAGGGTATGGAACTGGGCACGAGCGGCGGCATGGTCATAGATGCGAGAGTGCCTAGACGTACCAGCCGCATCGTGCGATGCAAGAGACAGATGTAAACAATGCATATGACACAAACAAGGCAAGATGACGAGAAATGCTGGAGTACATGTCGGCAGCCCCATTTGGGCCGCACGATGAGGATGAGGGAGGGTTCACCTGCTAGTATTGGCGGCACTGCGAAGGCCTAAGCTATCGCCCGTCGATAGGTCTGTCTGGGCTGCGACCCGTTCCCAATGAACACGGTCATCCACCCAAACATCGCCATCAAGAACCGCACGAGCCACGCCGGGTCCGACCCGAGCCCCATCCCGGGCCTCAGCTGCAGCGCAAACGCGACGTCCAGCTCGGGAACCGGCGCGCGGTACGCACGGCCCCGTGCCGGGGCTGTGCGCTCGGCCAGACTGCGCTTCTCGTCCTCATCATCGAAGGCACCGGGTATGGACAGCGTCGGTGTCTCGGCGCGAGGGGTTGCGAGGGTGACGGGCGAGGCGGAACGTGTGCGCATGTCTGGGGAGGATGTGGCAGAGGAGGTGGGGGCCGCACGAACGAAGCTGGATAGGCCCAGCGGCGGAGCGTCAGCGGCGCGCTGGGACCAAGCCGGGCGCGCGAGCGGCGAGGAGAGGTTGGCCTCCCGCATTTGGAGGGGTCGGCGGAGCGGGCTACGTGGAGGCGTGGGCGGAGGGGTCGAGAAGGGAGTACAGCCAGCGGGGAGCGGAAGGAGTTCGGGGTCGGGAACGGCAACAGCAGCGACAGGCTGTTGAACGGCGATTTGAGGTACTTCCGGAAGGGAGGTGTCGATGAGAAGGACGGGCACTTCTTCTGCGTCCACAAACTTCTCGTCGAGCTCCTCGTCAGAAGAGTCGCCTGCCTCGGAAGGCGCGTACTCGGCCTGCATGGCGCGCTTCTCCTCGTCCACGATCTGCTCAGCCGGCTTAGGACTAGCGATCACCACAAGCTGCTGCTTCTCATCTGCGTAGACACTCGAGGACTCTTCGTACTCCTCAGTCGACTTCTCCAAACCAGCCTGGCTCTCGATGTCGGGCTGGGCGACCTTGATGAGCGAGCTGAGTAGGAACTTGACGAAGAGCACGCCAAAGACGCTGCCGACGGTCACGCCGAGGGCTATACCCGCCCAATCGATTCGGTGGGTAGACGAAGCTCTGAACGGTTTGGGCTGTGCAAGGGCCATATCGTCCAGGCTTTCAGAAGCAGGAAGGGCTTCAAACGAGACGAGGCCAGCTGTGTCCAAAATTTTCGAGCTGTCCTCGGCCAAGTCGTGTACAATGGGGAGGTCCTGTACATCCTCCTGCGAGCCGACGAAGTCAATGGGAACGGCATCCTTAGAAGACGCAGCTTCAAAGTCGTCTAATGGTCCGGTCGATTCGTTGACCGAGGCGACGGGGGGCTCCGCGTCTTGTTCGCAATCCAGGCAGTGAGATTTTTCACTGCACGCACGAGATAGTATATTGAATCAGTACGACGGATTCACATGGACGCTGCGAGGCATGGTCATAAATGAGATACACACCCTACGGCAGATTGCAGCAGAGCCTGTGCGGCGTTTTGAACATCCAATGATAGCCGTTCTCTGCCCACGTCATAGATTAGGGCTGGTCAGCCGAGATAAAGAAACGAAGTGAAAAGACTTGCAGTTGTGCGGCGTCGTTGGGGCTGGGGAGGGGTGCAGCAGTCACGACCAGCGCAAGCAGCGAGAGGGAGGCGAGGGCGGTGACGGTCATGTCGGGCTATCCGTGTCAGAATGAGGCGAGAAAGAGAGAAAAAAGAGACAGATTGAGAGGGAGGTGAGGGATAGAGAGGGCACGGGCACTTGGGCGACGCTGGAAACACCGTAGACCAGGTCACCGAGGTCCGTACGTGACGGAGAGACTCAGACCACACGGATAACACGATGTCGGCGACGTAACCGCCCTGCCTCGATTCGGAACCAACAACGTGTTCGTCTCATCAACGGATCAAACGTATAGGCGGCTGCGGGTTCTAATGCGGAGGTATCCAGGGCAGAGAAAGTATTCACGAGGGAGTCTTCTCATTGAGTAAAGCTGGCTGAACGGGTTAAATTTCTTGGGAAATGCGCTACAGAAGATGCAGGAGGAGGAAAGGCCGGTCCGCGGACGGTGCGAACCACGTCAGCTGCCTTTTTGGGTCCGACACTTTTAGACGCCATAGACACGCGAGAGGCACGCGAGAATACTTCCGTTGAAGCGCCCCCTTCTGACGCGCGACCTGCTACGCAATGAACGCATACAGGAACGCCCTTGACCATTACAACCACGACGAGCAGCTGCATCGCTGCATACTCTACCGATATCTTCATACCGTTATTATTTTGCTATAATTGATACCCACGCATTAGATTCCCCTTCACGAAATATATGAGCACTGCAAGTAACACGAGACACGGTCATCCATGACGGGTGGTTTCTCTGCTTTACCAGTCGCGGAAGATGGCGGCGACCAGCACGGGCCCCGGTTGGCGGGTGTATCAAGGATACTAGGGCCCAAGCCTCTGCAGCTACCTGTGTTAACCGTCGGACTGCTGGGCGTACAGGTACTGTGGTCTGTCGAGATGTCCTACGGTGCGCGCGACCCATTCGTACACATGTTCTCCGTCCTCACGCTATACAAGGAACACCATATCTTATATCTCTTGGACTGACCAGGTCTGCTGCTGCCATGGTCTTCCTCGCAGGACCGATATCCGGGCTCGTCGTCCAGCCCCTCATCGGTTCGTCTCTGACTTCGCACCTCACATGCCAACACGTTTGACCGTCCGTCCGTTTATGCAGGCGTCTTGGCCGATAACTCAAAATCGCGCTTCGGCAGACGGCGACCATACATGGTCGGCGCCGCCGCCATATGTACGCTCGCGATCCTCCTCCTAGGTTTCTCGAGACCAGTCGCCACCATGTTCACTCGATCCGGCTCAGGAGCGGTGCGTCGCCCTTTCTGTACATCTGACTAGCTAATATTGAATACCTGCGAATTAGAACGACCTCCTGACCATCTGGCTCGCCATCTTCGCGATATTCTCGATCGATTTCTCCATAAACGCTGGTAAGGCGGTGCGCACGTAGGTTTGTTGCGGCTCGCGAGCTCATCCCCTCGTCCGTAGTGCAAGCCGTCGACCGCGCACTGCTAGTCGACACCTTGTCGCCTGCAGAACAGCCCGATGGAAACGCGTGGGCTGCGCGTATGCTCGGTCTTGGCAGTGTTGCAGGATACTTCGTGTAAGGTTTCAAGCCACCGTTGATGTTCAGCATTTGATTTGTAAGTGCAGTGGCAACGTCGATATGACGAAGGTCTTCCCGTTCTTTGGGAACACGGAGCTGAAGGTGCTGTCGGTTGTGGGGGCGCTGCTGCTGGTGCTCACCCATGGCGCGACGGCGTATTGCACAAAAGAGAAAGTCGTCGTGGATGATAGGTATGTTCCGGATTTTATCGAATTACTTATTGTCGTCTGACGTGTGTTCAGGCGGTCTGGGAAGAGCTTCCGCCAAGAAATAAAAGAACTTTGGAATAGTGCACGGACATTACCATCCTCGATCATGCAAATTGTACGTCGTGTCAGCTCCACTCAGGGTTTAGACTCATCAACTTGTTCTAGTGTCTCATTCAATTCTTGTCGGTATCTTTCACATGGTGACCGTGTTGCAAACTCACCGACGCTTGTTAGTGCATGGGTAGGGTGGTTTCCAGTGCTCTTCAACACAACCGAGTTTATTACGGAACTGTACAAACGCGAACATCCAGACATGGACAGCGCGCTCGCCTTCGAAGAAGGCACACGGCTAGGATCGCGTGCGATGTTCTACAGCTCTCTAGTGACTCTCATTGCGAACATCGCCACGCCGTTCTTTGTTGCCGAAGTCATCAGCAGGCGGCACATGCAACAAAAGCTGTCTACTGTTGGTAAGAGTGTGTGGGTTAGATGGTTCAACAAAATAAAGATACACCTCGCCTCGCTGTGGGCTATGTCTCATCTGCTATTTGCGATTTGCATGTTTGCAACGTTGTAAGTCTCACAGCATCTTTGGCGCCGGTGATATTTGACGGTTTCTAGTTTCTACTCCGGCGTATTTGGTGCGACACTATTCACGACCCTTACTGGCTTCTCGTGGGCAATAACGCAGTGGGCGCCTTTCACACTGGTAAGAGTCTAAGAGTCAACTGTCCTTGCCCATCTCGTGCAATATATCTAATTAGCTGTTTGAACACAGCTCGCGGAAGCGATCTTGTCGGACGACAGCGAGCCAGGCGACGCGTCCTCGATCATGCTGGAGGACACACGCTCGCACCGCGCCTCCGCGCTCGACGAAGAGGGGCAGGACCACGAACGCCAGTTCCTGGTGGGCAACGCCGAGGAGGACGAGCTCGCGGACGAAGTGCGGTCCTTCCGGTCCTCCGCGTCCATGGACGGCGAGCCCGAGCCGGGGCGCGGGACGCTCGGCTCGCTGCTGCACAACGCGGACGCGCGCATGAGCCACCTCGACGTCAGCTATGGGGCGGGCGCGGGTCGTGGGGCGGAGGACGATGGAGGGGCGGCGCGGAGGGGTGGAGGGAGTCTGGCTGCGAAAGCAGGCACAATCATGGTACGCTCCGCCTTCGCGCAGCTCAGGCGCACGCGGAGCAGCATACTGACATGTGTGCGGCTGGATAGGGCATCCACAACATCTTTGTTGTCATACCGCAATTCGTGATCACAGGCATCTCCTCGGTGATTTTTGCGATCATGAATCCTGGAGGCGGAACGGAGAATGATACAGCGTCGGAGTTACCGGATTCTGCATCTTCCGTACAAGAGGATTCCGTCATGTCGGGCGGCGGGCCTAATTCCTATGCGGTGGTCTTTAGGTGCGGTAGCATATGCTGTGTCAGGTTCGAGGCTAACTCTGATCTACGAAATATAGGCTGGGAGGTATCGCCGCCGTGGTGGCGTTTGTTCTTACTGTCAGACTGGCGCGGTACTTGCGCCAAATGTAAAGCTAGTTTGTTCTTGGATATTCTGGACATTTCGTAGTGATATATTGTATATGGATTTGTATCGGTATTCGACGTGCATGTGCATAAGGCCAAACCTTATGCCTCTGTCCTAGGGCATCTGTCAAGACGCGGTCTTAATTGCAACGAATTTATCATTCAGAACACTGTTCCATCGCTCTCGATGTCGATGGGTGGTCCCCCTGTGGCAGGACGCTTCTGCTTCGCGATTTCGCGACCACCTTTCCATGTGGCGCTCTCTAATACCTGTGCGAGTGAGAGTTGCTCGCGTGAGAGATCAAGCTTTGAACGGATCGCATCCGCCACTCGGTCACTGTGCGTGGGTTAGCATCATGGACATCACAACAATAGGCACATACAGCTCGACGACCGTCAGCGCCCGCCACTCGATGATCGCAGGGTGCGATGGTAGCAACCGCGGTATGTTGGACTGCGCGTCTGGATAGAACGAAGGATCAAGGGCGCCAGGCTTGAGAGTGAGCACACCGAGGTCCATGAGCAGGCCACCTAAGGCACGTCGAGCGATGAGCAGGCTTCTAAGCAATCTCGCAGCTCGTTCGTACCGTTGCGATATTCGGGCAGACCGGTCAGATCCTCCAACCCTTCGAATTTCCACTTGAGTACTTTCTCTAGCGGTTCTAACAAGCTATACGTGATCCAGCCGGTGAGCTTGTGGAAAGGCACGAGCTCATCGCCTTCAGAAGTAGCGCATGGCTTGAGCGCGTCGCAAGGCCACACGTCCCCGAGAGCGACGCCACCCAGTGTCGAACGCGTCGAGGGCCAGATTAGAGAGAGACCCTCGATCAGACATCCCCACAGGGAGGCGACGGAGACCCGTCTTGTGTCGCCCTCAACGATAGACTCGGACTCCAAAAAGTCTGGCGTTCATCAGGGATAGAGAAAACCGCTGAGGGTGTATTGGGCTTACCAACAAGGTTCCCTGGGCGGGCATCGACCCCAAAGAACGCTGGACTGGACTTAAGGGCGCCACTGAGGTTCCGGAGTAGAGACGAGCGGCCTTCTATGCCGACCATAGGGTTCGAGGCGGTGACCTGCATTGCTGATGCAGTCCCCTCAGCCGTTATCCGGGCAAGGCCTTCAGCTAAATGACAAAAGATGAGTATGCAAGAAAGATGGCAATGATAGAAGACAAACCATCGACTTGATGCGCATTATTTGGGTTGCTGGAAAAGAAACCCTCTTCGAACATATTGATACTCGCAACACCGAGGCCTTCGGAGCGACTGAATGTCTTGCCTGAAACGGGTTCGACATATCGCCAGGAGTTACCTGCACCTGCATCTAGTAGGACAGAAACGAGGAAGAGATCGATGAGGCGTCGACAAATCTCCTTGGTATCTGGGGGAGTGCTTGATGCTTTCCACTGTTCAATGAGAGGCGTCACACGAGGACGTCCTGCATCAAGATGCCTCCAACGTCCATGAGGGGGTATCTGTTCATGGATCGAATTATGATTTCAATGACCGAGAATATCTAAGTGGACACTCACGCTCGCGAAGTTCGATCCGAAATCACGCTGCGGAGAGGCCGGTCAGGATGTGGCGATGTCGGGGTCTGCCGCCAACGCGTACCTGTATGATCTTAACGCAGAACTCTGCCACCTCATCTTCCTTTTCGGGGTGATATTGAAAGTATTCAAGCTTTCCTTGCTTCGCAAGCTCATGCACGCGTGTGCATCGCTCACGGATCGCAGGCAGCGTTCGCAGATAGGTTGCTGTCAGCTGGGGAGATGGCTGGTTCATGACAACGACAACGACGACAACGACGATGAGAGTAAGATGCAGATGTGACTCAGAGACGATAAGTGTGCCAGGAGCCTTATCCTGCCGTATCGCCTTTACGAACGATTGCCTGGATTCAGCTGCTCTATGGGAGCCAATCAAAGTTGTGGCGTACAAGCGTCACGGCGCTAAACATGATGATAACGCGCCGCATGTTTTTGACGCTGCTGTCGCCGCAACGCTGCCGCAACCTTATAACCGTTTCAGTCGAGGACTGACTAGATCAATCATTGCCTTTCAAATATTCCACCACAGCACCGCAGTCCGTCTGAAAGCAATTTTGTTGTAGTGGGGGCCGACAGCAACGCTAGTGATGCTTTTATTGGGTCAGAAGGTGTGTCATCCGGGTCAGTGCATGCTATATCGGACCACCGTTGACTTCCGGTCCTGTTCAGTGTTCGATTGTCCTGGAAAGATGGTCCCGAATATCTCTCGGTAACCACGCAATACAGATGAAATCCTCATGCGCACTTGGTTCTCAGATCATGAAGCGTAGACCTTGAGGCACCGCTTTCAACTTATCGGTGAGATGTCTGTTTGTACTGCTGTGCCGTATGCCCCCATGCTTCCAGCGCTCCCTATATAAGTGTCGATAGGAACGTGTTTTGCTGTCCGCACGCTTTCTTGCGCGGGTTTTCTCTCTTTTAACGACGATGAAGATGTCGAAGGGGACAAGGCCGTTGACCCAAGCTGGGCTTTGGGTGCAGACGGTCGGCATCCAGGTGATCCACCAACCTAAATTATTCTATCTCAACATGTTCCTTCACCTCGCTCTCGTTGTCTTTCACATCCTCCTCCTTACATACGAAGTCGAACACCAGTCGGGCAGTCAACACAAGACCCATTTCGCAACTTTGTTGTACTGGGTGATGGAATATGTTATTGACTGCGTTGCGAAGGTATGCAGTCTTTCGATACGAACTCATTCACCACTGAATGATTATCAGGCGTATCAACCTGTTCTCACATTTCTTACGCAAGGCCTGGCGCTGCGACGCATAGTGAAGACAGCGAATACCCTGTCCGCTCTGCATGATCAGTCTGGTGCCTGGCTAGGCATGATCCCTGCTATGCTCTCTCTGTGTCACCAAATCCGTCTACGGACAGCCCCTGTTGGCATCACACTCATTGTCTTGTATTATTGTTTGATATTCCTCTTGGGATACACTACCGCGAGGTATTTCGATCTCGGAACACGATACAACAACACACTCTTAGGCAACACCACCTGGTTTATGAGCCAGCTGAGATCAGACGAGTACGTTCCAATCTTTTGAGCAACCTACTTTGCTTGACTAACGGGATTGCAGCATCCAGAGTGCTTTCCCTGTCGTCGACATTTTACCACAGATTAACGACGTAGTAGTGACATATGGCCTTTACGAAAATCTCGTGCTTGATCTTGGATCTCAGGGGGGACCATCGGACTTGCTTACACGAACGAGTGCCACACAGTTCAACGTATTCTGCTTCAATATTCCTGAACTTCAGCAAGTTAATCAGGTGGACCTCGACAGCGCGTATCCCGCATATGCTTTCCACGTCGATGACGCGATGGAGAACGTCCATATCCTACCTAGTGAGCTTTAGCCTATACTACGGATTTGTGGTCTCTTATGTTTGAAACTAGCTCCGGGTGGCGTCAATGTTGTCAACGCACGGCGTCTCGACAACCAGAATAACGCCCTCTTGTTCGTTGCCTTTACAGGCGATCCTGTGAAAGACGAAGCTGGGTACACATCCTCCCTCGCGGCAATAGATCCACCCATCCTCCAGGGCTGCCCTCCAGGGGCTGATAGTGCTCAATGTAGTGAGTGTAGTATAGACAAAGCCTCATCTATTCGCGACTAATTGGGCTTAGGCAGGCTAGATTTTGTTCAAAACATCCAGATGCTGGCATGCAATGTCAGCGCCGCCAATACATCGGTCCAGATTGACGCTAACCTGACCCCGCGCAATGTACTATATGACTTCGGGAGGAGCAACTGGAGCAGCTGGACGTCATCACAAGTCGCTATTCCACCGTTCCTCGCGCCTGTAAGCTGTTCCATCGAGCACCCTGTATTGAATTCTCATGCATAACACGTAGATTGGCAACCTCAGCTTACTTTCTCCCTATAAGGGAAGCGCAGACCAGCGACGAACGATCGTTTTCGCTGATACAAATGTGACAGCTACCCGCAGTTTCTCTTTACTGGAAGAGTGAGCACTCTTACGGGACTCGTAGAGTACATTATGACTGATCAGCTCACATTCAGTGCTATGTGGAATCTTCTCACAATAACGGACGGAGGCTATGTTTGGGATCCAGAAAGAACGTGGAGCGTGGCTCAAGTCGAGTTAGCACTGTCGCGGATCGTTGCGAGTATTTACTGGCGCGGTGAGTTAGCTTCGTTGATTTATTTAAGTAGTCGTTTACTCATAGCTGTATGTAGCGAGCTTCCGAAAAATGTCCCAGTACCCGAATAAGGCCAATGGAATTGAGTACACGCAACCCGTTTTGATTTTTGATTTTCAGGTGAAATTCCTATTTCTCTAACTGTGTAATCTCGTTCTCATCTTATTTGCCTGTAGATCCGCAGAAACTGGGTGAGTGCACAGCTCTACCAGGACAGTCGTCCTTGAATATAACTCCTCACTAGGTATTCGCTGGCCTTGGTATATCGATCCTCACATTCATGGTGGCGCTTGCCTTGACCCTGCAGCCTTCTAAACGGTCTGCTTCCGAAGGCGATGGCGGACTCGAACTCATAGAGAGACCTGGTATACTGCAAATCGTATGGCTCATCGGTAATCAGGACGATGAAAGGTGGCAAGAAGATCTACCGGAACAACTTTACGACGCAGTCGGCGAAAAACCAACAAAAACAGAGCTCAGGAAGGCGGGCCTTAAACTTTTGTTACACAAAGATGAAGTCAAACGATGCACCACGGATCCAGATGTGAAGCTTGATGCCGTCACCTATAGCTCTGTCCCTGAGCTAGGATATAAGGAAGAAAGCGCACAATCCGAATGGGTCTGAGAGCACACCTTGAACATGTCGGGAAACAGGACTACTAATGCGAACGATAAGCGGACGGCCATGCCTGTTCGTGCCCTCTAACCAGCCAGACAGCTGGAAGACGATTGACATCGTTTCTTACTCTAGTACATGTTGCGTAATGAAGCCATATGTAGCGATAGTATACCCCGAGGCTCGAGTACTTACAGCAGTAAATTCATTTACGATCGACTGTTGATTGATGCTTGCACGACTTTGCTCGGCAAACGCCGAAGAACCCAAAAATCCTTCGACGCCCAACGGGACTTGTAGTCAGACTTAGACCGTGTCGACAAACTCTTGTAAGTGTCAATACTGTGACTTTGCAAGGCGTATCTGATATTTACGTTCACTAAGGATGTATCATAAATATCACCGCCTCGATAGTGGGGAGCTTGGACTCTGGCCCAGAATGCTTTATCAACGGTTCCAATAAACATTCAGGGTCCATCCAAACATTCTTGTTGTCAGAGAAAGCAAATGCGTGTAACATGGACCGTGTATGCATGCACTGAAACTCAAACATGTGGCAAACTATAAGCAGTTTTGTCGGGTGCCGAACACACATGTAGCAGCGGACCCACAGGATATTAAGATGCCTGAGTACGACGCTTCGAATGTCCGAAACACAATTCCCTCCCTATTTTCTCTGGCTAGAAGTCACAACACCCCTCGATCTGTCTTCATGGACGCCGTCACTCGCACTCTTCAACGCATTTCTCCACCGTGGTTTCGTTGGTTCCACCAGTCATTCAAGTTCTACCTCACCGTCCTCCTCCACGTCTCCCTCATCGTCGTTCACAGCGTGCTACTTGCATATGAGTACAAGCATAAACACGGAAGCCAGGTCAACTCGGACTCTAATCCGGACTTCGCTGGGATTTTGTTCGATTACGCCAGCAAAGGCGTCAAGTATGCGGTCAAGGTAAGCAGCATTGTCTCACGTACCATTCAATGTTTAGGCTCATAACTCATCGTACTGCCTCCGCAGGGATATGCTCCCCTTCTGACATGGTTGACTCAAGACCTCGCTCTACGTCGCAACCTCAACGGGAGCCCGACGCTCTCCTCCTTGCACGACCAATCCGCAGCCTGGCTCGGTCTTTTTCCTTCCATTAAGGCCGCTTACGCGCAAGTCGCTGGTGTCCGCACCGCGCCATGGAAGGTTCTTTTTATCGTTGGATACTTCTCCGCCCTGTTCTGTTTGGGTTATACATCGTCAAACTACTTCGATATCGGGCCACGTGTGAATAACACGTTGTATAACCAAACCAAGGACCTCGCTATGATGCTGAACACGAATGAGTGAGTCTTTCTATTTTATCAATCCAATTGCCAGTGTATGGTCTTCATTTGTTATGCATAGCTAATGTGTGCTACTGCACAGCATAGAGCTCGCGTTTCCAGTCATCAACATTCTTCCCCAGGTTGACTCGGCCATAAACACTTTTGGTCTGTCTGAAAACGTGCTGTACAATACCGGGCAGGTTGGAGGCCCCGTGGACTCCGTTACGAACGCATCTGGATTGGCATTTGAGGCATCTTGCAGCAGTATCACAGGTGCACGACAGGCAGGATCTGCCGATCTCAGCAGCGATAACCCGATATACACTTTTCACATCGACAACGATGTCGAAGATCTGCAGTTTCTGCCAAGTGAGTTGTCCACCCGACTCTGTTGTAGCCGACCTTGCTAATTTTTCATTCAGCACCAGGAGCTATCAATGTGGTCTCTGCTGCTCGGATTGGCGGCTCAAGCAGCTCTACCATCTTTATTGCCGTAGTCCCGCCTGTTTTTGTCGAGGACTTCAACGCTTCCTTCACGTTTGCTCCTATAAGTCCATCAATCATCGGCCTGAACTGCATGGCGAACCAGAGTGGCAATTGTAGTACGTAAGACTTCCCTCTGCATTCGACTGCGAACTTACACTCCCGTAGCTGTAGTGATATCCGAAATACCTATCATTGGGTGCAGCATCACGGCCACGAACGTGACCGCGCTAATCGACGTCAACGGACAGCTCATCGACGTCTCTCCGGAAGTATTGGATATCGACGTCGACGCACCCGCAAACTGGACATTGCAGGGGGCGGTGCCGGGATACTTGGCTCCGGTGCGCTTGCTCTATTTGCCTCGTGTAGACAACGTTGGGTATACTGACGTAGTTATCGTCGAATGCCGGGTTAGATTGGAGAACTGGCCATACTCTCGCCATTAAGTACAAGGTCTAACACCCGGACTGTTGGCTTCAGCGGCGCGAATGTTACAACCACCCGCCGAGTGTCCTTGATCGAAGAGTGCGTGTTTGATGTCCTATGAAAAGTATCACCACTGAGGCGTTTCAAAGTATACTATGGAACGCTCTTTTTGGACCATTATCTGCTGATGATGCGACCGGACTTGACATTGCATGGCTAGAAGAAACACTGCAAGGAATCGTCACCCTTTTGTATTGGCGCGGTGCGTCTCCATTTTGATGGTATCCGAGCCCATATATCCTTGTAATACTGATATTTTCCGACGTTAGCCAGTATCCAGAAAGCCTCCGAGAACGTCGATGATAGCTCGCTTGTGGTTATCGCGGATATTCAGGTACCTCACACTCATTTATTTCATGTCGTTACATACGCTCACAGCCGAACCATTCCTACCAGTTTCGGCGCAATTGGGTACGTACCGTCCTCGCTGTCCATCCTATCGTTAGCTTACACGGCCTCCCATTAGGCCTGGGCCGGGCTCTCCCTATTGATCCTTGCACTTGTTACTTCCTTCGCGCTAACCGTGCAAAAACCAAATAAGGGGTCCGAACACTACCAGCTCTCCCGCATTAGCGGTTCTGGCATCTTACAAGTTACATGGCTCTTGAGCCACCCTCAAGTGGCGCATAAGGCGTTGCCTCCAATAGGCCAAATCGTTCTTCCGGATCTGAAGCAACTCAGGACAACGGGTGCGGGAATCGTACTTCCGTTCAGGGACCTCTTGGAGAAAGCAGCACTCGAGGAGAAAGCCCTGGAGACACCGGCAGCGCTTGAATACGATGCAACGAAGCTGGCGTAGGAACCCTACGAGGATTGTAGATGTAGGAACGAGTATCATCGACTGGTACGTTTGGTTATTACATATCAATCCCCATGTTTCATGACTTGATATTACAGGTACACTGACAACCTGACCTCTCCAAATGCTTTCCTGTTCTTATCGGAACGTTCACTATCATACGTTTTTACTTGCTGAGTATGTAAGATCGAAGACATGAATACCATTGTTATCGGTGCTTCCGCCAAGCGCACCTTATCGAAGACCTGGGGACAAACGGTTTCATCGTCGGCTCATCGATCTGATAAATTGTTCAGACGCCACTGGTCGTATCGACAGTACCATGCAAGGAGACAACTTGATACTTTATCACTGAACGTAGTAAAAGATGAGGCTACTTCTGATAGTAAATTCCCAATCTCCCGTGAATCTATACACAGCGTTTAGAACAAGCCCATTATACGGCTCAATGGTCTAGAGGTAAGATACTTGCTTTGGGTGTTTCCAGTTGCAAGGGATCCCGGGTTCGAATCCCGGTTGAGCCCCTTTTTGCTTGAATCGTTCTCCTGATTCAGATGTGGTACTTATTTATCGTTTCTAAAATTTAGACAGTTTATTCCCGCTACCAAACTTGTTTGGTAAGGGTTTAGTCGGACGTTGTTCGTTCGCTGTTTTTGCAAAGCGCCTATTGTTACATAATCGCTTCTCACGGTAGCCCTCTGCAGGTGTTCGTTCGCGGTTTTTGCATCGCTTATGTAATCTTTTGCGTAGCGCTGCGCTTTTCGCTCCGTCCCCCCCTATCCTCACTCTTCCATCCACTTGCTACTCATCATGCGTGTGTCTGCTCGCGGTCTTTTCGGTAATCTACCCATCGCTATCCTCGTTGATTCCTCCCGCCCGAGGTCTCTTATTTCGTCTCATTTTGTGCTCGCTCACTCGTTGCCACGCACTGTCGTAACCGACCGTTCGGTTGCGACTGTCTTTCTCCATGCGCACTTGACTGTTTATGCTGCATCATCTGAATGTCGTGGTACCCTTCAGCTGCGTATGGATGCAACTGGTGCGCACGATGTTATCCTTGGAGAGGACTGGATCTCGTCTGCTTTGCCTGACGTTGTATCTGGTTTTCTGGTACGCCCTGTCGATGCTTGTCCGTCATTCGAATGGACCTCTACCGAGCCATCTGGCCCGTCCTCGTCTATTCTGCCATCTGGCATGTCTAACTTGCCGTCTGGCACGTCTACCTTGCCGTCTGGCACGTCTACCCCGCCGTCTGGCACGTCTACCCCGCCGTCTGGCACGTCTACCCCGCCATCTGGCACGTCTATCCTGCCTTCTGGCATGTTTACTCAGTCTTCTGGTATGTCTACCCAGTCGTTTACCAAGCCTTCTGGCTCTTCATCGTTTGACACAGTGCCTAATGCCCACGAAGCCTTCGCCGATGATGTGAGCACGTCACAGGACTCGAATGCTTACGATGGATTTGAGGTCTGTGCACCAAAATTTTCTCGTTTATCAGTTAAGCAGTTACGGTGTCGTCTGGACGCTCATGGCATTAGCTACACCAATAAATGCAAATCCGAGTCCTTACGTGACGCCCTTATGGATCATCTCGCCTCCGCCGGTTGTTTGGATGGTGGTGAGAATCCTGCATGCGTGATTGTGCGTGAACGGTGTGTTGTTGAGTCTGATGCTGCTCAGGACCAGGACCGCATCAGTCTTCATCGTGCACACTTGTTAGCAAATGTTGTAGACCGTATCAAGGGTCGTCCTCTGCAACGCTTGATGGACGCCATGGATATTGCGTACAATACAGATGACACTGTAAGCAGCCTGCGACGCGTTGTGAGACGCTACATTAGGTCCATACTAAAGGGTAAACGTACAACGATCCAATATTTTGATGACGGCCGATATACCGAGCGGAGAATGCTTGAAGAGAGTGCACGTCTCGCTGCTCGCGAACTTACTATGTGCGAATGGCCGCAACCTGTCAGTCACGCACTAAAAGAAAAGCTGGTTCGGTTGTTCCGAGAGGAAACATCTTCTGAGGCTCTTCGCACATTTACTTGTGCATGTTGTGCTCAAGCCACTTCCGTCCACGAATGCCATACTGTTCCATTGAATGAATTACCTTGCGATGTCCTCCGTTGTCCTACATATATGATTCATGATGGATACGAGTTACCTTTGCCGTTGTCTCATCTTAACCTCTCACAGCCCTTTTGTGACCTTCTGCTCGATCCTACGGGCCTGACAGATTTCAACCGAGCTGCAAAACTTTGTCGCTCGTGCAATTCAGCTCTATCTAATAAAAAGTTACCTGATCTCGCTTTAGCCAATGGCATGTATCTTGGACCATCGGTTCCTGCGGAGCTTGAGCTAAGCATTGTTGAGGAAGCTATGGTTGCTCTTTGTCGAGCAAAATGCTGCATTGTGCATTTGAAAGACGAGGATGCTCTGTCTACCAATCGCCATACAGATACCCGCCGCTTTCAACGTGCTGTTCGTGGAAATATTATCATACATCCGCAACGCCCTGGAAAATTACTTGATGTCCTACCTGCAAGTGTCGAAGACATTGTGAGCTCGATTTGTATCATATTTGTGGGCAGCTCTCCTCCCTCTCGTGAATGGCTTCGTGATCATGCAACTCCTTTGACTGCACGCCCTGACCGTATTCGAAAGGCACTGTACTGGCTTAAAGCTCATAATCCACTTTATGCGGACGTTCACATTGACGAGGACATGTTGACTGCACTGCCTGCCGATGGTGTCCTACCATTCAACATTGAACTGGTAGAGTCTTCTGCAGCACAAGAGGCTGCTACTTCACGCTACGATGCTCGTGATCAACTCGATGCTGGAGACTCTTCTCTACATAATGATAGCATTCAGACTACCAGTGAAGTTAACTTCCAATCTGTGGTTATTACTGATGTAGATGGCAATGCGCCGCAATCTGATCTTCGTGCCGCTGCTGTTCGTCATGTGAAAGAGCAAGGTGGTGGATTCGTTCAAATCCCCCATGATCCGGTCCCTGTGAATGAATTTTGTAACCCTGCTTTATTTCCGATGCTCTATCCCACCTTGTTCCCTTACGGTATCGGTGGGCTCGAACATCCTCTACGCCGGCAAGCCGTCTCGTTCAAAAGACATCTTCGCCGTCTGTTTGCATTAGCAGACTCCCGTTTTCAAACGCACCGCTCGTTCATGTTTATCGCATTCAATATTCTTCAACGTCGTGAGGTGTTGTTGCGCTCTAAATTGAAAGTGAAACGATCATCCTTTAGCCGTGTAGCTGATGAGTTCAACAAAATCACACCTGAAGCTATTGCTCGCATTTGCGACAGGTTGCAGTCTGATGTCACACCTTTGGCAGAGACTGATGATGATCGCCGAGTCCTGAGATTATTGCGTGAAGTTCGTCTTGTGACAGGGAATGTCCCTGGTTCATCGTCGTCGAAATTGAATATGCGGAATCAAATCCGTGCAACTATGACAGCTCTGGGACCTCCATCCTTCTATCTGACTCTGAACCCTGCTGATACTTACAATCCACTGGTTCGTTTTCTTGCTGGTGAAGAGATCGATGTCGATGCCATCGCTAACGGAGACTCTTTCGATCGCTATCGTCAGACTTTACTTGTTGCTAAGAATCCATTTGTTGGTAAACGCTTTTTCGACATATGTATGCGTGCTTTTATTAAATGTATTCTTCGTTTTGACCCGAAGTCTCGTGCTGTCGGACAAGAGGATGGAATCTTAGGAAAAGTGTCAGCTTTTTACGGATGTGTAGAAAGCCAAGGTCGTGGTACATTACACTGTCACATGGTTGTCTGGATTGAGGGCGGGTTAGACCCGCACCAGATACGTGATCGCGTACTTGGTGGGGATGATGCATTTGCTCAAAGGCTGATCACCTTTCTCGACGACACTATCTCTAATGAGCTACCGCCAAATCCAGATGGCGCAGCTGCAGACGAACATTCATGCCATCCGCATCCATGTTGCGTTCGCGGCCCACCCGCCGATGATGTTGCAGGTTCGGATGGCTCAGCTGCACCTTCCTGCGCACGCGACCTGTATTGGCTTTCTCGTAAATGCCAGTGCCACGTCCACTCAATGACCTGTTACAAATATGTTAAATCTGGCGAACGGAAGGAGTGCCGTTTTGACTTAGACCCAAAAAACACTTGTCCGATAACGACGTTCAACGATAAAGGCGAGCTCTGCCTGCGCTGTCTTGACGGCATGGTTAACAACTTCAACAGTACAATCCTGCGAGCGATGCGCTGCAATATGGATATCAAATTCATAGCATCTGGCGAAGCTGCGAAAGCCGTGATCTTTTACATCACTGACTATATCACTAAATCTGAACTTAAGGCACATGTGGCATACGCTGCGCTGGAACTGGCTGTCAAGAAACTGTCTATAGTATCCGATGATGAAGATGATCTCACCATTCGGTCGAAACGGCTGCTCCAGAAATGTGCGTTCGCACTTCTTAGCCATCAAGAGATGCCTGCACCTCAAGTTGCAATGTTCCTTGAAGGCTCCGAGCTGTGCTACCGAAGTCATGATTACACCAACCTGTACTGGACAACGTTTGAATCTCACCTTGAGAAGCAGTGGCCCAGTCCTGAATGTGATTTGCGTGCCGCTTCAGCCTCTACACATGCCACAGAGCACCAGCCGTCTAGTGTCGATGCCGACGATAGCGACGACGAAGATGCTCTCTCTGATGACGATATTTCGAGTGAAGACGAAGATGAGCTTCTGGAAGAAGAGATTGTTCTTGACGCAGACGGTACGGGAGGTGTAACTGCGAAAGCAGATCAGCTCTCTGACTACATCTATCGAGGAGAGCTGCTCACTCACCTCTCCGTATGGGACTTTGCCTGTTCTATTGAGAAATGCAGGCACAGCTACGATCCAACAGAATGTCTAAGTGTGCATCAGTTGTCTTTGTTGCTGGGAGATATGAATAGACGGAGGCCTTGCACCGATTTGCAGAACCCTCACCCAGAAGCAAGCCGAAAACATCTGAAGATTATCCATCCATCCTTACGTCCGCTTGTCGTTCCGATTGGTCCTGCGTTGCCTAGGAGGGACAAACCTGAAGGTTACGCACGTTATTGTCGTATTATGCTCATGCTCTTCAAGCCGTGGAGGACCGTGTATGATTTGCGCGAACGCAATCAGTCGTGGCAAGAGGCATTTGCCGCCTTTGAGTCTGTATGTTCCGAAAAGGTCAAACGGATATTATACAACGTACAGTTTCTCTACGAGTGTCAGGACTCACGAGAAGATCACTTTCGTAATCGAGCGCATCTGCGTAAAATGCGCATGAGCGCAGTCGCAGAAGATGGAGATGGGCTTGGTCACAACTACAGTGATGATGCTGAGGACGTTGATTTATTGGCCCATGTAGACTCCATACAGGCTACAGAGTCTACGTACAAGGCGCGCAGCGATGCAACTATCTTGTCATGTTTGTCAGCTGCTGACAAACACGGACTGTATGGCTGGGCATCTGGCACACAATGCGAGTCAATTGCTGGGCTTGTACAGACTGAAATTGCACGTACTAGTCGTGACTTCGAAACATCTTGGGCTGCCATGTACACAGAGCGTAAGGCGGCATGGAAACGAAAAACTGCTGCAGTGAGTCTGCCAGAAAACACCATAGCGGCTCAACGTACCCGCGAGGATGGTCCGAACATTGCATCGCTCGCAACCGCTCCATCATCCAATGCGAGTAATCAGCCAGAGCTGTCTCCGTCCCTTGCTAATCCGATAACCTCGTCATCTGGTGCACGGCGTGGTGAAGATATTGATGGCTGTATTGCACGGTGGACATTGAATCATCAACAGTCTCTGGCGTTTCGTATCATCGCGAACCGTGCTGTCGGCGCTGTACACTCAGAGACCGCATTGAGAATGTTCCTTTCTGGGCCTGGGGGTACCGGTAAATCCAGAGTTATCGATGCTTTAAGGGATTTCTTCGAACAGCGAGGAGATAGCCGTCGATTCAGGCTGGCGAGCTACACTGGAGTGGCTGCACGTAACATCTCCGGCATGACATTACATTCGGCACTGTGCATGACGACTGAAGGTACCGTGGTGAAACCTGGATCGAAATCGTATAACGACCTCGTAGCGATGTGGGAAGGCGTGGATTTCCTATTCATTGACGAAGTCTCCATGGTCAGCTGCGAGATGCTAGCAAAAATCAGTCAAACCCTATCTCTAGCGAAAGGCTGTGAGTTACCATTTGGCGGCATCAATGTCGTGTTCGCCGGCGATTTTGCACAGCTCCCGCCTGTGAAAGAATGTCGTCTATTTGGTCAGATTGATACTAAAGCGCCGTCTGCCGGTACCAAATTGCGACGCCAGTTGAGCATTCTCGGGAAGTTGCTTTGGCTGTCGGTAGACGTAGTGGTGATTCTGTCTGAGCAGATGAGGCAAGCGGGGCCTAACAATCAACGCTTTGTAGAGCTGTTACAAAGGTTGCGTACCGGAAAGTGTACCGATGCCGACTACGAGTTGTTACAATCTCGTGTACTGGGACACTCGGAGGCCTCTGCCGCTGATCCTGAATGGTCTGATGCTCCGGTCATAGTGTATGATAATGCAACAAAGGATGCATTGAACCTTCGAGCAGTGACGGCTTTCGCTCGGGCTGCAGGCGAGACCGTTCAATGGTACGCCGCTACCGATCGCCACAAGCGACGCGTGTTAGCAGACACAAAACTGAGAGCAACGATGCACGCGTTGCACTCGGGCAAGGCGCATGGCCTGATGGGACGCATCCCTGTCGTACCTGGAATGAAGGTGATCGTCACGAAAAACTTTGATGTAGAAGGTGGAGTAGTGAACGGAAGCATAGGGACGTTGAAAGACGTACGCTATGTCATGAATGATTTCGGTGAAAGATCCATGAAATCTTGCGTGGTGGAACTTGAAGATTGCAACGCATCTGCTGTGCCCGGTTTGCCTGAAAAACACATGCCGATCCTTGAAGATACTGTGTCGTACAAGCTGACACACGGACGATCCAGAAGAACACTGAACCTAAGTAGAACGCAGATCGCTATTCAACCTGCATACGCGTTTACTTCGCATAGAGCACAAGGGCAGACTTACGATAGAGTCGTTGTCGATCTTCAAAGTTGCGCCGGTTCCGAGGCGCCGTACGTCATGCTCTCAAGGGCTCGCTCCCTGGACGGCGTACTCATATTGCGCCCGTTCGACAAGGAGAAGATATGTTGTCCTCCGGCAGAGGGTCTACAGACAGAATTGAATCGTATCCAAGCCTTAGCGTTGCGAACAACAATACAATTTGATGATCCTCACCGTGCCGAAGAGGCTCAAAGGTTGTTCAGGCTGAATGGGCTGGATGATCTCTCGTTGACATCTTGCGAGACTATACCTCAGTCTTCAGAGGACCGCGATAAGTGTGTACATACCTTGCAAAAGAAGATCCAGTCCATGTTTTCCCCTGCCCTGCCCTTGACCAATCGCAACGGCAAACGTCCATCTCAGAGTGGGTCGAGCAGTCGCAATACGCAGCGAGTGCGCGTGTCTAGAGAATGATATGTTCTTAGCAAATACATTCCTGTACTCCACTCATACATTCTCGGAAACTCCAGGTCGACAGCCGCGACGATGCGCTCGGACTTTATGTCACGTAAGCTCCGAAGGTCGATATTGTAGAACCCAGATGGAGGTTACGGCGAGTGAAGCGCATATCAGCTGTAATAAGCGTGATTAGCCAAGAAAACAGCATGGGACGGAGAAGTAGCGTCTTACGCACGAACCGTAGCAAATACAACTTTTCGAATCGAGAGCACAAGCCGTAACCATGCAACGCCAATGAGCGCAATAGGACCTGCACCAGGAGACATCGAGAGAGGGAGACACATAAAGGCTAGGAAAGAGCACAATGACTGGTTGACGTGCGGGACAGCATGCAACTGCATGCCATCCAGGTGCGCAAAACGTCATAGGAGTAACGCCAGGTAACGCCCTGTCCTGAGCGATCAACAGCGCAACCAAATAAGTGTAAGCAACTCCCGCTGGTAGCGGGTGCTGGCAGTGAGCGGAGCGAGCTGCCGCTATACAAATGCATCATTGGCTTCCACTTTGCACGAATTTTGCGCCTCACCTGAGACGGACTCGTAACGTACACTATCTCGTTTCGCTTCGTGACTCTGGAGTCTACGACACCTACCTAGCTCTGACCGCCCTTCGCACCGTCCTTGTCCTCGTCCCTCGCCCAAAATGCATGCTCCCACCACCGCCCTTCGATCCGCCGCGACCGTGTTTTGCGGCCGCCCGCATTGGGCGTGTCCGCCGCCTCGAGGACCCATAACTCGTCGACGCCCACGCGGCGCAGGTACGCGCGCATCCGCGCGTAGTTCAGCCCAACGGCGTGCGGCCCGTGGCTGTCGTCCGAGAGCGCGAAACGTCCGCCGCACTCTTGTATCACCTAGTAGAACCGTGAAACAACGTCATATTAGACATTATAACCAATATACTGAGAAGCCAAAGACGGAAGAGCATACCTTCACGACGTCTTCCCCCGGATACGACCCGTCCCACCCCTTTCGCAGCGCCGCCGCGTTGCACTCAAACAGCGCACCGTACCCCGCACCGTACCGAACATTCCGTTTTAACTTCGCCCATGCACGCGGGTATGCTTCGAGCCGAAGGCTAGGGTTATACAGCCGGCAGAGGTCGACGTGCCCAATGACCTCGGGGTGGAAGCGCTGCATGAGCTCGTGCTGCGCGTCGAAGTACGCACAGAGGAAGGCCTCCATCTGGCGGCTTTTGGGGTCCGCAAGCGTCGACTGCCCCTCGTCTTCCGTGTTTGCGTCCGATCCAGAAAAGCTCTCGAGAGCACACCGGAACGTCGCCTCGTCGAAATCAATCGGGATCCCGTTCACGTGGTGCACGGACCCGACGAGGTACTCCACGCGGTCGCCCGCGCGCGCGATCAGCGCATCAAGCCCGTCGAGGTCCGCTGGGGAGATGTGCTCCGTCTCCGCGCCGACGAGGAGGACGATGCGGTCCGCGTACGCCGTCTTCAGGCGGTGCGCCTCATCGAGGAAGGCGTCGAATTGTGCGGCGAGGTCCTGTGGGGTGAGGCCTTCCTTGGCGGGCGAGTAAGAGCTACTGATCAGCCAAGGTGCAAGATATGGCCCAGAGGAGGGAAAGCGGTACCTCTTCGGGGTAGAGGTCGGCGGCGCGGTAGCGCGGGACGTGCTCGGACAGGCCGAAGACCTCGAAGCCCTGGCGGACAGCCTCTTTGACGACGTCCTCGAGCGTGCCCGAGGCGTGTTTGCAGAATTGGCCCGAGTGCGAGTGGTGGCTGTAAGGCATGAGATCGATGAGGAAGAGACGAAGTGCAGTGGTAAGCGCTTGACGCGACTCGCGCGCGCTCGCGTTCCTTGCACGATCGCGACAAATTATTTGTGACTCGGACAGGTAGAGGAGTGTTATAGTGAACAGCTAAAGGGTTCAAAGCAAGTAATCTACGTGTGCATGCATCGTTGAAGAACGACTATGTACAAGTTGTCTTAACGCGAACGTTTGGACGACCGCAAGATTCTGGTGGAACTCGCGACGCGTCCATCCAAGCCTAGCCTGTATTGCTGACCATAGCAAGTCAGAGGAAATTGATGCTTGTCCTATGTAAGGAACTGAGCCAAGTGCTGACTACGGCTGATCCAATATGTCTTCCTACACGCGGTTAGTGGTATATGATATGCCCTATACATCGCAACCCAGCGTTCTAGTGGTGCGTGGGCTTTTTACCTGATCACAAGATGAGTCAAGGAGACGGATTATGGCCGTAAAAGATGACTCACCGTCCACGAACATATTACGCGTCGCGCTCGGTAGCGTCGCGGTCATCCCGTCGAGTTCCTTCGTCAGCTGGACCTGGCAGCCTAGCCGCGATGTGTCTGTCAGGCCGAACGCCATGTCCAGCATGTCATTTTCGTCGTCCTAGTATTCTAATAAGAGGGATATGATCGACAGAGGAGGAGGAATAGCACACCTCTGCCTCGGGCAGCAAATCGTAATGTTCGGGGTCGAGAATAACATGACATGTGGAACATGCTACTGATCCCTCGCAAGCACCTACATGGCAATACAAACAAGAAACATTGGATGATTAGAGTGATGTGACTTTATTAGACAAGATGAGCGTACCTTCCAAGTCTATGTCATGTTCGTGGGCAAGGCTGAGAAGGTCGTCTCCCTCGTTGCCTTCAATTGTCTTCAAAAGGTTTCCTTTCGAATCCTTGAAGTGCACTTTGATTCTGTAACAAAAACGGTCAATCGCGGTCTCTAACTTATGCTATGGTAACTTTACCCTGTCCCTGGTGCCGGCCGCTTGAGTCCGCCATGATAGGACACTGAGACCGTGCTCAAGCTCGACCATCGAAGTACGCGCACACAGACTCACCTGCACTTGATGTAAATCCGCGGTGCAGTGCAGCATCCGGTATGCGGCTGGTTGACGCGGCATTCGCGCTGGTACGGCTTTGACGGGTACTATGCGGCAGAGCAGCGGCTCGCGACGAGCCTCCTACGGAGTAGCAGCGAACCGTGTTTGGCCGTGCGTTGTGTCGTGCAAAGAGGGTACGCGGGCGTACAGAGTCCAACATTCGAGCTCGTATGGCCAAATTCATGGTCGTGTTTTGTGGGTGGGATGTTCAGTCAAGCGTGGGTCCAAGTTAATCTCTGAAGTTCGCTCCTGCGTAAACTTCCGCCGTTAGTCGATGGCAATTTCGAGATGATCACAGCTGGGTAGACCCGCTGAGCCTCCAATAGCAAGGTATACTAGAACCCTTGAGTCCAATGAGCAGCAGGCAAGTCGAGGTATGGGGGCAAGAAGTAATTGAAGGGATCGGAGACGCGCCGGCCTCAAGCCGGAACGCGTGCGCGTCATACGGAAGAGACCACGTGGCTGACTCACCACTGCGTTGATTGGCTGGAAGCATCGGACCGGCCGTCCGTACACGCCGCGGCATCTCAGTTTGCACGGATTTGAGTCGTTCAAGAGGGTGGAATGATGTCTAGATTATGTTCAAGACGTTTTAGCAAGATAAATTCGCACCAGCACCGTAGGCGAACGATGAGCACAAGCGCCGGCGGGATCTCTCCCTACATGGTAAAGCGGCGGTGCTGAGTCAGCAATACAGAACGCGCCTATACTTTTTCGCGTTCGCTATGCTCGAGACTGACCACCACGAGGAACATGTACGAATTCATCTACACTGCGCTCAATTCTGCATAGTCTACGACTTGTGCAATGACGGCGGCCGATTGCGTATGCTGACGGTGTTGGCTTTACAGTGCGATAGGGTATCATATATCCGTGCTCTCCCATGCGGGCACAGAAGACCTCTTTGCTGCTCCTGCCTCTATCTGCTCCTGCTTTGCTTCGTTGGTGTCCTACGTGGCAACTCATTCCCCCCTTTAACATCTTGATAGCGCGAGCGGACTGGTTTAGTGTGTGTGGTAGAGGCAGGAGCATATAGTCGGTGCGTACGCTGCAGCTGTTCGTGTGCTCACTGCTCATATCTCACTCATAGCTATGGCTATCGTTATCTGCGACGCCGCTAAGCTGACTGACCTCTCGAGTCTTTGCGTACGGGAAAATTGGGCATCCATCGTCCCGTTGGTCCTCGTCCTCGTATTTCTCGTCACGACAGCACCTTTCCCTGGACCCGTGCGATATATGCTCGGTCGCTTCAAGCAACCCTTCAAGAATTTCTTGCCACTCTCAGAAGCACTTGCACTCGGTGAAGACGAAGGCGAAGATGGAGCTGAAGCACAAACGAAACCACCGGTTCCTGTCTGGCGTACCGCAGTGCTGTCCACGCTTGCACTTTCTGAAATGCTCGCCTGGTTGGGTGTAGGGGTTTACCGAGCCGTCACTGACGCTGGGGATGTATTTTATTTTCTCCGGCCGTTCCTACTTGCGGCGACGTGGTCATATGCCTCCTTACGTTCTATGGCATACCCTACAGCTACCCCACCGTACGACTTATTCACGCTCTTCGTCACTCACCTGGTCTTTAGCATGCTTACCTTCGGTGGTGTACTCTATGACCATCAGGTTGTTGGCCTGCCGTTGCCCGACACGCTAAATCTGGTTGCTCTGACCCTGAATTTAGTCGTCATCCTCGCGTTATTAGTGGTTGTGTTGAGCATGCCTCTTGTCGTACCGAATTACCGTGCTAAGAAGATTGATGTCACGGTATGTCCCATAGACTAGCTAATGTGTACTTATTAAAATCCCTATAGGGGGCCTCCAGCTCTCCAGAAGACTATACATCACTCTTCGGATGGATGACCTTTTCCTGGGTCTACCCGCTCATCAGCAAGGGCACAAATACCACCCTCAACGAGGGCGATGTCTGGACTCTGTCACCCACGTTCCAAGTGCGCCTGCTTTACGTGAAGTTCAGCACGACGCACCGCAGCACCCTCTTCCGTCGGCTCTGGGCCGCCAACTCGCTCGACATAATCCTCGACTTTGTCCTCACCTACATTAGCATCTTCTTCAATTACCTTGGGCCGTTTTTCTTGAAGCAAATCCTCGACTCGCTCGAGACGCACGACCCGAAACGCGTCGCTCAGGCGTATATCTACGCGTTTTTGGCATTCCTATCTACGCTGTGTAAGGCGGAGGCGGATTTACTGCATTTATGGCACGGTCGACGCGCCGCGACGCGTATAAAGGGCGAGCTTTGGGTGGCGATATTTGACAAGGCGCTCAAGCGGAAAGACTTCTCGGGTATCGTGGACAAAGACAAGCTGAAGAACGCGAAAGCTGGTAAGCCTTCTCGATTGTAACATCGCGAATATGAGGTTTGCTTGACACATAAATCGTAGATATGTCAGACGCAAAGGGTGACGACCCCAAGGCTGGTGCCGATATCGGGAAGATAGTAAACCTGATGGCTGTCGATGCGAATAAGGTATGTTGGCCGCTTCAAGTCGTTAACGAAGCCTTATAACCCGACTTTCAGTGTTCTGGCATCGTCGGTAGCATGTATTTCTTGTACGGCGGTAAGCCATGCTCCTGATGAATTTGTCTTAAGGGATAGTCACTAATCTTGACCCGGCCGTCATCCAGCACCGTTCGAGCTGCTCATTGCCAGCATTTTCCTCTACCAGTAGGTCATAGTTGCAACCCGATAAAGTGATGGTCAAAATTACTGAAATTGATATTTACAGACTCCTTGGCTGGTCCGCTTTCGCGGGTCTCTTAGTTCTGGTCGTCGGCTGGCCGCTCAACAACTTCGTCGCGAAACGCGCTATGCGGATACAGAAAGGCATGTCAAACGCGCGGGACAAGCGCATGGGTGTTATCAACGAACTCATAAGTGCTGTACGTTCTTTCGAATTCCTCAGGGTTAATGTTCTAACACGCGTACTCTCTTCTCGCATAGGTCAAGTTCATCAAGTTCTTCGCATGGGAGGATCGCTGGATTGCGCGCGCCCTCGACGCCCGCGAGATTGAAGTCCAGTGGATGATCAAATGTAAGTCAACTTGAATGGATCTTGTAGCCCGTGGATGTTTGACGATCTCCTGTAGCACGCATCAACTCCATCATGTTCTCACTCATATGGTCGTGTGCGCCCATCCTTGTCTCGCTGACGGCGTTCTTCGTGTATATTGTGCAAGGAAATCAGCTTACGATCGGTACGGCCTTTACGGTAGGCAATAGTAGTCAATATATGTGTTAGTTCGAGCTAATGGGTCGTTATATGCGAAGGCTATAGCTCTCTTCGCCATGATGCGGTTCGTCGTTCTTCCCAATCTCCATATTCACTATGAACATGCTGACCGTCTTGCAGCAATCCTCTCAATGACATCCCTGCCTGGATCGTCCAGCTATTACAGGTATCCAGGTCATCTGCAGTTCTCGCACTGCAAGGTTACTCACAGCTATCTGCCAGTTTAGCGTGTCTCTCGGCCGTCTCTCGACTTATCTTAACGAAGACGAAGTTGATGAACAAGTGTCTACGCTCAAGATGACGAACATTTATGCCTTAAACGAGACCGCTGGTGGTCTCGGTCTCGACCACGCAACGTTTAAGTGGAACGAAATCGAGGAGAGGAGGGACAAGGACAAGGCTAAGGACACTGTGACGAAGCCTTCTGCATCTATAAACGGAAGTAGCACCGAAGACGACTCGGCCACTGCCGTGGACAGTACCTCGGTAGCTGACGTCGCGGATGTCGAGAGACGATTTGAATTAACCAATGCATCGGTCATGTTCCCGGAGGGCGAGTTGACTGTCATTACCGGTCCCACAGGAAGCGGGAAGACCGCCTTGCTGGTGCGTAACTGCCTCTTACAACAATGTGCTCATTGAGCTAATAAGTGTACCATGAAAGATGGCGCTCCTCGGTGAAATGACTCTACTCGAGGGCCGAATCATCATGTCGAAGAATCCGGGCAAGGTTGACGAGCACGGCCTGCAGCACGCGATCTCGTATGCTGCGCAGACACCGTGGCTCCGCCACCAGTCGATCAAGGACAACATTCTCTTCGGATACCCGCTGAATGAGGAACGGTACCAGGCCGTCGTGGAGTGTTGTGCGCTGAGGCCGGATTTACATATCTTGGAAGACGGGGATTCCACGGAGATCGGTGCGCGTGGTGTCAGTCTGTCCGGAGGACAAAAGGCTCGGTGAGTTGCGCTGATTGTGTGCGCTCTCCCTATGCCTCATTCCCGTTGATATTCACTAGAGTGGCCTTGGCCCGCGCGGTATATGCGGTAAGGGCAACTTTAATATAAGCAATCGATCTGGACTGAGTTTCCACCCAGCCCACGAAATACGTCCTACTTGACGATCCTCTCAGCGCAGTCGTACGTACCTATCCTAGCATCAACGATCGTAAGACTCACATCAATAATAGGATAGTCATACAGCACGTTTCCTGTTCGAAAAACTTCTCCGTGGACCACTTCTGGCTAATCGCACAGTGGTACGACTGTCTACCAAGTTTCCTTGTAAACCATGCTGATTATATGGCAGATTCTGGTCACACATCACGTAGAATTAGTGCTGCCTGGGACATACTACGTTGTCCGCATGCTCGACGGACACATCGATACCCAGGGGACAGTCAAGGAACTTCGTTCGCGCGGTGTGCTGGATGACATTACCCACGACGAAGCTATTGAAGCTCATAAGGAACAGCAAGCTGTTGAGGTCGCACCTGCAGAGAAGGTCGACGGACCCTCTATCGATGCTGAAGAACACAAGCCCGTAGAACAGACGAAGAGGCCGAGAAAGCTCATCGAAGATGAGAAACGGGAGACGGGGGCTGTGAAGTGGAACATCTACAAGACATATCTCAAGGCATCGTAAGTAATTTTGGCGGACTCTTACCTCTCATATTGCTAACGCTTGAGTCAAGTTCCTATTGGACCTGGGCTATCCTGGGTTTCTTGATTGTCCTTAACCAGCTTCTTGGTGTATCCGAGAAAGTGTGGATCAAGGTAAGAGCCTGCTAGGCTTTCATTCCGAGCGATACTGATGACGTGCGCTGGCAGGTGTGGGGAGCAGCATACGGGCCAACGAACAGCACTACGGGTGTTTTTACGGTACAAGGTTTCATGTCACCGGTGCACGAATATTCAGTCCCACAATCTTACCCGACGGTACCGACGCTCGATCCTTCCTCGCCTGGAAACTCGGCCACCGCATTTGCTGGCAACCGGCCTCCCGCACAAGATTACCCTTTCTTCTATATCGGCATCTACGCTCTCATCACGTTTGGTGGTGCTTTTGCTAACATCTTTGCTGCTATCGCACAGTATACTGGTGCGCTCCGTGCGTCCCGTATACTATTCAAGCGACTACTGGTTGCGGTCGTGCGAGCCACCATGCGATGGCACGATATTACACCGCAAGGTATGTCGTCGATCAGTAACACTGGACTGTACTGACATCTCCTCGATAGGGCGTATGCTCAATAGATTCAGCAAAGTAAGCGTTCGTTCTGTATCCTTGGGACTATAACATGAATTCCATTGCAGGATGTTGAAACGGTCGATGTATCACTTGCATCGTCGCTACAGCAGCTTAACACCTCGCTAGCCGGTTTTGCGGCCTCGGCGATTACGATTGTGTAAGCGAGCTGTGGAACGTATGATGCGCATTGATTGACCTTGCGTCTTTGATTAGTGTCGTATTTCCATTGTTCATCTTCCCCGCCACCTTGATAGGCTATGTGTATCGTAAGCTAGCCGTCGGATACTTGAACACTGGCCGGGACTTGCGGCGAATGGAATCGAACTCACGAAGCCCTATTTTTGCCAACTTCGGTGAGTTACTTGAGGGCATCGTCACTGTCCGCGCATTCTCGTCGGAACAATGCTTCCTCGACAATCATAACGAAAAGATCGATCTATCGTTCAAAGTAAGTTGCACACAATATCTCCTCTCGAATACTACTCTGATAGCATTGAACTAGGTGTGGTATATGTACTGGATGACGAACCGCTGGCTCCTTCTGCGTTTTGATGCACTAGGCGCACTCGCTGTCCTCATAACCACTTTATTTGCGCTGTCGGGCTACGTCGACGCAGGGCTGGCCGGTGTCTGTATTACTTCTGCAATGTCGTTCATGATGAGCATGTACTGGACATGTCGAAATTGGACGGGATTGGAATTGGACCTCAAGTAAGTAACATCTCCCGAGTTAATTCGTGGTACCGATCGAGGTTTTTTTTAGCTCTGTGGAACGGGTTGTCGAGTATCTCGATCTACCGCAAGAGCCGCCTGCCATCATCGAGTCGAGTCGCCCTCCTGCATACTGGCCCTCGTCGAGCGGCCCTAATAAGGATGCTCTGATATATGTCGAGAACCTTGTCGTCAAGTACGCGCCGGAACTCCCTGCAGTGCTGCATAACGTCTCCTTTAGCATTAAAGCTAAAGAGAGGGTCGGATTGTTGGGGCGAACGGGCAGCGGAAAGTCAACTATGGCGATGAGTTTATTGCGCTTTGTAAGTTTGGTCCCGCATATGGCCTACTACACTCAACCAAAATTCGCAAGGTTGAACCCACTAGCGGCAAGATCGTGGTTGATGGTATAGACATTTCTCAAATCGGTATTTATGATTTGCGGTCCCGCATTGTAAGCCGTCCGTGTTCTAGGAAGTGACATCAAACTCACATGAAGTAGACATTCATTCCGCAAGATGCCACATTGTTCTCTGGAACTTTGCGAGATAATCTGGATCCCTTTAGTGAGTCACTGCACACACGGACGGAGACCGATGTAGCTAAACACTCCGTCAGGCGAGCATGAAGACAGCGAATGTCTTGATGTGCTCTATCGTGTACAGCTAATCACTGAGAATCAGCTGGTTTCGCGGCGGACATCACGCGAACCATCGCGGACTAGCTCCATCCATAACGTAGAGCGTGAAGGCACGATCGCATCCTCTACTGGAACAGAGTCTGACAACAAGGTTGCCATCACACTGGAAACGCAAGTTTCTCCAGGAGGTTCGAACTTCTCTCAAGGACAGCGCCAACTCATTGCTATGGCGCGGGCATTGTTGCGGCGAAGCACGATTCTTATATTGGACGAAGCGACGTCTAGTATCGACTTCGCGACTGACGCAAAAATTCAAGCGACCATCCGCGAGGAATTCAATGATTCAGCATTGCTCACAGGTTCGTGCTGCATATTTGTCCGTGTATACATATAGCTGAATGAATACATTAATAGTTGCCCATCGCTTGCGTACGGTCATTGATTATGATCGACTCATCGTGCTCGATCAGGGCGAGCTTGCTGAGTTCGATACACCGTGGAACTTGATACAGAAGGAAGGAGGTATCTTCCGAGGTATGTGCCTGAAGAGTGGAACATTCGCTGAGCTACACGCTACAGCAAAGGCGAAAGCCGAAGCGGACACGAAGCGAGCGTAAAAGGACTCATCAGTATATTTTATATAAGCAAAAGCGATATATTTTGGATGCAAAATGGACTTCAAGTTTGTTCGGATACCTATGAGATCTTGTAGTCGCTTGTTTTTCAGGTTCACCTTGATTCAAGAAGGAGGCAACACAAGTGATTCGCTCAGCTTTCCTACGTCTAAGTACACTTGAGGTGACTTCAAAACTAATCATATCTGAGGAACATGGAATAGCGTCCTTATATTTACCCTGAGCATAATGAAATACTGTGTCTGAAAGCCGTGCACGGTGACACCATGCCCTGCTACGTTTCCGCCTGTGGGCTGGCGGGATTAGCCCAAATTTGGCGATGCGTCGCTGCTGAGTCAGCAGCACGGACTGCGTCTTGTCGGGCCGTTGGCGCTAAATAATATATAGCCGCCCCCCGGATCCCATGCGGGCGCAGACGACCTCTTAAGTCTTCCCACTCATCCCGTCCGGCCATCTGCGTCAGGTTTTCCTCTGGTTCGTAGGCTCTGCGGTTTGTCTATCTTGACACGCGGAAGGCGTTACCCTCTGCGTTTGTGAGGTAACAGCAGAGACACTTTGCCGGTGTGTACGCTCTCACTGTACTGATGAACTTACATGGATTGCATGAGTAGGATGTCCGCAGCTATGGCTATGGCTATCTGCGACGATGCGAAGCCATTCGACCTCTCGAACTCTTGCGTACGAGAATCCTGGGCAGCCTTCGTCCCGTCTATTCTCGTCATTATATTTCTCCTTACCACGATCCCCGTCCCTGGCCCAGTGCGATATGTGTTCAGTCACCTTAAGCGTCCTTTAGCAAACTTCTTACCCCTACCAGAGGCACTCGCACTAGACAAAGGCGAGGATATAGACCAAACACAGTCGAAGCCACCGGTCCCACTATGGCGTAGCGTCGTACTCAGCACGTTTGCGTTGTCCGAAACACTTGCCTGGTTGGGTGTAGGGGCGTATCAAGCCGTTACCAATGCTAGTCGTCCATTTGATGTAGTCCGCCCGTTCTTCTTTGCGGCGACATGGCTGTACGCCTCCCTCCGTCCTATGGCACATCCCACTGCTACTCCACCATACGACCTGTTTACGCTGTTCGTCACCCATCTGGTCCTCAACGTGCTTATCTTTGGTGGTGCGCTCTATGACCATCAAGTCGTTGGCCTTCCGCTTCCCAGTACATTCAGCCTTGTTGTGGAGACGCTGAACTTGATCGTCATTCTTGCATTATTAACGACAGTCTTGAGCATGCCTCTCGCAATACCAGATCGTCATGTCAAGACTGAAACTGCGGTTTGTCCTATCTATAAGTAGATATGCACATTCTGACATCTTTGCAGGGCGCCTCCGATTCTCCAGAGGACTACACGACACTTTTTGGATGGCTCACCTTCTCCTGGGTTGCCCCGCTTATCGTCAAAGGTACAAATACTACCCTCAATGAGCCCGATGTCTGGAATGTCTCGCCAACTATGCAAGCGCGTCCGCTTTACATGAAGTTCAGTGCTACGTACCGCAACACGCTCCTCCGCCGGCTCTGGGCTGCGAACTCTCTCGACCTGCTCCTTGACTTCGGTCTCACATACGTCAGCGTCGTCTTCAACTACCTCGGACCCTTTTTCTTGAAGCGCATCCTTGACTCGCTTGCTACACACGACCCCGCACGCGTCTCTCAGGCATACATTTACGCGTTCTTGGCGTTCATGTGCACGCTATGTAAAGCAGAGTCAGATGTACAGCATCTGTGGTACGGCCGACGCGCTGCGACGCGTATTAAGAGCGAACTTATGGTTGCGATTTTTGACAAGGCGCTCAAACGAAAAGACTTCTCGGGTATTGTGGACAAGGAGAAGTTAAAGAAGGCGAAAACTGGTAAGACTGTATGCGTTTATTCACCACGAAGCAGACACCCTTAACACGCGCATGTATGTAGTAGACATGTCGGACGCAAAGGGCGATGACCCTAGGGCCGGGGCGGACGTCGGAAAGATTGTCAATCTGATGGCCGGTGACGCAAATAGGGTATGCAAGTGAATAAATACATGAACATCCTCTGATGCAATTTCTAGTGTTCCATGATCGTCTCGGGAATGTATTTCTTGTATGGCGGTATGTCTCATCCCAGCTTACGATCATTCCTGAACTCATCTGCTGGTACCGTGTAGCACCTTTCGAGCTTATCATCGCCAGTGTGTTCCTCTACCAGTAAGCCCATCATTTGACTCTGAAACTAAATATTCAGCTGCTAAACTTGCTTATACATAGACTGCTCGGTTGGTCCGCATTCGCCGGCTTCCTCGTCCTCATCGTCGGCTGGCCACTCAACAACTTCGTCGCCAAGCGCGCAGTACGCATACACAAAGGCATGTCGAACGCGCGGGACAAACGTATGGGAGTGATCAATGAGCTCATAAGTGCGGTATGTCAAACCTTCTTCGTGATCTATGAGGCTTTTATCCAATGCATGGCGGATCGACTCAATTGCGCGTAATACCTTGTGTCTGATATGCAGGTAAAATTCATCAAGTTCTTCGCATGGGAAGATCGCTGGATCGAGCGTGCCCTCGACGCTCGCGAGATTGAAATGCAGTGGATGATTAAATGTAAGTAATGTTGATTGGGTTCTTGTAATTTGAATTCTTAACAATTTCTTATAGCACGTATCAACTACATCATGTTCTCGCTCATTTGGTCGTGTGCGCCCATCCTTGTCTCGCTGACGGCGTTCTTCGTGTACGTCATGCAAGGAAACCAGCTCACGATTGGTACAGCATTTACTGTGAGTGATCTTAGCCGGCGTCCCTGTACAACGGACTAACATGTACTATCTCTCTAGGCGATAGCTCTGTTCTCTATGATGCGGTATGCATTCATTGTAGTTCTTGTATACAACAGACAATTGACCGTCTCTCAGGGCTCCGCTGAACGTCATTCCGGCTTGGATTGTCCAGTTATTACAGGTACTAAGACTCACCCACATGTTCGTGCAGTTTGAACGGCTTCTCACGTTATCTCATAGACCGGTGTAGCACTCAACCGTATCTCGACCTACCTCAGTGAGGACGAAGTTGACGAACAAGTATCGACCTTGAAGAAAGCCAACGTATCCGCCTCAGACGAGACTGCCGGGGGCCTCGGTCTCGACCACGCCACGTTTAAGTGGAACGAGGTCGAGGAGAAAAAGGACAAGGACAAGGCTAAGGACCCTGACACGGAACCTTCTGCATCCACGAACGGGAGCAGCACTGAAGACGATACGGCCACTGCCGTGGATAGCACCTCTGTTGCGGAAATTGTGGAGCCTGAGAGGCGGTTCGAGCTCTCCGATGCATCCGTCGTGTTCCCGGAGAGCGAGCTGACCGTCATCACCGGTCCCACAGGAAGCGGGAAGACCGCCTTGCTGGTGCGTAACTGCCTATCACAATATATTCATTGAGCTTATAACGACACCATGAAAGATGGCGCTCCTCGGCGAAATGACCCTCCTCGAGGGCCGAATCATCATGTCGAAGAATCCGGAAAAGGTCGATGAGCACAGTCTACAGCACGCGATCTCCTATGCCGCACAGACGCCGTGGCTCCGCCACCAGTCGATCAAGGACAACATTCTCTTCGGATACCCGCTGGATGAGGAACGGTACCAGGCCGTCGTGGAGTGTTGTGCGCTGAGGCCGGACTTGGACATCCTGGAAGATGGAGATGCGACGGAGATCGGTGCACGTGGTGTTAGTCTGTCTGGTGGTCAGAAGGCTCGGTGAGCTACTTCCTTTGGGTGCGCTCGCTATCACTTCTTCTAACATCCTGTTGTAATTTACAGAGTCGCCCTCGCACGCGCAGTATACGCGGTAAGCTCAGTTTGATAGTGGTGACTGGTTATGTACTAAGTTGCTTCAAGCCCACGAAATATGTCCTACTTGACGATCCTCTCAGCGCCGTCGTACGTTCACAGTCTTGCTTCACCAATTGTGATATCTAACTCCGAGATCAGGATAGCCACACAGCGCGTTTCTTGTTCGACAGACTCTTTTGCGGACCTCTCCTCGCCCATCGCACTGTGGTATGATCCAACCTATTAGCGTCCTGTTTAGCTAGCTAATCTTAAGATAGATCCTCGTAACACATCACGTAGAGTTAGTTCTCCCTGGAACGTATTATGTTGTCCGTATGCTCGATGGACGCATCGATACCCAAGGCACGGTAAAAGAACTACGTTCGCGCGGTGTACTAGACGATATCACCCAAGACGAAGCCGTAGAAGCTCACAAGGAAGAGCAAGCTGTAGAGATAGCTGAGAAAGTGGCAGATCCCGTCGAAGAAGCCGAGGATGGAAACCCTGTGCAGCAGACGAGGAAACCAAGGAAGCTTATTGAAGATGAAAAACGAGAGATCGGTGGTGTTAAATGGAACATCTATAAAACGTATCTCAAGGCATCGTAAGTCATTACGGCGATCTCCAATGTCGGCTCTTGCTCACGCCTAAGTCAAGCTCGTACTGGACTTGGGCTATCCTGAGTCTCCTGATTGTAGTCAATCAGGTTCTTGGTGTATCCGAGAAAGTCTGGATCAAGGTAGGGACCTGCAGTGCTTACCTTCAGTAGGCAATACTGACCAACGGTGTAAACAGGTCTGGGGAGACGCATACGGACAAGTCAGCAATACTACAAGTGTATTCATAACACAAGGTCTCTTGACGCCGGAGCACGACCATCCGTTGCCGCACTCGTATCCGACGATCCAGATGCTCGGCCCTTCCACTCCCCAGAACTCGTTTATGACACTCGTCAGTGGCTGGCCCTCTGCGCAAGATCACCCTTTCTTCTACGTTGGTATCTATGCCCTGATTTCGCTCGGTGGTGCTTTCGTCAACATCCTTGCCGCCATCGCGCAGTACACTGGTGCTCTCCGTGCGTCTCGTATCCTGTTCAAAAGATTGCTGGTTGGGGTCGTGCGAGCCACCATGCGATGGCACGATGTTACACCTCAAGGTATGTTACTAGTCAGGAGTAGTGGACTGCAGTGATTAATTGTGTTCAAGGTCGCATGCTCAACAGATTCAGCAAAGTGAGCCCCCTACTTGTCTTTTTGGCTGGGTAACCTGATCATTGTCGTAGGACGTTGAAACGGTCGATACATCACTTGCATCGTCGCTGCAGCAAGTCAACTCTTCGCTAGCCAGTTTTGCAGCATCTGTGTTCACTGTCGTGTAAGTCAAACTGTAAGAACCGGTCCAATAGTACAATTCTGATGACTTTCCCAGTGTCGTGTTCCCGTTGTTTGTGTTCCCAGCGAGCTTGATAGGCTACGTGTATCGCAAGTTGGCCCTCGGCTACCTCAAGACTGGCAGAGATCTGCGAAGAATGGAATCCAACACACGCAGTCCTATCTTTGCCAACTTCGGTGAGCTACTCGAAGGTATCGTCACTGTGCGTGCATTCTCGGCAGAGCAACGCTTCCTCGACAACCACACAGACAAGATTGATCTTACTAACAAGGTATGATCCACAAAGGCTCATCTCTACATGACGCTAATCCACCCCAAGATGTGGTACATGTTCTGGATGACGAACCGGTGGCTTCTATTGCGCTTCGACGCCCTAGGAGCGCTTGGTGTCTTCATAACCACTCTGTTCGCGCTGTCAGGCTACGTCGACGCGGGATTGGCAGGTGTCTGTATCACCTCTGCAATGGCGTTTACAACCAGTGTTTACTGGGCATGTCGTTTTTGGACGGCCCTAGAATTAGATCTCAAGTGCGTCTGCTCTTTCTCCTCGGGGAGGTATGCTTAACGTGTGTTGACAGCTCCGTGGAACGTGTTGTCGAGTACCTCGACTTGCCGCAAGAACCGCCTGCTGTAATAGAGTCTAGTCGCCCTCCTGCATACTGGCCCTCGTCAAGTGGCCCTAACAAAGACGCTCTAATCTCTGTCGAGAATCTCGTCATCAAGTACGCTCCAGAACTTCCTGCAGTGTTGCACGACGTCTCCTTCAGGATCAAAGCTAAGGAAAGAGTCGGATTATTGGGACGAACGGGCAGTGGAAAGTCCACGCTCGCTATGAGTTTGTTACGATTTGTATGGATTCACATTTTCTCTACCACATATGCGCGCTGACTAGTATATCCCCAAGGTTGAGCCCACCAGTGGCCAGATCGTAGTTGATGGCATAGATATTTCCAATATCGGTTTATATGATTTGCGATCTCGCATAGTACGTCTTTCCCGCTCCCGGACGATGGTATCAAGCTCACAAATTATTCCAGACTTTTATTCCTCAAGACGCTACGCTGTTCTCTGGAACCTTGCGAGATAACCTGGATCCCTTCAGTAAGCTCAAACATACACTATCGAACATAGAATATAGGAAGCTGATTGCTTCATATAGATGAGCATGAAGATAGCGAGTGCCTCGATGTGCTGTACCGTGTACAATTGATCACAGAAAATCAGCTCGCTTCGCAAAGGACGTCGCGTGAACCCTCGCGGCCTAGTTCTCCCCACAACGCAGAGCGTGAAGGCACGATCGCGTCCTCTACAGCATCTCCCACTGGCACAGAATCTGACAAGAAAGTTGTCATCACTTTGGAGACTCAGGTGTCTCCGGGCGGTTCAAACTTCTCTCAAGGACAACGCCAGCTTATCGCGATGGCGCGAGCATTGTTGCGGAGGAGCACGATCATCATATTGGACGAAGCGACGTCCAGTATCGACTTCGCAACCGACGCAAAGATCCAAGCAACTATTCGTGAGGAGTTCAACGACTCGGCGTTGCTCACAGGTTCGTACCACATCCCACTGTAACGTTCGTCGGCTGATTGCGCGGTGTAGTTGCACACCGTTTGCGCACGGTCATCGACTACGACCGACTGATCGTACTTGACAAAGGAGAGCTGGCTGAATTCGACACACCGTGGAACCTGATTCAGAAGGAAGGAGGCATCTTCCGCGGAATGTGTCTGAAGAGCGGTACCTTTGCCGAGCTGCAAGCGGCAGCGAAGGCGAAGGCTGAGGCTGACACCAAGCAAGCGTAGAGCGTCTTGTGCTGTATTTATCGTTTATATTGCGTACTCGCAGCTGTCATATCGCTATGGATTTTGGGTATATATTCACTATGAGAACGTCAATTCTAATAAGTCGACTGCTCGATGTCGAGAAGAACGATCGACGTTTTGCGGTACCAAATCACGTTGTATTCGAACATAAAACAGCAAGTGTACGTAGCATTGACGTAGCGTCATAAAAATCATTAAAGGTATCTAATCTTCACATTGAACGATGATACGCATGTGAGAGCCATGCACGGTGACACCAGGCCCCGCGACTCTTATAACGCAATCAATAGAACCATCTGCCTCTTTCAACATCTCGAACTCGTCTTCGTCCAGATCGCAGACCTCTTCCTCCTCTTCCTCCGCTAGTTCGTCTTCAAGCCCGTCGATCCAATCGAGATCGCTCAGGGGGCAGACTAGGTCCCTAGAGAGGACTCCCTTGACAATCCAGTAGAGGATGAGGCGGTCGTCGCACGTAAGTATACTCGTCATATCTGCATCCGCATCGAAGTCGCGCCATGTCCACCAGGTCGTAGCCGGGAAGACCACGGAGGCCGTAAGTGCAAGCGCGGGGTAGCGGGCGCCTAGACAGGTAAGGAGCACCACGGCGAAGACGATGTGTACCGGGAGCATCTTGATGTGGTGCGCGAAACAGCCTATGGGCGTGGGAGGCCTCGCGACGTAGCCGAATGCAGGCGCGAACGTGATATTGGAAAGGTGCGTAGGGAAGAGCAGCGGCGCCAGGCCGACTAGGACAACGTACGGGACGAACAGTACGAGCTTCTTGATCAAGTCCAGTGCGCCGAGTATGATGGTTCCAGCTTGCAGAAGAGCCGGACGAGTTTCAGTGGCAGACGGATCCGTCGACTCGGAAAATGTGCAATCAGGTTCGGTAGGAGAACCATGGACTGCGACCAGAGATGTAACCGAGTCGTTTGAGAGGTGCTGCATGAATAGACCGGCCAGACGGAGCGTCTTCAACGGGTCATCTTCGAGCTGGGTGTTGCCTTGATCCGTGGCGTCCTCTTCTGCTTTATCCGAGGGTTCAGTGTCTGAGGCGGCTTTCTCCAAGATGTGTCGCACCTCCTCCAGGCGAGCAGAGGAGTTCTTCTGCAAGTTATAGTGAGCTCAGATAGTACCTGACTCCGAACAACGATGCTTACCCTTCGGATAGACCCCTTCCGTATCGTTGCACTGATCTTCCTCATGACACGAGACAACGAGCCTTTTCTTTCTGGGAGGCCCGTATCAGATCCAATACGATCCCCCAAGCTTCCAGTGCCAATCTTGACGGTCGGGGGTGGGAGCTCATCGAGGGGTGTTGCCGGAACCGATGACTCCGGCGTAGTGCTCGTGGACGACGAAGCCGAAGGGCATTCTGAGTCATGGCATCGGACACGACCGAGTGTGAACAACTTCTCTCGAATACTGCCCCGTCTCTGAGGTGTCAGCTAGGCAGGAGCAGAAGTCAGAAAAACAACGAAGAGGTCAAATGGTACGACATACCTCCAGAAGAGACTCGTCTGAGCTCCACGATCCATCAGCTACGGGCTGCGCGTTCATGGCAAGAGGGCCGGACATCGTCGAGATGCCAATAGACTAAGATAGCGAATAAGAAAGCAAAAATGAAGGGGATGCGCCAGGCAGCCCAAATAGACGATGAGGAAGAGAGAACACGATGTCCCTGTAGGACGAGTTGCGAGATTTATGCTAACTCGGTCAGGGTGGTCAGCCACTGAACTCGGGCAGCTCGGGAGCTGGCAACAGCGATCATGTAGTCATTTCAATGTGGACCATCACCTAGCGGGAGAAGAACAGTGGCGTCATTTCTACCTTCGGCATCCTTAGAGCCCAGAGATTCAATAGGCTGCAGGAATTGTCCGACTGAAAATAGTAAGGCTGGCAGCATCACTGCTGAGAATGATAGCCGACAACGACTCGCCGCTGGGCAGTGTCTGAATCAATCATAAACAAACTGAAGCCAGGATACATTGGTTCTATACGGGTTGAATCTAGATTTCAGGAGACTGTAACATACGTCAAAGAACGATACCACTCACGATCATCGACTCAGTCCGGGTGGTACAATCGTCGGGATCTTCGTTCATGACGCAAGCTGCTACCTCATTAACGTTCTCATACAGATTCTTCTCTTGGTCCGAACCGATGTGGTCAACACCAATGTCAGCCATTATATTCGTAGAACTGCAATCGTACGTATGTGGTAGTTGCTGTCAAAGCCACAGCCGGGTCCTAGGGTTAGGGCGCTGGGGAGACGCCGCTTTAGCGCAGGTTACGACGTTGAGCTTCAGCGAACTCGTCCAAGTTTTATGGAACACCAGCACATTGTACAGTGATGCACGACAGTAAGTATATAATACATTGGTTGCTAGCATGCTACGATATCAATTAAGGAGACCTATATCCTCAAGACCCGGCCGTCCAATAGACTAGAATAAGTACAACAAGGATCGTCATGACGCATGAGTGTTCGTGTGTGCCAGAAAATAATACAGCTGAGATAACCTAGTACTCTTCTACCTCTGACAAAGAGGCGTATTCCGAGACTGTTCTGTCGTCGTTGTCGTAGTACTCCTGCACGACCTCCCGCATGGCGTATCGCATGATGGGCGTCGTCGGCACGAGCTTGGGACCTACGATCTCTTCCTCCTCCACGGCTCCCTGCAGCTCCCAGGCGCGCTGTTCCTCGCGAAAGAGTTCCTCATCGGACAGCGCGACCATATCGCCCTCCTCATCATGCTCCACCTCATTGACCATCGTCCCACTACTATTCGCCCCCGGCAGCCGCGTCCCATGCAAGCTCTCCCTTACCCTCACGCTCTGCACCCGCGTGCTCAGCACCCTCGGGTCCCACCCCTCCCTCGTCACGGAGTCCGTCCAGCGCAGGTCCAGAATCCGGCCGCGCACCATCCCGTCCACCGCGCGCGCGCCCATCTCGCGGCACAGGTGGAAGTACGACAGCGCGCGCGCGCCGGGCTGCGCGAGCCGGTTCATCACCTTCAGCAGCTGGAACGCGCTGAACTCCGCCGCGGTGTCGGAGCCCGTGCCCGCGGGGGTGAAGTGCGACGGCGAGGAGTGCGGGTCGGCGTTGATCGTCAGCGGGGAGTAGATGCGGAAGCCGGTGCCGGAGGTGACGGGGGCGTGCGACTGGGTGCGCTGCATGAGGTTGGCTTGGGAGCCGTTGTGGACGTCGGGCATGGGCTGCGCGCCGTTGGGGCTGGTCGGGTTGACATGTCGGGGGGAAATTGGTTCAGATTCATCCTCTCCAGGAGGCGGCGCTTGCGCCGAGTGTATTACGTGTAGATTAAGTAGTGCGTGTGCTTGTAAGAAATGTGAGCTCTGCTTGACTGTAAGAATCTTTTTAGTAATGGTACGCTCGTACAGATGACTAGCACTTACTGTCCAACCTCCCATTGGCATTGACTAATAGGTTTACTTGAGTACGAAACTGAATCCTGACATCATGTCGTACTTACCAAAATCAGTGACAAAATCCTGCCAATGCGCGATCTTGCCTCCAAACGCCTCATACAGCCGCTCAAACTCGAGCCCAGGACGCAAGTCCTCCGGCACGGTAGGCAAGATACGCTCCCGGAAGAACTTGCGCGTGTCGCGCTTGGAATAGTCCCCGATCGTAATGATCTGACAAGACGAAGACTCGTTAGTCAATCATGCAGCCTGTCCATCACGGTCACTCACTTTGCAGTGCTGCATGACGTTGAGCTGCCGGAGCCATGTTTGGTAGAACGGGTCGCTTGTGGCGTGGATGACATGACACAGTCTGTCTTGTTTGGTTATCACCAACATGGCGTCGAGCAAGCACTTCATCGCGTCGGTTGAGCGGATCAGAGCAGGACTAAGATAATAGTTGATATTCATAAGGCGTATAGCAATAAAATAAGCAGCTTAACTCACAGTTTATGTGCTTCATCGATGAAGAAGACGGGCATCTTCTTCTTGGGAGGCTCGAAGGGCTTGCCGTTGTTGTCCGGCCGCGACTCCCGCGCCGTCGCGACAGAGCCTTGACTCGACGGCTGCTTCGCATGTCGCTTCGAGCGGAAGATCGAGAATACGCGCATGCGCGAGGACTTGTGCTCCGTCTGCACACGTGTACGGTCAGACGACGTGGACTCCTTGTCCGCGTCCTTGTGAGTGGGATTAGACGGCACGAAGTTCCAGTAGCGCAACAAGGAGCTCTGCGAGTGTTGTACACGATCAGTGTCAGTTGATAACAGCCGATTTCCGATTTCCTACCTGAAAAAGCTCCATGAGCCGTGCAATATCGCTGGTCTTGATCTCGCCCAGTGGCCCTGAGGCGGCTCCGTCACCGGTGATGGAATTCGAGATGCGCCGTTCCACGTTCAGTCGGTCGTGCTACACGCGTGTCAGCCGTCAGCTCCAATCCCCCTGTCTGCGGTCTGCGGAGCAAAGCTGACCTTAAACCCCCATGCCTGCTTCTCGAAGTCCTCGTAGCCTGGCAGCTCTGGGTCTTGCGCTATTCCCATGAAGAATGCCTCCATCTGCTGACTGTGCGGGAAAATGGGAGATGGGAAATGAAGACGATAAACATACGCGGGCAATATGTCGTGGGTAATGACCATACCTTAGGCTCAAGTACAGACTTGGTAGATCAGCAAATCCGGCGATCCTCAGGTCGAAGTGCAGGACGTGGTACTTGTTCTTCGTCAGTACCTGACGTAGTAGTGCGGTCTAGATATATGCGTATCAATCCAAAATCCAATAAAGCGTTCGAGAGGTTTAAGTTTTTGCTGGACGCACCTTACCAACACTGCTTGCGCCGAACAAAATAGTGAAGCTCGGGTCACCTTGCAGGGCTCTTTCGATGGCCTTGACTTCAGAAGGCCTATCAAAAAAGTTGGGAAGGGGCGAGAACGTGTGCGTCGGGCTGAGCTGCGACCGCTCCCGTGCTTCAGCGAGTTCCCGTCGCGCTTCTTCCAACATTCTCTTCGATTCCGTAAGGCTACGAAGAGTTTCGGCAGGCTTGTTGGGAGGGTATATCTGAACGTTCTTGTCTCTGGACATGGCGGTAAGGACTCACGTTGGCTAGTACACTGATAATGTCGCCCATGCCAAAGATGCCCCGCTTCTGGATGTCTGTAGGCAGCGGCATGCCCCTGCGTGCGGGAACGTTGGAGCGATACAACCAGGAGAATTGAAGTGTGGCGGAAGACCCATGGAGGCTATTACGGTGCATGCTCGATCTGCGTGACTGCGATTGCGAGTACGTGCGTGCGCGCTGCGCCTTGTAAGGTCGCGGATTAGCAGACGTGCCACCTGTGCGTGTCATAATAGAACTAGACAGTGAGGATGAAGAAGAAGACAGAGAAGGAGATGTACAATATCGTGCAAAGGACGAATGCGAAAGATGTCGATAACGGTTTACTCCCCGGGGCGTGGAGGGGAGACAGGTGGTAGGATAGAGATGAGATGCAGACCTGGGGCTCGCCAGGGCATATAGCGTGCTGGCCGATGCGCCGGCAAGCGCACCGCATCTACTGAGGAAGTCATTGCGGACACATGGTCTTTGGCTGATGTGCATCCAAAGGGCGAGGCGTGGGGCACGAGGCAAAGCCGTGATAGTCTTAAGCGTATGGCCTTCGGACGATGGGGGAACCCTCAGATGGAAAGAGATCCGCAGGAGACGCGCTGCGGATGGGGCGATAGACCTTCAGATCCAGGGTACGGTCACGCCTGAACATAAATGAACAGTGAATGAACGCCTTGCATTGGGCACGCCGGCGCCATGTCCGGCTTACCGAATAGTGGATACGAAGAGTTATTACTGTGTCAATTGTAAGAACTGGCAAAGATGATATTCAAGTGGCAATGGCCCAAGGAATATCCTGGGCGGGGGACGGATAGGAGGCAGAAGACGGGCTTGAGATGGTCGTGGTTGCAGAGGAAGCGGTGTAGGCGCTCATGACGCGACGCGTGCGCCGCGCGCCCCGTCGCCTCGCGTTCATGTCAAGGCAAAGACTATCATCGCCCTCGATGCATTGTTGACTTCTGCCAACAGATACCTTTCAATCTTAACTGACGTATCAACCCAGCATCCTTGTATTTAGGGTCCTTGGCACACCAGTCCACCGAGGCTGGAAGCAAAATCGTCATCGCGCCCGCAAGATGGCTGCAACGAGCGGGCGTATCATATACACGTGCCTAGGCCTAGTATTTTGTAAGTACAGGATCTAAGCGTGAATCGTGCAAGTTTGATAGCTTGGGCTAGCTCATACTGACTGCCTCGCGGGAGATGGCGGTAACCTTGCTGTGACATGGGGGTGCGCGTATCTTATTCCATACGTTGTCAACTCAGGCATACTCACATCCATCTACGTCCGATGCAAAGATACGTTTCGATCCTTGTTGCTGGTCAAACGAAGGTGCAAATCAACCGAAGCGCACGCTTCTCAACATCCTTCCAAGCGCATCAATCCCGCCTCTTCCCAATAGGGAAAAGGCGCATCAACCGGCTAAACATTGCCGAGAAAGCCGATCCTCAGCTTTGCAGCCCGAGGCAACTGATTGCTCGTCCGAGCACGATGACCGGGGCATGCACTTGCCCTCCTTAGCTGGGTTACTTATGCTCGCATTGTTCCGTAGGTACCGGGTCTGCGGTGTTGTGGGGATAGCGAGCTTTCCCCCTTCGACTCTTTCGTTGACTTGAGCATCCATGTCTACGAAGCTGAACTGTGAGACGTATGTCTTCGATCCACGGCCCCGGTATGAACTGGTGGTAAGTCCCATGGCGGGCTACGCAGTATGTTTATCGTCTGATTTGTTGAATTAGACCACAGCGAAACGCTATTGGCACCCACAGCACTGTTCGGACGCTCCGGATGCCCTCACGTTAATCTTTGCACATGGCACCGGGTTCGTGAAGGAGCACTGGGAACCCACTCTTGAGGACCTGTACGATATCGTCTCTCGCGACGATAATGCGAATCCCAAAGTCTCGATACGGGAAGCATGGAGTATCGAGGCGTCGAATCACGGTGACTCGGCCGTGCTCAACGAGCAGACGCTGCTCTGGGGGTACACGCCCGTCTGTACGTCGCGTTTATCCTGCGTTAAACATCAACAGTGCTACACTGACTGATGCGTCTCCACAGTCGGATGGGAAGAATACGCGCGCAGCATCCACGCCCTCCTCACCGGCCTCGGTACAGGCGTCCCCATTAACTTCACCGCCCGCAAGCTCGTCGGTATCGGGCACTCCATGGGTACCATCGCTCTGTACGACAACATCCCTTTTCCTGCTCAGGCTGTCGACTGACAAGACCTACTTCCAGGATGCTCGCAGACACCTACGCACCACCCCTCGCCTTCGCCTCGCTCATCCTCGTAGACCCGATGCTCCTGCGCGAGCCCCGCCCCGGGGGGCCGCAGCTGGACCTCGTGAGCCCCGCCGTCAAGCGGCGCGATATCTGGCCGAGCCGCGAGGAGGCCCTGCAGACGCTGCAGGCGCGTCCGTCGTTCAAGCTCTGGGATCCGCGGATACTCGAGATCTTTGTGGTACGTACCGCGTCCAAATTATGCCATATTTCGATGGTTTGGCCCACTTTCTTTGCGTATGTAGAACCAGGGTCTCCGAGACTTACCCACCGCGATATACCCGGACAAGACTGGCGTCACGCTCAAGTGCCCCAAAGAATACGAGGCAGTAAGCACCAGCACCAAGTCCATGGATGTGATCACCGTTTTCATGTCATATATCTAGGCTTGCTATCGAGACGTCGTAGGACGTGTTCGCGCATACAGATACCTCCCAGCCCTCTGCTCCAAGCTGCCAGTCCACTTCATCTACGGCGCCATTGACGACTACCTGTACGTCCCTCCATCTTCGCCGTGACTAGTTTATCATTCTTTACAGGCCGAAAGAGATCAAAGACGACGTCCTGAACGTCGCAGCCCAGCGCAAATACGCCAGTCTCGCCAGGGTGCCGGGCGCGGGCCATCTCGTATGTCGTCCCCATAGCTTTATGTCAAATATCTGACTCGGCTGATATATCATGGTCGTGATTGGTGTAGGTACCACAGATGCAGCCTCGCGGGCTTGCTCAGGCGGTGCATGTTGCTCTGCTGCAGGACTTGAACACGTCGACTAGTAGAAGCAAGGCTGCGCCGCAGAGCAAATTGTAGTCCGGCCCACAGCTTGGAGTTGATGCACAATATCATAGATGGGTTAGATATTACACCCATATATGTTTCAAACGACATAAATACTGTATATCTGGGCGAAATACAAGGAAACTACAAGGAACACTCGTTGATTGGGTCAAATGTTCCCTGGAGGAGATAATGCAAGGTCTAATAAATGCTCTTGGTACGTCTGGTCTAACTGATGTTAGAATGAACCCTCCCAGAGAATGATATCTGTGGCGTACTTGCTCATCGCCTCAGATGCTACGTGCTGATACTTAGTCTGCGTTCTTGGGTACCATGAAGCCCTATAATCACATCTTACAACTCCCTGTAGACACGCATGGACGAGAGACACTCACGATTCATCAAGTGCTTGTGAACCACGCAACTGTGGCGCTTGTATTGAACGATGGGCCTACAGGGGTTGCACTGTTCGAGCTTGTCGTCATGATAACGACGGCAGTGACAATTAACAGTATGAGACGTGGCGGGAGATGCATGATTTCTTTGCTTTCCCAGATGCACTCAATTCGCTGGGATATATATACTCTGCTACGACGGCGTCATGTCTGGCAGACCAGATCTATCATCCCAACGCCACGAAAGGTCAGCAGGTGTCGTACTTTTCCGCTAGGTGTCAGATAACGGCAAATTATCAACAGGGATACACGAGGCTCGGGCCTCCCCAGTCTCGTACTGTGCTAGATTTTGTCACGGTCAGAGATAGAAGGGTAATGTCTGAGATCTCAAAGTGGCCCGGATACAGATGTGGCAATATCGTAGGCCTGTACTAGTAGACTAATTGATCCGATCCATCGATGCATCTGCCATGACTGGGATTAGCCATATTGTATACTAACATAGAATTAGAGCTCACCGAAGATATACACAGCGTCGATCTTCATTTCTGCGAACTAGTTCTCCCTCACACTTTCTCCACGCTCTCAACATTGAGAGTGTCGGACCCTTTCTCCTCGCTGAAGTCATCGTTCCGGACTTCAGAGACAGCCGCGCCCAACGCCTCTTTGATGGTGTCATCATCGAATAATATGGCGGTCTCCTCCAGTGACAGATTCTTCGTCTCCACGACGAAGAAGTAGACAAAGACCAGCTCAAAGGCGATCCAGCAGCAGTATACAATCTGAAAGACGTCATCAATCGGAAACATACAACAGGAGAGTGTGTGCTCACGTAATACTTCCACCCAAGATGCTCGAGAGCGATGGGGTTGATGTATTGATTGAATACAAGAGCAAGAGATATGACAAAGCTGAAGACGTTGAGACCCTTGGCACGGATGTTGTACGGAAGGATCTCCACCGTATACATAACGATGAGTGGCAGGAACGCCACGCTGACGATGATCGTTAGCGATAAGAAGCAAAATCGATAGTGACAACTTACTCGTAGGCGGCATAGTACAAGAAAATGAAGGCGATGACGGCATGTCCCGCGGATGCCTCCTGCGTCATGGCGTATCGTGCGGAGCAGACGGTTTGTAGGATGAAGAACAGCAGCATGCCAGCTGCAGAAGCGATGAACATAGGTCGGCGGCCATATCGCTCACAGACGAAGGAAGCAGCCAGGCCCCAAGAAAGATTCCAGATGGACAGGATGCTGTAGAGCGAATCAGATCTAGGTGATATCCTCATCAAAGGGTTAACGTACGCCGTGACCAAGAGCTGGATCGTGGTATTGGTTATGCCGATAGTATCAAAGACAGCATTCAGATAGTACGAGACCAGACCATTGCCAGACCATTGCGAGAAGAATGCAATGGCAATGATGATAATCATTCGTCTCCTGTTTCCCTTCGTTTTGTACAAGGACGTCCAACCAACGTTGGCAGCGACTGAAACCATAATCTCAGCGCGCGAGCCGGGAGAAAGGTGTCAGAGCTTACTAGTGCGATCGAGCTCAATGCCCGCTTTAATCTCATTGAACTCAAACAGGACGAGAGGATCGGACTCGTCGCCATCCGCGTGGTAATAGGCGAGGGTCTTCAGAGCCTCCGGTTCCCTACCTTTCGACACCAGCCATCGCGGCGACTCGGGCGCCCAAAGCACAAGCACAAACTGAAAGACGGAAGGAAGACCCTGGAGGATGGAAGGAATACGCCATGCCCAGTTGCTCTTGATGAACTCAGTCCCGAAAGTCGTCCATGCAGCGCTGCATCATCAGGTAAGAAGACATACACCCCATCATGAGAGAGGGGACCTACACAATGCTGCCCGATGCCCAAAGGGAGTTGTAGACGGCCGTCAATTGGGCACGATACAGCGGATAAGAGAGCTCGGAAATGAGCAGAGGTGCCGCATTAGCCGCGAATGTCAACCCAAAGCCGATGAGGAATCTATCAAAAGAAAGTGAGAATTTGATACAAGAGACAGCATGATAGAATTGGCCTCTTACCGAGAAGCAATAAACATGTTGAGGTTATGCGCAGCCGACTGGACAGCTACTGCAATTAGCATGATTGTTGCACCAATCCAGACGGTACGACGGCGGCCAATACCATCGGACAGGTATGGTGCGAAGGGAAGCCCCGCAATTGCGCCAATATTCTAGCGCGCCTCGTGTAAGATAGTACCACCAGAATACTTCGCAACGCTCACTTGTATAGCATTGAGTAGACCAAGCTTGCCGCCATGGGGATTTCCAAAATACGTATTCCACAGTTTCAAGGACTGGAACGAGTTCATAAGTGAACCATCATAGCCGCTTGTCGAGGACGTGATAAGGCTGGAGAGCGTTCGCATAAGTAAATTGCGGAATAATCACAGAAGGCACAACTTACAGTAACACAATCCATGCGTGCAGGACGATCAGTCGTCTGTTATTATACCATGTTCGTCTGGGATCTATAAATTGGAGGTAACCATCACCAATGGGGCCGTTGACAGTGGCGCCTGTGCCCATAGCAGACGATGAGAGTGCGGAGGGGGACTATGATAAGACGACACTCGAGGGACGGAAGGGGTGCTCGCATCCTTATATCCACAGTTCGAGGATACAGTATCAATACGACCACACGTTCACGAGGTGCAACTCGTGACATTAGACGGACTCTCAATTCGCAATGTATGTCCCTCGGACGCCGCTTGTTGATAGACTGCAGTTGCAGCAGATGGCAGTTGTAAGGTCTTTGATACCTCAATATATACTGTAACAATATTTGAGACTTGAATGAGAATATCTCTGGGGGGCATACTTACGAGTACTACGCAAATTATTGACGTCTACAGAATCCGATTGTATACGCATATCTGCATGGACTATCATTCATCCTCACTATCCCCTGCACAGATGGCGCTTGCGTTCGCACGCGAACGTATTGAACATGGGCTCATGGGAATGTCCTCAAACGAAGAGCTTCATAGGGTGTGCGGATCGGGCACCCGTGACATAAGTAATACAGTTTTTGTTTGAGACCACTTGTGCGAGGCGGAGAACCGCGCCAAAGAGTTCAATTCTGTGGCGTCGTCCCTTGATCAGTACAGTGTTTTTATAGTTATGACGACGTACAACGTGCTGTTTCTCCAAGGATTCTCCTCTGAATTGTATGCCCTATGTAGCATCACTTATACCAATGAACTTTATAGATCCATGAAGCTTGAGTTACAAGACTGAAAAGCGCCAATTGTAATGTCAACAGTGCAGCAAGCATATGCAATACGCATACAAGTCATCTTTGACTTTGGGAATCGTCAGGCTGTATTGTGGTCAGTGGGCTGATACGACGTTCAGAATCAGAAAGCAAAAGATGGATTCAGCGCCCAAAGTGCGTCCGATATTGCTCCCACATGGCTCCCACGTGGACGTCCCTCTCATCGATACAGAGCAGCTAGCCATACTAGCCATACGATGTGCTCACTTTCAAGCTTCCATGACTTCCTCAGGCTGGTTACCATCGATGTCCGTAAGCTGATGAAAGCGTTTTCGTTGAACCCAGAACATGCTGAGACCGCACCACTTTCGGCGCTTACACGATCAGTTGGACTTGACCACAACCACCACCACGACGTCGGTGGCGGGTAGACGCGTTGTTACGCGTGTACATCCCACATCTTCACGGAACGTGTTGTATATGAACTTTCAAGCATTGAAGGACGCGAAGGTAATTGCGCCGCGGTGTCGACTCACCCCACCAAGTTCGCCTTCAAAGCGGCTTACCATGCAAGCATCCGGCAAGCCTGTGTCGAAGTCGCGGATATTGGCTGCCCTGGATGCAGAGTTCGACGCCTTTGGCAATGTTATGCAGGCTCCGGCCAAGCCAGCTGGAGATCCTGTGAGGAAGCCCGCTGCGTCGCGACAGTACCACACCAAAGCATCACCGTAAGTAGTGCAGCCATCATATTGCGACTCTCAAAGATAACACGAGGCCCAACGACAGGACGCGTCCTTCTCAGTTTGATCTCAAAAACAAGTTTCTGAGTAGTCGACAAGCCACCATACCACCTGACTACGAAAATGAAGATGCTGACACACACCCTGCATACCGATACCAAGATTATGGAACCAATCCAACAGTCGTGTACGTGCAATCTGTGGAGGAAGCCGATGACCTTATTCCTTGTCTTAAGCAGTATGTGTCCCTTTCGTCTGCTCTGCCCTCTGTCCGCAGGTTCACCTTCTCGGCAGACCATTGGGCTTTGACATGGAATGGCGCATCTGGTGGAAACGCAGGCCAGGTCCAGGAAGCAAGAGTATTCTAATTGAACGTCCGACGGCTGTTGTACAGCTGGCTGATCCAAGTATTATCCTCGTCCTGCAAATCAGCGCTATGAAGAGTAAGTGCACGCACTGATCTCATCATCCGAGCAAAATGAACTTCTGAGAACGTTCATTACACGCAGAGTTCCCTGACTCACTGAAGGTAGCTCACCTTTCTACATTCTGATCGGTTGTTAACATGTCTGTTTCACATTTAGGAAGTACTCGAGAGCTCGACGATATTCAAGTGTGGTGTAAACATCAGGAGTGAGTAATCTTGAGTTACGCTGTATGATTCAACCTTCTCATTGCGCATGCTCTCAGATGACGCTGTGAAGCTATATCGCGACTATGCTATCGAGTGCCGGCTTATGGCAGAGCTCGGGACCATGGCACACCATGCGGACCCCACCTTCGGCGACAAATACAAGCGTCCCATCGTCAGCCTACAGAAGATGGTCGGCACGTACCTGCGCAAGAACATCCTCAAGCCCCCTGTGCGCACGAGTAATTGGGAGCTCCCGCTCACGAAAGAGCAGATCGAATGTGCGCAGCCCGCATTCATATTCCCCTGCATCACAAGTACGTGTGGAGCTGAGCAGCTGACGTCGCGAATGTGAATGTGTCCAGATGCAGCGAACGACGCACATGCGGCCCTCATGGTATTCAGGCAGCTCCGTAAGTTGGCTGTGGACAAGAAGACTATTAACGACTTGGCCGACAAGAAGGACCTCTATACTATTGATATACACCTCGAGCACAAGAAGGAACTTGAGAAGCGTGCGACGACGTCAACTGAGTCACAGTCAGACGCGACTGACCCTGCTCTGGCCGTGAAGCAAGCAAAGGCTGCTTTCGAGCAAGACAGGAATCGGCGAGCGTACAAGATGTGGTACGAGGGAGACCTCACGCTTAATGAGATCTCCACATCGTTCAACCTCGGGTCTGCTGATGCCATGTCAGTCGAAAATATTGTGTACCCATGCTACCGACGTGTCGCTGATTTTGCCCTGCAGACGGTACATTTTGGCCGCTCTGGATGCTGACTCAAGCTTGCCATACAGTTTCGAGAAACTCTCCAAGCTTGTTACGCAAAATACGAGAGCTCGCACGTACTACACCGAATGGCACAAACGGAAGACAGACAAGGTGCAGAAGCTGGCCACTGAGTGATTCGACGGGCATATACCATCTTGGATAAAGATAGACAACTTATGCATGTAAGATAATGAATACAATCGCTCCAGATTTTGTACAAGGGTGTTCGTCCTGAAACATGAGTTCCACGCTTACTTGTTCTTCCACGTGGCTTTCCTCTTCTCTGCAAAGGCATGCATACCTGTACATGTTGTCAGCTCAGGCGTATATGTTCACAAATGCGACGGCGGGAGCGATTTACCCTCTTTCTGATCGTGCGTAGCAAAGAGTCCGTGGAACAGCCGCCTCTCCGTCCTCAGACCTTCCGTCAGAGATTGCTCGAACGCAGTGTTGACCGCCTCCTTGCCCGCCTGGACCGCCAGCCGTCCCTTGCTCGCGATGACCCCTGCGAGCTTGACGGCCTCCTCGACGACCTTGCCCTCGCCCTCGTCGACGACGCGCGACACGACGCCCCAGCTCTCGGCCTCGACCGCGCTGAAGTTGCGGCCGGTGAGGACGAGCTCCATCGTGCGCGACTTGCCGATCGCGTGTGCGAGGCGTTGGGTGCCACCGCCGCCGGGGATGACGCCAAGGTTGATCTCGGGCTGGCCGAAGACGGCGGTCGGCGATGCGAGGATGATGTCGCACATCAGGGCGAGTTCGCAGCCTCCGCCAAGCTAAAATGAGGAACAGTCTGTTAGATACAAGCCATAGACCTAAAGGGGTACTCACAGCGTACCCGCTCACTGCGGCAATGACAGGCTTGCTCAGTGCGGTCATCTGCGACCAATTCTCGAGGAACCTGTGCTTGTACACCTCCGAGTCTGGTGCATCGTATGAGACGTGATCAGTTGTATGGGACAATTGGGACGTACAGGTCTTATCCTTCATCTCCTTGATGTCCGCCCCGGCTATAGGCACGCAAAGGCTGGGTGCTTGCACTCGCACATCGTATGATGCAGTCACTTACCAGCAAATGCCCGCTCACTTCCCGTAAGCACAATTGCCCCTACTTCGTCATCAGCATCGTACTTAGCGAGCGCTTCGTTAAGCTCGAGGAAGAGGGGCGACGAGAGCGCGTTCAGAGCCTTCGGACGGTTTAGTGTGATGAGCGCGACACCGTCCGCAGGGCGCGAGGTGAGGATGTACTCGTAGGATTTCTGCTCGGTCGACATGAGGCGTGTGCAGAGCTGCAGGCGAGTGCGTTGCAGGCGGGTGCTTGCGAGGGCAGGTCGGAGGGTCGCTGGGAGGCGTCTGAGAGCAAGGGACATCGTGATGGGCTCGTGAGGATATATGGCCGAGTTTGTTAGGGGTGTTGCTGTCCTTCTATTGTGCGGTAGATGGCGAGCTCAACGGTGCTCAGGTGCTGTTCCTTGGTCAACTGAGCACGAGGTACAGCAACCGGCTACAGACTACGAGGGCGGAGAAATATGTCGAGGGGTTTCTTCCCATCAGCATTTATAAAGCCTGGAGCAATGCTCCGCATGGGGAACGCACCGTTGTTCCCGAGTGAGACCGCGCTAAATGATTGTGCTTGGTGAGATGGTCGTCGCTGTCGAAGACGTTGTCCGCGGCGCACTTCGCGTGTTCGAGTCCAACTGAACTCCTCAGTGCGGGGTAAAGCTGTCGGCCGAAAAGCCCCGACGCTTTGATGCGCCCTTGAAAGCGCTTCCTCTTCCCCACGGGGTACGCTTCCTGTCGCTGACCACCATCTTCACCGTCGTGCACAATATATCCTCGTGACTCTATACCCTTGTTGTGTGCTTGACATGCTATCGAGACATGTACTGAGGTCCATATACCCTACCAGGACGGCTCATCGCGTTGTATCCGCGGTCCCACGGAGAACGTACGCCGTCGAGTTTGCTAAAGCGGACAAAAACCCGAACCATGTCACCATTGTCGAAGTAGGTCCGCGAGACGGCCTGCAGAACGAGAGACGTTCTATACCGCAGGAGGTCAAGATCGAGTTGATCAGCCGTTTGGGACACGCAGGTATGCCTATCATCGAGGCGGGGAGTTTTGTCAGTCCGAAATGGGTGCCGCAGGTGCGTCGTTCGTTCTTTACTGAATACACCAGTGAAATTACGATATTCTACAGATGGCAGGTACTGCAGACGTTATCCGCGGAATGGAACGCATTCCAGGACGGCACTACCCCGTTCTTGTACCGAACCTCAAGGGGCTGGAGAACCTTCTCGAGGTCCTTGCTCAAACCCCCGCCGCCAAAGATTCGCCACCACCTACGGATGAGATTGCGATATTCACCGCTGCAACTGACTCGTTCTGTAAGGCGAACACGAACTGTACCATACTCGAGAGCCTGGATAGGCTTCAGCCCGTGGTTGAGAAGGCAAAAGACAACGGCCTCCGTGTAAGAGGGTACGTAACATCACGGATAACTCGAGTTATTTTACTTTATCTATGGGTTCATGTGATAGGTATGTCAGCGTCGTGATTGCATGTCCCTACTCAGGCGAGGTGGACCCCGACACCGTAAGTCGGGTCACACAAGCGCTCCTAGACATGGGCTGCTACGAAGTCAGTCTGGGGGACACCACCGGTAACGGCACACCGGCGACCGTACGCACGATGCTCGAAGCGGTCATGAAAGACGTCTCTCCGAACCTACTGGCTGTGAGTAGCCCCACAACTCGTGCACCTCGATCGCTATACAGCAGCTTATTCAATCAATAGGGCCACTTCCACGACACCTTCGGCACGGCCGTCGCCAACGTCATGGCCGCGCTTGACATGGGCATCCGCACCATCGACGCGTCCGTCGCAGGCCTCGGCGGGTGCCCGTACTCGCCCGGGGCAACGGGAAACGTCGCCACAGAGGACGTGCTCTACGCATTGAGGGACAGCCAGTACACCGCCTCGGGCAACCTCGACGCCATGGTCGACGTGGGCGACTGGATATCCCGCAAACTGGAGCGGAAGAACGCGAGCAGGGCGGCGACTGCCATTCTGTCGCGTCGGCAGAAGGACAGGCAGGTCGATGCGAGGTTGGAGATATGAGTGGATCATGGACTCAGATCTCCGACGCGTGTCTGTACGATACAAAACCGCACACTGAGCAACCCGGATGGATTATGTTTACTAAAATACAACACTAGAATACAAGTGCGAGATACATGCCGACGTGCGATAGTACACCAAATACCCAGTGAGATCACGACCACGTCTTGGGGCTGTACACGAGGCGCATCAGCGTATGGACACAAGCAGCGGCGCGGGGGCACGTACCCAAAAGGCTGGCCGTCCGGCATCGTCAGCAGCGGCGTCGCGTTCCAGTCCACGGTGTTCGCAAAGACGGTGTTGCCCCACCACGTCTGGATGGAGTTGGCCCCGATCGTGCCGTTCTTCGGGAAGTTGAGCACGAAGAAGATGAAGATGGTCGAGATGGCGAGGCCCGAGTCGAGCGCGGCGGACAACACGTCTAGATAAGCACACCAGCAGTCAGCAAACAAACACACCCACGCAAAGAAAGGGCGGATACGCACAGTTGTACTTCGCCCACCACGAAAAGCTCTTCCGGCGGATGACGAAGTTGAAGATGAACCCCACAAAGCACCACGACACGTAGTTCATCGGCGTCGCGGGCGGGATGAGGCCCGTGCCCGTAAAGATGACTGGCCAGTTCACATAGCGCAGGAACGAGCCCGGGAAGCGCTTCTGCACAAAGTACGACACGATGGGCACACCCGCGCCGATGAGGAAGAAGTACATCAGCTTGTTGTACAGCTGCCCCGCGGAGAAGATGCGTGCGGGCCCGATGACGCCCCAGATGATCGACGCCGTGCCGAAGACGGTCGTGTTCGGGCAGCTGAAGCCGTCCTTTTGGTGCGGGTCGCAGATGCCGTCGATGTTGCTGAACACCCAGGACTGCACGCCGAGCTGCACGGTGCCCGCGACCGCGGTCGCGAGGACCTGGCACCAGAACATCGGGCGCGGGCTGTGTGTATGCGCATGCATGAGTGAGTGACAGCAAACGTGTGTGGGAGGCGGTATACTCACGGGACTTTCATATAGTGCCCAAGCTTGAAGTCGGAGGTGAACGTCAGCGCCTGCGCCATCGTGATGTACCCCCAGGTCTTGAACATCATCATCGCAATAGGCCTGCCGGGCAGGGCGTAGCCGATGATTAACTCAGTGATCACGTTCAGGCCGACCTGCTGGTTGGTGATCGCCTGGATAATGCCGATGGGGATGGTGTACACGAACGACACGATCTGTAGCGTGGTGATGAGAACACGAAGCAGCCCCATTTTTGTGGCGTAACCTACCAGAGCGAGGACGAACGCCCATACGGGCATCTCAGTGCTGAACACCTCGATGCACACGATGCCGAAGACGAACATGGCGACTGATCACGGTCGTTAGCGCGCGAGATCGCTGGCCGGAAGAGCGCATGTAACTCACGGAAGAGCACGACGTACCACCAGTCGGGGCACTGGGGGTACTTGGCCATCAGGCGCGCGTGGATGTCGGACTGCTCGTGCATCGAGCGGCGCGCCTGCACCCAGATCTGCTTGCGGTAGTACATGAACGTGTGGGTCAACGTCGCTGCGGAGACGCACGTCAGCCCCGGACTGCGGTCACGATGTGGCGCGGGCGCCCGTGCTCACCAGTAATGGACGCGAAGCTCAGGCCGTACGAGAGCGCAAACGTCGTCGACAGGAACAGCGGCGAGTAGTTGACGTACTTCTCGTGGTCGAACGTGCCCTCGGGCGTGAGGATGCGGGTGACGTTGTAGCCTGCGCCGGTGTTGTCGTACGAGCTGTCCGACGAGATGGGCAGGTACTTGAAGAACCACGTGTTGGTGTAGTACAGTATCGGCGTGAGGAACCAGAAGAAGAACGCGATCGACGCGGCGATGTTCGCCTGCGCCCACCACGGCGTCGCGAGCGGCGAGCCGATGAACGTGATCTGGTTCCAGTCAAGCGTGAGGATGGACATCCCCAGCCCCGAGGACGTGCCGAAGAGCTGGTTGACGACGACGTTGTCGGGCACGATCCAGCAGATCCAGTTGAACCACGAGAGCGCGGCGAAGAGGTACCCAGGGACAAAGTACCAGCAGAAGCCGCCGATGAACACATAGAGGAAGAACCGCTCGCGCGAAATACCGCCGCGCGTGCCCATGCCGGCGTATGTCTGCGAGTGCAGAGTGTTGAACAGCGTGCAGGTGACGAGGTTGGCGGGCCAGATCATCGACGGCGGCTGGACGAGGAAGCGGCGCGCGATGCCGCCGATGGAAAAGCCAATCTGCGTATGGAAATCAGTTTACTGCGCGGACGCTGGAGCGTAGGAAGAACTGACCAGTTGCGTCGACATGACGAGGAGCCACGAGTAGCCGAAGGTTGGGTTCTGGTTGTAGAACACCCGCTGTACTGCGACGATATCCGTCTAAGAACCGCCGTGAGCAAAGCGTCCCCGAAAAAGTAAACAAGCGGATGGCTTACGGCGTAGGCGGAGCCAGAACCAACGTTGGCCATGACCGTGATGATCACATGCTCCTTGATGGTGAAGGGACCAGGATTGAGGGCAATGCCGAATATTTTGACCCTCGGGACGAAGCGCGCCCACACGCGCATAATGGGGAAGGAAATCAGCTGGGCCACGATCTGACCGGCGGTATCAGGTCAGCACCGAAGGGATGCACGACAGCAGGCGGGGAAGCACGTACACTGGTGATGGTGACGCTGGGGAAACGGAAGAAGAAGAACTGGTCCAAACCAGCGATGAGGATGGCCCAGATCATGCCGACGAACCAGGCGCGGAACGTCGCACAGGGCATGTCGGGATCGTCGGTGTTGGCGACGGCGGCGCGGACCTCGGGGTATGGCGAGTCGTCCTCTGCGTCGGTTGTCAGCTCCAGCATTGCGCAGAGGAAATAGCGGCTACGAACCGAGGTACTCGGCGTCCTCGCCAAGGTTGGGGTCGTCGAATTCGGTCTCGACTTTGACAGCATCTGTAGGAGAGTTAGCGGACAAAAGGGCGGCGTGGCGAGGGTACGCACGCGGGGCCTGCTTCTCGGTGAGGTCGTACTTCTCATCTTGGACGGACGAGTCGGACATGGCTGCCAGGGAGGGCGCGTGCGACGGGCGAGCGGGTCGACGGAGGGTGCTGAGACTTTATAGCGCAGGGCGGGGGGCGTCTTGGGACGAACTGTAAATAGCAGGCCAGGAGGCTCCATGATGCGAGGGGCAGGTGAATGTGGCGAGATAGGCAGGCGCAGAAAGGACACCCGGGCATGGCAGCTTGACATCAGGATCACAAGCAACCATGTGGGCGGCGAAATAGCAGGGCCCTGTGTCGACATAGAGGATGATATGTGTGAGATAGAGCCTAGGGTAGACCCGTGGGCAGCTCCGCAGGATGTGAGCATTCTGCCCGGCGAGCGATATCGGAAAGCAGGCTCAGCCAGCGGGGATGCCACCGCGGCTTCCTTTCCGCATGGGGCTTCACACGATACGCCCGCTGCGTCCACGCCAATCTTCTGGCATTCGCAGCTAATTCACCTAGAAGGCGGGCGGTGCACAAGGTGAGAGAATGTGCGAATTCCGGGCCCTGTGCACGTACCTGCTCGCTGCCTCGCGGTGGTCGCGGACAGAGTCGCGCGGCGGCTTCGAGCGGTCTCGTGAGCGCGCGTGTCTACCGCGCCGCCGACCGCGTTCACACCGTGCCGCGACCCTCTCTGCACTTGCTCTCTATCATCTGGAAAACTCGCATTCGCACTCACGTTCGTCCGCAGCGCTGCCCTGGCGCTGTTCTGAGCAGCGATAGAGATAAGTGTTAGGGCACACACATCACCCCGTCCAAAAACTTCCGGAAAGCCACTGACAGTGCTCTCAAATTACCTCTGGAGCAGGGCAGGACTATCCCAATCTGAGCCCGATGATCCCATGGGCCATATGGTGCGCCCGCATGTGGCCCCCGTCCCGCAACGAGAATCGCCCGTCGTCAGTGCGCTGCTTCGCTCTCTCGAAGCAATTAATGTGTTGCCCCGGCGGCGTCCTCGGCGCACAGCGACGGGGCAACCTGCACACGAAGTCGCGAACACCGAACTCCTAACGACGTATCGACAGAGTTCTGGGCATTCCTCCCTCCTTATCTCTGCGGCGCACGTCGGACGTCACGTACCCATGTGTGCTCCGCGCTCCAGCAGGGTCCATCTCATCTCCGACGCTGCGCTCAAGCTCGATCTCCTTTGAAGTTCATCGCGCACACGACCGCCCACTCCCAAATTGCGCAAAACGTCTTCCAAGCTCGACGCCACGAGATGCCATCTGATCCTGCTCATCGTCCTGACCGCACCCGCGCACCGTCTCGGGCCATGGACCGTGCCGCTTCGGACTCGGCACGTACACTACACGCCATCTTATGCATATGGACCAGCTCGCATATTACAGCGCGGTACAGCACGCATGACGAGATCACGCCGTGCGACCTTCCAGTGCTGGACAATATACTTCTTAATTGAGAAGCCCGCCGCAGCGTACCGGCGGCACGGACGTCGAAGCTGTACGATCCAGATCGATATACACACAGACGCAGACGCACTCTGAGACTTCGAATGGACACAGTTGTCGACGGGGCTCCCAGGGCAGGGCGCGCCCGGGCCCCAGAGTGCACACCGGCCGTTGAATCTCTGAACCCAACCGTGTGCTGCGCGCGACGCGAGCACGCGGTGGGCCTGATATCTGTCACGTACATCGGTGCTCGGAGGTCGCAACACGTAAATGCGCGCAGTCTGGGCAGCATTTCGAGGATATCGGTGCGTGTGCATGTGAATGCGGTACTACCAGTATAGGGTATTGTTGATTCTACTTTCTGGCATTCCGAGTCGTGCGGCGTGCGCGATCATTAATCTGGGAGCTTGGTACGTTGGTGGTAGGTGCTAACGCGTACTAACGTCGAGAGCTTGGGGCAAAGAAACAGCGAAGCTGCGCACGGCGACTCTAACGTGGACCGGACACACGCAAGCTCGGTTGTCCATCGACGACCGTGGATGCCATACGGTAAACGGGCAGTTTCTTCTGTTTCTTGCATCTTGCATCTTGCAGGGTCAACCTTCCGCTTCTCTAGAACTTGTTCAACGTGAATTTGAACGATGCCCAATGCTCCTCGCGTTCCGCGTCTCGCTTGGTAGTAGCCTCAGCCTTCCGACTCGGCGGGCGTATCCTGTAGTGTAATCTTCGCTCGAATTCGTATTGCACTTCATCTCAGTACTAATCACGTTTCGAACATGTACCGCAGATTAACAACATCAAGTGCATCAGTGGCTGGCGGCCTCGAGCTTGTCCTCGCAGGGTTAGAGCCTACTGTACAGATAAGAGCCCCATTCGGCACTGAATCTCGAGTCGTGAAGCTTGCAAACCGCCGGCCCTGGATCCTGGGAGCCCTCGTGACCAGCTGTGAGCCGTGCGATGTGAACATGCCCAAGAAGAACCAGGGCGTATTAATGCAAGGGACGACGTCTGTGTCTATCACCCAGGTCCTATCACTGTCAGCGCATTATGCTTTCAGTTGCCCAGGCACGCACGTCGCACACACCTGCACTTATCTGTATCGTGCAAGCTCGAAGCTTGGGAACCACGATCTCAGGCTCAGGTACTGCAATCCGAGCACTGAGCATCGCGACTGTACAGATGGCGTGCTGGATCAAGAAGTCAGGAATTCAGGAATCTAGGAAAGGACGAGCGCGCGGGCGGCGGGGATGTGTGGGACGCACAATACAGTATGCGGCGACTGGACGTCGACTCGAGGGCGCGCCGCCTCGAGCGGAGGTATCACCGTCCAGGGTTCGAACGTTCATGTTCGTTCTCCAGGGTTCCAGAGTTCAAGCGTTCTCCTCAAGAACCACTGTACCCGCGATACCGAGCAGCCACAGATGATATCCGTCGCCTCGACGCCCGCTCTATAAGGAGCAAATGCGCACAAAGCTCGGGCTTCCCCTCCTCGCGCCAGCACGGAGTCCGGAAAGTCGCCGGGTGTCGACTGGGACTCTTTCATCCTGCCTCTTTCATCTCGCATCCTGCGTCTTGCGGCCATGGACTCTCGCGGTGAGGGCGGGCGCAGCAGCGTACAATATGCCTCTAGGAGCCAAGCCGGGCTTGTGATCGGGAATATGGGTGATGCAACAATAGTCTGAGCTAACGCAGCGTTAGCACGATACCATATCGATAGATACCCATATCAGGAGAGGAGGGTAGTGTAGTGAAGTACAAGCCCGTGGCGGCGACGGCAAACAATGCGCAGCGTCGGCGAGCGAGTTATTGGCACGTCCATGTGCTCTCTGTCTCCCGACGCGGTCATGTGCGCGCGCGAGTGCGAACTCTCCCACTGCTCTAAAAGTGGTCACGATAGACGAGGACGAATTCGCACTCGCCCTACGCAGCGCTGGACTGCTATATCGATGCTGAAAAGGTGACTGTGGTACTGGGACGCTGCCACTCAGCCTCTCATGACATCCCACGAGCAGTAACCGGACCAGTGAGCGTAGCGAGTAAGAGCATGCCGCACGCGCACCGTATCGATTCAAAGACCCCGTCGAGCTTCAGACACGTCGACTCGCATCGGCCATGCACATTGCAGAAAGCCTGGGGCCTAGCACGTTGCCATCCACTTGTCTCCGGTGCCCAGGGTTACAAGCGGCCCCAGTGTCGCGTTGACGTTGACAGCCGACCTCGCGGCAAGCCCTTCCAAGGTTTCCGCTTTGGCATACAGTAAGAATGCATCGACGCAAAAGCAGAAAGAGTACAACCAAAACTAATTCCGTGTTGTTGTCGACGTTCGAGTCAATGTCGCCCACGAAAGCGCTCGTTCGAAGAGACGGCGCTTGCGATCGGATCAACGCTTACCTAAGCTGAGAATGCGAGGCCCGATGGGGAAAGTCTGGTGGTTCGTCCTGCCGCCACCATCGTCCGTGCTCCTGGCTGCGATACGACATTGCTATCTCAGGCCCGCTGAGCGGGTCCATACTCTGCATTGACAAGCTTGAGCTCAAGCCGGTCTCTATGCCCGTCTGAGCTTACGATATTCTACATTCTACCGGCCTTACTCTATCCTACATTCTAGGTTCGACATTCTACATTCTACTACCTCACTATTCGACTATTCGACTATTCAACTACCACTTGGGGACTCCGAGGGACAATCGGCAAAGAGGACACACTGCGAGCGCGCTCTGACAGCGACACCATCGCGCCGTCGACGTCTGGTAAGCCTGCGCTTTATCGCTCTATCAGAGGCAACCATTCGCATTCCCAGGCTAGGCACCGCCGGCACGCTGCTCTTATCAGGCTACATACTCGCACATACGGAGCTGGGCGGACAGGCTCACCCGCTTACGATTGTAATTACGAGCAGCTTTACGACTAAGTACGCGCTCACGGTTCCGGCTTATCGACCCTAGGTCAGGTCCCATCATCCTGAGCGAACTCGGTCCGATAGGGCAAGCCCTCCACCATGCGGCTCTCGCTCTCCCTCCCCAAGCTCTCGCAGCTCTTCCACAGGCGCTCCAAGTCCGACCCTTCGCTCTCCGCGTCACGCCGCCTCGGCCCCCGGTCCTCTGGGTCTGGTGTTGATTCTCCACCGAAGAGGCCACTTTCAGCCTCAGTCGCGGAGGGCCTGAACTTGGGGCATCTGGGTCTGAACGCCACCTTGGATGTAGAGAAGCACGAGTCGAGCCGGTCGCTCCCCTCGGAGCTCCTTGCGCGTGTGCCGACGACGCCCGTCGCGCTCTCGCGGCTGCAGACGCAGGCGGGGACACCGACTCCAGTGCAGGTACAAACGGGAACAGAAAGAGACGGGCAGAGGCAGCCCCGCCCCGCGTCGATCGCGACCATATCCTCAGCGGCGACCGCATCGACGAACTGCACGCAGATCAGCGCCGCGTCGCACACCGTCGTCGTCGAGGTGCTCACGCGGCGGATCCAGGAGCTCGAGGCGGAGGTTCGTGTGCAAGCGGGCCGTGCGCGGCTCATTGCGGCGTTGGAGCAGGACCTGGACGCGGCGAAGCTGGCACTTCGGGAGGCGGGGGACGCGCGCGCGGTGCTGGAGTCGACGATCGCGGGGCTTGAGAGTGAAATTGCACGGCTACATGATAAATATACTGAAAGCGGTCTTTTGAACTCGCTCACGGAGAAGAAAGGGTCGACGGAACACAACCAGGCAGGCTTATCGGACACCCGGGTTGCTGGCGAAGCTCTTGATCCCAGGCCTTCTCACCAGAACAGCGAAGCCTCTGCCTTACCGTCGAGCCTGACAGAGATTGGCACGCGCACTGGATCCCCCACCCAGGCAAACGGCCTCGGCCCCGCACCCGCGCAGAAGGCCCCCACAGACATGGACATCCTGCTCAGCCTCCTTACGCCGCACGCGGACCGCTCCGTGCTGGACGTAGCTTACCGCGCGGTGCTCGCGGGGGATGATCCCGAGGACGCGCTCGTCGACGCGATCCGCGACGCGGCGGCCGTGCGCGGGAGCACGTGGCGCCGCCTGTTGCACCCCGTTGTCGGCGAGCGCGCCCCCGCGGACTACGCGGCACAGGTGCGCTGCACGCTCGCAGCGCGGCGCGAGTCGCGCGGGTGGATGCGCAAAGCAGCGTTCTGGAAGAGCAGCGCGAGGATGCATATGACCGGCGGCGAGAGCAGCCAGAGTGGGATGGTGACGCCGTCGGCGTCGCAGATCTCGGAGGTGGTGCGGGAGATGGAGGCGAAGGAGCAACAGAGCGAGGTGAGGGCCGTGAAGGTAATGGTGGAAGTCGAGGTGCAGACACAGAGCGACGCAGGGCACAGCGAGGAGGTCGACACGGACCCGACGCCGCGCCCGCCCGCTGTGATACGCCTCGGGTCCCCACGCGAGAAGAAGCCGAGCGTGCAGCAGATCTTTCCCACAGCAGCAGCAGCTCCTGTCAGCCTCGCTCACGAGCTGTCGCGGGGTTCGATCCCGCCGAGGGCCCGAATTCAATCTGGCACCGGCACTGGAACTGGCACGGATATCAAGCCCACCCCGAGTCCGTACGGCAACCTGCCTCCCCTCGCAAGCGTGACCTTCCGCGAGAGCTTCTCTATTTCCTCGAACTCCAAGAGGGAGTTACTGGGTCTGTCTGCCTCTGCGTCTAGCTCGTCCCAGGAAAGCAAGCTTTCTCAGAAACGGAAGGGTGTCCTCCTCGAGGCGTCGTCGCCACCGTCTATTCCGCTACTAGTCTCTGGGCAATCTTCTGATGTACACTCTGGCAACACTCAGTCTGGGTCTGGATCTGCGGGCTCTCTGGCGGCCACTGGCTCGATCTCTGGTGCTGGTTCTACGTCTGTCTCTGGCACTGTCTCTGAGTCTGAATCTGGTAGTCGACCTTCCGCCTCTGGCTCCTCTGCGCTCGACACGACACCCTCGCGCTCACCCGCCAGCTCCGGCTCCTGGGACCGCCTCAGCAGCTTCATGGCACGTTCCTTCTCTTTCGGCTTCAACAACAGCCTGCACGAGGCCCTCACGCTGAAGTCCCCTGAGGCCGCGAACTCAAGCTCCAAGCCGCCGAAGTCGCCCAAATTCAAGTCCAAGTTTGACCCCAACCCCAGCCCGGGTCCTGCGCCGACGCCCGTGCCGACGCGCAAACCGGACCCCCTCCCAGGTCAAAGCGCGACCCCGAGCCCGCCGTCGAGCGCGAACTCGAGCCCCACGCGGAGCCTCAAATCGCGCCTCCCGCTCCCTGTGGGCGTGACGTCCCCGACCAAGGCCACATCGCCAAGTATAAAGAGGAGCACCGCGGGGACGTTCATGAAGCGCCTCTCGCTCCTTGCGATATCGAAGCCTGTGCTTGTGGATAGTACGAACGCGGCCGCGCTCGGGCATGGGCAGGCAGGGGCAGCGAAGCGCTTGGCGCCGGTGAAGGAGTCCACGGCGGGGTCTGGGGCGGGAGTAGGGGAGAAGAGGAAGGCGGCGAAGGGTAGTCCGGAGAAGGCGGCCGCAGGCGCGATGAAGACTGGAGCGAGGGTAGAAAAAGATGCTAGTAGGAGGAAGAAAGCGAAGGTGGATGAGAACGAGAATGTCCGTCCGAAGAGGGCCGCGACGCCTGTGAGGGACGTGAAGGGCAAAGGCGTCGTGCGGACGCGTCTGACGATGCGCAGGGAGGCGGCGTGAGCGTGAGGTACCAGCGTATCGAGTACTGTATCGATCTGACCAAGAGTTCACGTCACGGTCACGGAGCCCGTGAACCAAGGTCCAGTGAACAGCTGTCCGCGTCACAGAGGTAGCGTGAACCAAGGTCCAGTATGCGTGACGACGGCGCTTAATACTGAATGCTCTCTGTAGACTGATGGACTATGCTTTGGCGGATCGCGCTCAGCCTATGGGATGTTTCATCGTGGTGAGTATACGACAAGAATGTCGAATGCTGCGAATAAAGCAACGCACTCGGAGACAATACTCAGCGCTTATGGATGTCACGGTCACGGCCGAACTGTGAACTGTGAACTGGGCTAACATCCACTGTCACGGGTCACAGGCCGTGAACTGTTGGTCAGATCGATACAGTAGTCAGCCTAGTTTTGTCACATCCTATTCAATGTACGCCTACTTTCGTTGTCAATTGAGCGCGATGCGATATTTTGAGAGGTCCAAGTTGAACGGCGCACTCATATGTGAAAGGCACGCGACCTAGAGAACATGGCATCGTTCTGCTAGGCGCCACCTACTGGACGGTTTTCCATGTTTGATCTTTAGAGGACGGCGGCCTCGTGGTTATCTCGATCCAGGTCCATTGCGTACATGCCTCAGAATGGCAACTTGTGGGGACCTTGCCGGTATGGTGCAGAGGACCGTTAGGCACACGATCATCCACGAGTCCGTACTGAGACTACTTGGTCGTGGACGTAACACGGGCCGAGCCCCCAGCGTTTCGAGTGTTCCGAATTCGAGGAGCCGACTCGAAAGGCGAAAATGTCGCAGCCGTGATGGTTCCGAGGAAAGCCTAGCATCTCGCGGCCTGTATTGACTATTGATCCCTGAGGAAAGAGGAGGAATGGGACGTAAGAAGCTGCAACCGGAAGTAGCGTTACGTAGGGCTGTTTGCAGGTTGTATACGAAGCCGTTTCGTTCATCGACAACGCAGTATGGATCTATCCTTGCCCATGCTCCTCGTGAGCGAGTCTGTGGGGGAACGGCGTTGCATTTTACCGAAGGACTCCGGGGTTTAAGGACTATGAAGAGGTTTAGAAAGCGCCTTCCGCTTCTCTCTTACGCTACAGAATGAGTCTGACGGTCTTGGAAAAACTTGGGGAAAGCACCGTACTTGGTAGCTGTTTCTTCGGACGTGTCTTGGACCCTGGGGTGTTCGTTTTGTGACTATCCATATAAGCCCTAAATGTTGTTTAGGCAACAAATACATAAATCAGCGTAGGAGAAATACGGGCAAGCATGGGCAGAGATTTCAGTAAGCTCGTGACGTGATTTGAGAAGCGACTCACATGCCCCGCTGTGGCTTTAATTGTGGATTGGAGTGCGCATATATGTTGCGCTGTATGACCATGGTACAATTACCTACTACTTTGTGCGCTTTTTTACCCCCTCCAAGGTAAACCTACTCGTAAAGTTCGGTCCCTCCATACAATGGTGCTTCCTGGACGAGGAGTAGCGACCTTACAATCTAATGCCCCGCCGCCTTATCCATGGTCAGAGCCAAATTGATCAAGGGCCTCTCCAGCGAACATTGTTGATGGCTGGTATATTCGCGTGTGCTACATCCCCAGGGAATCCTCGAGCTAGACTCTAGCAGAGTAACGACAATGCGATCTGCGGTAGTCTGCGAGAACGATCCTCGAAGCTACGTAAGATGACGTTTAGTACACCGGGACCTGATTCGCCCGCTACATGTTTCTGAGCTCGTAGACGTCAATATATCGATTAGTTCAAAAATGCTATGAAAAGAAGACGAGAATACATACCTGCATCTTTTTGAAGGTTGATTTGTGAATCACGGGCCTCAGGATTCACACGCCATGAATTTTATTGCGATGGGCCACAGATGGACTATGGACGCTGTGAGCCCGGGTATCAATACTCGATTTGTCGGCTTGGAAGAGCAATCTCAGTATTTCTGGATTTCTTCGTCAGCGTCAGTGAGCGGTCAAGCCAATACCGCAGTCTACTTACGGTATACTGTAAGAATCTTAACGATCAGCATGAGACACCAGAATCATTTCGGAACTCACTGCAGCAGCTCTTGGCACGTCATCCGAAATCAGCGGTGACAGTCTCCTCCTTGATATCACTCTGGACACCAGATAGGGTCCGCTAGGGTCGGGAACATGAGCGTTCGAGTCTGTGGTGCCACAAAGCCTGGCTGGAGTTCAATAATCAGAGAACTCGGTCGACAATGAACGCTTATTTGATGAAGATAAAATCCATCTCTGTTGTAGCGTGCTTGAGGCAGTGATATTATTAGTTGCATCGAAGTCCTCTGCATGATCGTCTCGAGGATCACGTTGGTGTGATAGGCACACTCAGAGCTGCGCATACAAGCGAAGTGATATTACATTCAGTAACGCGCACCCGGCAAACACGGAGCAACATACCTGTGATACAGCAGTGAACTTCATTTGCCTTGTCGAGAACCCTCATTTGCAGACAGATGCCCCCCTGCACGCTGTCAATTCGATTTCAATACGCTGGTGGATAGCTTTCGCATAGATCACTGAATAGCAGTCTCGAAGCTTGACGAATGGCGTCCATTGGAATCTTCTTCGGGGTACTTGTCAATGCTTGAACTGTATAAGGGTCTTGGACGGGCACGTACCGTATCGGTCTAGATCTGATTGCGTTTTGGTCAGAGAGAATACGGTCGCTATATGAATAGTAGTTGAGGGTGGCTTCTACGAGGGCACGAACGCTGTCAGCGTAAATGACGGGCACCATAACCGCCATGGGAGCTGGGCAGTCCGACGGTGCTGCAGCGCCCGGAGATTTCATCTGATCTTTGACTATCCTTTAAAGCGTATCAGTCAAAAAATCGTTTCTGGTATAGTGTGCTTGATGCAACGCTTGAGTAGTTGTTTTCTCTGCGTGGTCCGACTGAGTACCACCCAGGCCTGAAGCTCACAGGTGGGGCTGGGCATACAAGCACTTCGAGCGATGTTCAATATTGCGCACCTGAGAAACGCGGAACAACGCACCTGCGATGGGGGCGGCTTTGGTGACCTTGTGAACACCTATCGTTTACAAACGAATATTCTCCCACGTATGGCGGCTGGTCTCGTCTTGAACATATGGACGGCAGCTTGTATTACGGCGACCACCGAATGGTGGGCCTCGTAAACAAACCTCATTGCGTCTTCTACGACTGATGTGCGTGTATTCACGGTAATACCCGTACAGACATGGGTATTGTAAAGTTGTAGGACGGTAGCCGTTGTGGCACGGAGCCGGTCCGAAGACCTTGGCGAATTTGTATAGAGGCTGGCCGGATCTTTGACCACCATTTGGAGCGCATTGCTTTAATATCCTCGTGATCCGAAGATACGCTGGAATGAATATGTGGCGTGGACGAATCGACCAAAACCAATAGTCATTGACAGTGTGATGGGCTCGCCTTCGTGAATGAGGTGGGAGAATGGCGTGTAGTGTTAGGACAGTCGCCATGCGCCTGAGGCAGTATTGATGCCTGTCAAAGAACTCAGAGAATGAATGGGGTATTTGCCGGTGTTGGTGATTGTACAAATCGCGCAAAGGTGGAGAAAGCGACGCTTACATTTGAGAATATAGGGTTTGTATAGGGTTCGAAATCTTCTGCGAATTGCTTTGGGGACCTGGACTGAAGGATTCCTACTAAAGCGTTCAGGGATGCTATATAGGTGCAAAACAAGAGCTTACCTCGCGAATAGTATCGTCTGACAGCCACTGTCAAGATCAGAGAAAGCTTGATGCATTGTGAATTCATCACTACGTACTGGTTTTAGCCTAGTAGTTATCCGACCATGCACGTCTCGATGTCACGGGCCAGATTAGAACTAAATAGAGGATACAGGAGGACGCAACGACACATACACAATTCGATACGAACGCCGACCTGCCCGAGACGGCGGAAGACAAGACACATCAATTTAAAGGAGGAACAGATTTTCACTTCATAGCCTAGTCGACAGTGGTTGCATCTTACTAAGTAGAGCAGAAGCTATCGCTCTTCCTGACGCTTTCTCCGCTACCTGTGGAAGCATCCGCGTCACTGTCGGCTTCTCAGGTCGGGCTACGATGATGATACTGACCTCACAGCGAGAAGTCATGACGCGATTGCCCAAGGTGACAGATGTACTGGTTATCCGTAGCGTTGCGCCTCTGCATAGGAGATTATAAGCATGCTTATCATACTGAAATGAGAAGATACTCGTACAGTGGCGCTGGCGCATGAAAAAGGATATTTAGAGCTTGGCTCACACCGACACCGTTGACACCTTGCATGAGACCCAATGCTACCAATGGGAAGGAAGCACAGCTGTTGGAATGTAAGGCAGTCGGCTGCATAGCCAATGAGTCGGGGCGTACTTGTCGACGATGTAGCACATGCAGCCACCATGCATAACGCCCGCGCCGTTCAACATATCTGTAACGACGTGCCTTAGGTTCAGATGGTTGAGACCTATGTAGTAGCTGGATGCACACCTTTGGATACAACAACTTCTGCTACTGCGGTGGCTTCCCGCTTCTCACCCCTTCGATCAACGTTGACCTCCACCAGCTTGATTCGTCGCCCAACGGAGTGGGCGAAACTGTCCTGTCCGCCGATACCGTATGCGCCTAGCGTATTATTGGTTAGCTGCTTCACATGCGCGGGAGCGTTCCCTGAAATCTCAGAGGCGTCGCCGTATTTAGGCAAGGAAGCGGGATCGACCCATGCCGTCTGGGAGCCGAGACGTGATTCAAGGAAGGACATGTCAGTTAAGATAATGAGGTGTTGTCGTCGCTAACGATGACGAAGGGAGTCGTAGGGCAGTTATAAGAAAGTCGGGTATGGGTCCTAACGCCAGTGAGTGGCTCACCGACTCGGGTTGTGTGTACAGCTGAAAAGAAGGCCGGCTGAGAGAGCATACTTATTCCTATGTGAAATGCGTCCGAAATTATATCAGTGCAGGGTGAAAGTGATGTAGCAACGCACGGTTACATAGACCATCTATCCGGAACGGTTCGGTGCCACTTGCTCATTGTCATGAGTTCAATGAACAAACTCTGTTCAATAGATTCATTGATGTTATCGTATGTTTCCACTCGAATGAACTGCTGTTGCGCCGAATACGTAGGTTTGCGGTCTACGCCCGAAGCACCTCGAACAGCAGTGACATCAAGGAGGAGTTAGATGGACCGGTCAGATTGGGACCCTGGTGAACATTGCAAGGTCGGATCGTCTCACGCCTACGCCGAGAATTCTTATGCGTCTCTATACGTGATGAGACAGGGTGTGAGCTCCCTTCTGTGTGTGCGAAGAAGGTGGACCTCACATGTTCGATTGACACAACCAAGTCAAGCGGTGAGCCCCAGTAGCACACATACATAACCACTTCTCTAGTGAATTTTTGTAGGTTTATATTTTGCGAGTAGGAGCTACAATGATGGTGGAAGAAAATGTCGGGTGATCGCGTGGCGTTTCGAAGCGTGAGAACTTCGCCTCGATACGGATGCTCTAGCGATTACATAATCTTCCGATAACGTGGTTTCTGTTTCGCGAACGTCTGGCATGAGCCTGAGCATGAGCTTGTCTTACCACCCTGACTTCGGACATTCGAGTGCGGGGGTTTTACAACCGTCTCACAACCATCCGAGCACCATATCTTGTCATCACCTTGCCTATTCGCGTGCTTTCGCCAATCCGCAATTCACTTCCCAAATTAATAGGCCCCTTCTCTGAGGAACCGTACAGCCCTATTTCGGGAAAACTCCGTTCAAGCTGTTCAAAGTCTGCCATTGCATGCCCTGAATTTCACTGTGATGTGCTTGATATTCATTGACGGTTTGCGCCCTCCAACATCTAGTGCCCAGATGCGAATGATCACCTGGTGTTCCTCAAGGTGTCTCTGACAAGATGTTGTATACTATGACAGATATTCGATCTTTTCACGCTGTAAAAGCGTAAATTATGCTCCCTTTACAGGTCTAATGATTGTTGCAGCAGACTTGTCCCCGAGGACTCCATATCTATAACGGTGGGTAACGTGAAAATATATCCACTGATGCTCCATTATAAGACACTATTTTGTTAGATACTATACTCTGCGAGGAGGAAAGTCTGTCTTGCACACATCTGGGATGACGCATACAGAGCGCAACATACGTCGTGTATCAAAGGTATATCTGACAGGTCAGCTACGCGATATGTTCGAATATCGCCCTTGCCGACTGACGGCCCCGGCCCCGTCCTTCTGCCAACCGCCCATTCCTACTTATAAGATCGGGGACTATCTCACCTCTTGATTCTTCCACCTCCTCCTCTTGTTCAGTACAGCCATGGCGCTCCCTCGGCTCGCTATCGGTCTGGCTCTTACAGGAACTCCTCATTTAGTGAGTTCTTGCTCTAGGGGATCGCCTTCAAGTCCTAAATCGCTTCCCGAATAGCTTGTAGGAGCGGCAAGTCATTCTGTAAGGAGTCCCGGGTTCCATCAAGCCTATACCCACGTCGAAGCCAGCGGTCACTGGTCACACTTGGGCTGCTACGCGTTTGTTGCACTTCACGTTCACATGTTTACGCACCATTAACGTACGACGCGTAGGGACGTTGCAACATATATAAATGACGCCTATACAGCCTCGACAGGTATAACTCTTGATGAATGTCTACAGTCTTGTTCTTCCTATGCATTCGCAGCGTTCGACGCGTCGCAGGCATGTTGTGAGTAATCATGTCTCTTTGACGTGCACATCAAAGAAGACACTGACTTTGAAATACACGCGTAGATTGTGCGAACGCCTTTACCCACGACGGCAAACACGCCTTGGCGTCTGAGTGCAACGTGTCGGGTACGGACGACGACATTGAGCGTGTTGAAGTTGGAGGTAAGCACTCGATGTTTTAAAGTCGTGCTCACCTCAAAGTTTCTATGCTTTCTAGATCGTTCGAGGGTATATTCTAATATCAACGCGCCACATCCCGTGACGGTTACCAACGTCGGGGCTTGGAAGTCTGTAGGATGCTATGAGTACGTAACATTCTTCAAAGGCCTTCGTCACATCCGCAGACTGATTCTTCATATGCAGTGCTTCTATGTCCGCGCAAGATGCCGCACACACTCCGGAGATACGACGCGATCTCTTCACCGTTGAACGCTGCACTACGGCGTGCTACAACGCCGGATACCATTTGGCAAGCGTGGGGAATGCCAGCGAATGCTACTGCTGGAATACTTTGCAGCATAGCCTAAGTATGGTGTCTCCAGGCGAGTGCAATCTTCCCTGCACGGGTAAAAGCTCAGAAAGCTGCGGCGGGGTTAAGCGTATGAACGTAAGTCATTTCGCTGTCTGTACACACAGTTCACATATATTTCTATTCTTGTGAGGTCTTCAATTTTAGTGGACCAGTCCGGGATGATGACGCAGTCCTCGTCACCCTCACCACCCGTGACGACGACGCGGCTCCCGGCCCGGCTCCTGTCACGTCAGGTTTGCCTTCGCCATGGAAGTATGCCGCTTGCTATGTGTACGTCCCAAATAGTTGTTTTATCTACCCTTCATATCTCTCATATTTTATACAGCGATAATGCACACGGACGCGTCTTTTCATATCAAGCACCAGACAATCAGAATCTGACCATAGAGAGCTGTATACAAACTTGCAAAAGTCAAAACTACACCCTCGCCGGCACAGAATTTTCAGGCAAGTGCTATTCCTTTGTAGATGCCGCAAATGCTAATCGTTATCTTACTTTGATCAGTACAATGCTTCTGCGGCGATGAGCTGATTGAAGGTGCCACTGTTGCGAACGGTACGGATTGTAATATGGCCTGTGGCGGAAAGTCAACGTCAGTAATACCACAAGGTCCGTTATCCTTCTTAGTCTGATTGTTTTGCTCTTTGTTTGTAGGGAAGCATGTGGCGGCCCCAACAGATTATCGGTAAGCATCTGCCTTTCTCAAGTTGGGCAGCTTGGTGATAGCTTCCCCCTAGGTATACTCATCAACGCCGACTGTGACGGTCGTTCCTGTGCCAACGGTCCAAACGACAGGACTTCCCGGAAGTTGGGCGTATCAGGGGTGTATTCAGTGCGTTCAGATTCTTGCATGCACCCCCTTAATTTATCTGATTATCATTGTCACAGAGAACCAAGCGGCGGCCGCGTCTTCCCAAACCAGATCATCAACACGAACAACAACACCGTCGACGCATGTCTCAACCAATGCGCCAAGTTTGGCTACCCTGCTGCCGGCCTTGAGTTCAGTGACGAATGCTGTGAGCATCAGCTTCCCGCGAGACGTATTTGTATTTGCCTAAGTTCTGGTTCTGACTTCCATTCAGATTGCGGGGACATCAGTGATGTATCAGCTAGCCCTGGGTTCGCGCCTGCCGCAGACTGCTCTATGCCTTGCTCTGGTGACCCTGCGCACTTGTGCGGCGGACCGGATCGACTGCAGGTGAGGCATTTCACTCCAAACGTACCTTGTGAAGTGGCTACTACAAATTCATGTTAGTATTATACATGGAACGGATCCCTCAACGTGTGGCACACGCCAGCGAACACGGGACGGTATGAGGTGGGTCATCGACTCCAGTAACATTCATCGTACTCACAAGCTCACCGTGTTCAGTTCCTCATCGGTGGTGTCGTCGTCCCGCTCCTCGTTACCCTCGGAATTAACAACAAAGTTGCCTTCCTTGAGAAATTCGGAACGTCCGAGTTCCAGAACTCGACTGGCGCCTACGAGTTGGATCTTTCGCTCGTGAACAACTTTTCGCGAGCATGGCGCACAATGCACGTCAAGTCGGATGTATTTTGCTCTGCGAGCATCGTCCTTCCTGACAAAGGGGCTCGCCAACTCAATATTGGGGGATGGAGCACCCAGTCAACGATGGGCATCCGATTGTACACTCCGGACGGATCGCCAGGTGTGAATGGCACGAACGATTGGGAAGAAAATTGGGACGAATTGCACTTGCAGGTGAGTTATCGTTCCGGTACTTTTCAGAAGTAGTCCTCATTCAACTTCGGTGACGATAGCGACAAAGATGGTACCCAAGCGCTCTGCTATTGAGCAACGGCTCCATCCTCGTCGTCGGAGGCGAGATAGGAAGCAACGGTGCTCCCGAACCAAGTCTCGAGATACTCCCGACACCTGCAGGTGGCCCGACGTGGCTATTCCTGGACTATCTCAACCGTACAGACCCGAACAACTTGTACCCGTTCCTCCACGTCCTCCCCAGCGGGAGGATCTTCATTGGTGCGCAGCCGAGTACCCCACCGTTCATTTGAGCCTGTCTGAACGCTGTCTGATAGGCTACTACAATGAGGCCCGCATCCTCGACCCTGCGAGCCTGCAGACAGTCCAGGTCTTGCCCAATATGCCAGGCTCGGTAACAAGCTTTCTCGCGGGCCGGAGTTATCCGAACGAAGGCACCGCGGTCATGCTTCCCCAGCACGCCCCCTACACCGACCCAGTGACTATCCTCATATGCGGCGGCTCGAACTTTGGTATCGCGCTGGACAATTGTGTGAGTATCCAACCAGAGGCAGCAAGCCCTTCATGGACTATAGAGCGGATGGTAAGCCAACTATTTGTTTACTCACGTGACATACTCTCATTGATTCTACCGCGGTAATAGCCGTCGAAACGTGTCATGCCTTGTATTGCGGCGTTGCCTGATGGAACATACCTCATCGTGAATGGTGCTCAGCAGGGCGTTGCGGGCTTTGGTCTTGCATCGGAGCCGAACTTGAACGCCCTTCTTTACGACCCTACGCAACCCGTTGGTCAGAGGATTTCCATCTTGAATAATACGATTGTTCCTCGGCTGTACCACTCTGAAGCCACGGTATGTTATCTTTCTAATCACGATTCGTTCTATGCTCATTCCATCATGCTGCTTTTCTCTTTCATAACTCCAGTTACTGCCCGATGGACGGGTTTTGATATCTGGTAGCGACCCACAGACACCCGGCTTTCCGGAAGAAATGCGTGTTGAAGTCTACATACCGCCGTACCTGACGCAAGGCATAACGCAACCCAGCTTTACGATCACACAAACAGACTGGACTTACGGCGGCCGGTTCACCATCACGGTCACCCTCCACCACGGAACCACATCCACCATGAAAGTCTCCCTTGTAGCAGGTATGTCGACCCTCATTTATTCCAATATTAGTAACAAATTGACTTGGTCCACCAGCTACCTCCTCTACGCACGGCAACGCGATGGGTGGCCGCACCATCTTCCCCCAATTCACCTGCCTCCTGAACATCTGCACGATCACCGCCCCGCCCAACGCGAAAGTCAGTCCCCCGGGCTGGCACCAGCTGTTCATCCTCGATGGGCCAACGCCCTCGCTCTCCAAGTGGGTTCGCATCGGCGGCGATCCCGCGAAGCTGGGCAACTGGCCTCCGTTCCCCGATTTCACCCGTCCGGGTGTTTAGACAAAATGGTCCTTTGTGGGACTGGACTAGCATGGATCTGGACTTATGACGCTTGTATATTGAACATGGACTTGACGCTTTCTTGCATATTGGACACCACGTCTGGCACGCAGTTGCTTCTTCTCAAAATACCATTCTGAACCCCGTCTCGTAGATCGCGGACTCTTGCATTTCAGACTCTTGCTCAGGACTTCTTGGCCCCGGTACTGTACCCACCTGCAGTAAGACTTGAGGACTTTGTATCTGGACTATGAACATTGTACGCACTGGACGTTATCCTCAGTAGCAACAGCAGAGCTGTTGACAATCCAACGGCGTTTCCCCTGAATGAACTTACCAGCCTGCTTATCACATTGTCTAGTATCCGCCACTAATTCTCCCATCACTCGGAATTCAGCGCAAGGTTTGTTGTGCATCATATGTTATTCCGGGAATTCAGAGTTGTCGTATTGACCGCTCTCCGCAAACAGAATAACGATATCGTTTCGATCATGACACATCCAGGTTTAGCAAGTCCAATACAACAACCCTACTCATGCGCCCTCTTCATTCCCAGCATCTTCGTGTCTTCGCCCGGAAAGCTCCCCGGCGCATCAACCTCGTATTCGACCCGTTTCGCCTTAAGGCCCTACCACAGCGTAAGGTTTAATTAGCACTAAACTCTACGTTGTCTACAAGACTTTGATGCTTACACTCGGCGGATTCACAGCAACAGCTGTGTGGTCCTTGGGCAGGCCCTCTGGGGATTTGCTTGCGTCGATGTGCATCGTTCCAGGCATTGCGCTTGCCAGCGTTATCCAGAGGATAACGGAGAGGATGGAAGTGGTGCAGACGGCGAAGGTACGCATTGTTGCAAAGATTAATGATGTGCGTCGTCTGTGTTTGTCTACCGACTGAAAGCCTGAGGGTGGGGCTCGTGTAAACGAATCGGAGTGGTGATGGTTATAGGAAGCTGGTGAGTGTTATTTTCCTTGCCGTTCGCGTGAGCCTACATATCTTGAGGCTGACATGAGCGGAGGCTGACACAGTCTACAGGACGAGTTCGTGGCAGGCTAGGATTGCAGCATGCATGAAGTCAGCCTCGTTGCTGTGTTAGGGATCGGACTGGCCATATATACTGGGTGATGGTCGGCCCGGTATAACGACGCAGTGCAGCTCAGAAGTACTAGTACGCTCGTAAGCTAGACGTTCTGGGGGCACAACTCATACCTCGAGCAGATGGCCGCTGCCATTGTAAGCAATCTTCGCTCTCTGGCTTCCATCTTCTAAGAGCTACGGTCGCAGCTAAGTTGAGAGAAGCTGGCTCGGACCTTGGCTTGAATGGATAAGAACGAACGTGCTACTGCGACGAACCATACAAAGTGAAGGACCACGCACTGATTTTATAATCTTCGCTTTGATACTGATATATAGGAGGAGACACAGTATCTGGGCAAGAAACAGAGAGTATCTATAGCGACATTCAGTAGCAATACAGTATCAGATAGCCGAGTTCGACGTCTCCCTGACGAGTGTCTCGTGAGTCGTCGACGTCTATTCGGATACAGTGTTATTGTTCCGTTCAAGGAGGCAGCACTGCAACCGGAGGTCGTCCTCCGTGTGATCATTAATCATTATCGACAAAAGATAGTACTAGCATGTCCTATAGGAGGTTACCCATACCCTACGGTACGCTATTCGCGCTGTATACGACGGCAGCCGAAGTTTGGATCAAAGCCACGTGGTGTCAGCGTGCGCGAACAGTCGGAATTCGAACATAGCTAGTACAGGTAGTGTCGACGTGTGCAATCTTCTTGCCGTTCATATGGGGTAACACAGCTTACTAGAACTTTGGCTGGTTTTGACGCATCGAAACTGGGTCGTTTCTGGTTCAGTAGGAAGCACCTCTGTGGTCATCTCGTTCTGGTCGCTTGTACTGCTTCTCAGTTCCGTTCGGCTGACGCCGGGCATACATCGAAGCGGAGATTGAAAAACAACACAGGGTTCAACTGAGTCTGTACTAGAACGTTTGTAGATCGGTCGCGCAGGGTGTGACTGCTTGCTGCTCAACACAAACCACCGACTACACTCATGATCGTGTGTATCATGATGCTACTGCAATGGATCTGAACAGATTTTGTGAAAAATCTTTCATCAACATAGGACACAAGTTCGCTCTGCAGCGGCGGCGTTCAACGGTCTGCAGGCTATGGAGAAGGTGCATTGAGACGAAACGGTACGAAAATGACATGACTGTGTTTCTGTCTATCTTCTCAACGAACTCAAAGTATCATTCATGCTTCTAGGACGTGTGCAGATGTATGAAAGTAGCCTAAGCCAACATTGACTACTCGTGCGTCGGACCGATCCACATCCGCTCGATCGAACTCTGGCACCAGACCCGAGGCCAACATGTGGCAAACTATACTATACAGCTTTATCGTGTCGTTCCGAGCACACATGCAGGAGCCGACCCTCGATAGGGTATTTAGATGCTTGAATACTAGGCACCAGACGACTGAAACACAACTACTCGCCACTTTTCATGGCTAACAGCGACTACACACCGTGTCCTCAGGCTGTCTTTATCGACGTCGTGACTCGTCCTCTTCAAAGCATCTATTTACCGCGCCCTCACTGGTTCCGCCAATCATTCAAGTTCTATCTCAACGTCTTCCTCCACGTCTCCCTCACGGTCGTTCACTTTGTCCTACTTGGATATGCATATGCATACCAGAAATATCCCGAAAGCTATGTCTCCTCGGGCTTGCTTCAATTGCTTGGGGATGTGTTCTTCAATTATGCCACTCAAGGTGTCAATTACGCGATCAAGGCAAGCAGCGTCGTGTCATGAAGCAATTTACGCTCATAGCTCATTGTACTGCCTCAGGGTTATGCTCCTCTCCTGACATGGTTGACACAAGACCTTGCTCTACGCCGCAACCTCAACGGGAGCCCGACGCTCGCCTCCCTGCACGACCAATCCGCAGCCTGGCTCGGTCTCTTTCCTTCCATCAAGGCCGCCTACGCACAACTAGCCGGTGTTCGCACCGCGCCGTGGAAGATTATCTGCATCGTTGGATACTTTTCTGCGTTGTTTTGTCTAGGCTACACGTCGTCGAATTACCTCGATATCGGGCCACGTTTTAACAGCACGCTGTATAACCAAACCAAGGACCTCGCTATGATGCTGAATACGGCTGAGTGAGTCTAGTCCATGTTATCTGTCTATTTGCCGGCGTATGGTTTTCGTTACTATGCATAAGCTAATGCGTGCTACTGTACAGCATAGAACTCGCGTTTCCAGTCATCAGCATTCTTCCCCAAATCGGCTCCACCATACGCACCCTTGGTCTGTCCGACAACGTGCTGTACAATATTGAGCAGTTCGGGGGCCCCTCAAACTCCGTCGCGAACGTATCCGGGCTGGTATTCAAGGCGAATTGTAGCAGTGTCACGAGTGCCCGGCAGGCAGGATTCGTCGATCTGGGTAGCGATAACCTGGCATATGTTTTTCACGTCGATAACGCCATGGAGGATCTGCGATTTCTGCCGAGTACGTTGTCATTTGACTCTGTCGTAACTGACCCACCTTACTTTTCATCCAGCACCAGGGGCTATTAATGTGATCTCCGCTAATCGGACTGACAAATTAAGCAGTTCTGCCGTCTTTCTTGCCCTAGTTCCACCCGTGTATGTTGAAGACTTCGAAGCTTCCTCTAATCATACTCCCATAAGTCCATCAATCATTGATCAGGGCTGTATGGTGAACCATAGCGGCAACTGTAGTACGTGAGATTCCCCTCTGCGCTCGACTGTAGTCTTAAGACTTACACCCTTGATGCTGTAGTGATATCCGAAATATCTATCGTTGGTTGTACTATCACGGCCACGAATGTCACCGCACTAATCGACGACAACGGACGACTCGTTGACTTCTCTCCGGCTCCATGGAATGTCTATCCGGATCCATGGAATCTGGACAACAATGCACCCGCAAACTGGACGCTGCAAGCTGCGCCGGACTTTTTGGCTCCGGTACGGTCGCGCTACCTGCTTCCTGTAGACAACCTTTGGTTTGCTGAGTTACCGACGTCGAAATTTAGGTCGGACAATTAGCCGTGCTCACGCCATCGAGTACAAAATCCAACAAACGGACTGTCGGCTTTACTAACGCGAACGTCACATCCGCCCGCCCAGTGTCATTGATGGAAGAGTACGTGTCCAATGTATTATGATATATCATTACTGAATCGCTTCACAGGATCGTATGGGATGCTGTTTTTGCTGGCGAAACCAGCATCGGTATCGTGCAGTTAGAGGATGCATTGAGTAACATCGTCGCACTTTTGTATTGGCGCGGTGCGTCTATAACTTGATGGTGTCCCAGCCAAGTCCAGTAATACTGATCATTCTCTACATTAGCTAGTGTCCAGAGAGCCTCAGAGAACGCCAACGATAATTTATCCCTGATCGTCGTGGATATCCAGGTGAACTACACCCGTTTAGTTCATGCCGTTTCGTACGCTCACAGCCGAATCATCGGATTCAGTTTCGATGCAGCTGGGTACGTGCTGTCTTCACCGCTTGTCCTGTCGCAGGCTCACATACATTGCTCTTAGATCTGGGCCGGGCTCTCCCTGTCGATCCTTGCACTCATCACTTCCTTCGTGCTAACCGTGCAAAAATCAGACAAGGAGCCTGAGCACTACCAGCTCTCCCGCATCAGCAATTCTGGTATCTTGCAAGTTACATGGCTCTTAAGCCATCCGCAAATAGCGCGCAAGACGTTGCTTCCAATGAGTCAAATCGTTATTCCGGATCTGAAGCAACTTAGGAAAACGGGCGCAACCATTCAACTTCCGTTCAGGGACCTCTTAGAGAAAGCGGCACTCGAGGAGAAAGATCCGGAGACGCAAGCAGCGCTTGAGTCCGATGCAGCGCAGCTGGCCTAGGCACTCTACGGAAGGTTGGTAGATGTGAGTATAAGTATTGTCGATCGGTACGTTTGGTTACTACACATTCATTTGCATGGCTAATACCTCGATATTATAGGTCACTGACCATCTGACCTTTCCGAATGCCGTGTTGTAGTCATTGGACATTAAATATGAGTCATATCTACATGCTGAGCATGCGAGATCGTAGACATTTCGGAATATCATTGCTTTCGTGCTCTCGGAGTGATACGCACCGTTAGACTCGGATTCGGCCAACATCATCATGGCTTCAAAATCAGCCGCCGCCGCCGAGTGGAACGTATCGCCCGTCCGTGTTCTCCGCATTCTAATCTTGAGTCTACGTCCTCTCACAAGTGCCTCAAGTCTCTTCACTCAATCCCGATCCGTGATGCGTATGTGCAGAAATATATACGATCGATATGTAGAAACAAGGTACGCAAGCGGCGAGCTCGAGCCATATGTGAGCGGAACCGTACTATAACGTGATTGAGGTTGAGGTTGAAGTTGCTAGGAACTGAGACTGAGGCTGACAAGATTGAGGCTGACAAGCTAACCGAGGAAAACGACACGGAGCACGATCGGGCTCACAACGAATAAAGAAGGAAGACGAGAAGGAAGGAATATAAGGCATAAAAAAGGCTGAGTGCGGGCCGTCCCCGGAGCGTTGGTTAATCTGAAGAAAATCAAGAAATGAGAAGCGGACAACGAGAAAGGAAACAGCCGCAAGTGGGGGATGATAAAGGGTAAATAGCAACTGGCAGATGTCGAATCACAAGGGTCATAGTGAACAGGGTAAACGGTACCTAACAAGAGTTCATGCAGAGCCGGACCTGGTGGAAAGAAAAGATGGAAAATGTGAAATGAAAAGGACCACAGACGTTCGGGGTATTGTACAGCGGTATCCGAGTTCCATACAGTGCAGCCGATGGGGTGCGGGTCGTAAGCGTGCGAGGGGGTCGACCATGGCGGCGGGTTGGGGAGTGCGTAAAGTACGGTGGGGCGGCGGCGGCGGGAGAAGGACCAGGGTGGGCGGTATGGCGCCGCGTCCACCTGGAAGCGTCGAAAGGACAAATGGGAGGCTCGAGGAGCATTATTTAAATACGGAGAGCGACCCAGGCATCCGAGACCGCCTTGCCTCCACTTAACAAGACGGCGGCCTCTAGGTCGACAGCGTCGCGTTGTCCGTTGTCTTCCGTTGTTCGCCGTCCGCTAAGCCGAGGGGATTGGGAGTACGATGTGCCGAGAGCGATGGAAGATGGATAAGGATGGGGAGAGAAATCCAGCAAGGGAAAAGCAGCAGAGTCCGTCCAGCGTCCAAGCGAGTCCGAGTCCGTGGTCAGTGGTCATCGTCCGGGGTCCGTCCAGCATATGCACATGTATCACCGTCCAACAACCCGCTTCCACACCCGCCTCAGCGTCCCGCTCTTCTTCACCGTGACCTCCGCGCTCTTCTCTTTCTGCTTCGCGTTCTCCTTCTCCCTCTGCGCGCGCGCCGCCGCCTCGTTCACGTTCGGGCGCGCACCCTCCCTAGCGGTGACATTCCGCACCTCGACCGGCTCCCGCCGCGCCATGACCGTGTCCCGCGACGCGCGCCGCAGGCCGTCGTGGTAGTCCAGGACGTCGACCGTCACGTCGTTCACCCGCAGCTCGATCCCCTTCTTCCCCTCCTGCCCAAGCACCTTCCCCCTCTCCACACCCACGCTCCCCCCGCGCTCCTCCAAAACCGTCGGCAGCACCCCCACGCCCACGTCCTCCGCGCTCATCCCCCCGCCCATCCCCATCTCCACAAACGCCGACTCGCTCGCCCTGCCCCCTATGCCAACGCCGACTCCGACCCCGACAGACCCGACGCTGCACACGCTCGACGCCGGCGTCGCGGGGCTCGGGCTCTCGCTCGTGCTCGCGCTCGCGGTCGTCGCGACGCTCACGACCGTGCCGATGCTCCCCACGCTCGCGATGCTGCTCCCGCTGCACTCGCTCGCGCTCACGCTCCCCCGCCGCCCGCGCCCCGCGTGCATGAACGGCGCGAGCGGCGGCTCGATCGTCTCGTCCGCGCCGCTCATGCGCGACGCCGTCTCCTCGCCCAGCTCCTCGCGCTCCTTGCCCTTACCCTCCCCGTGCTTCCCGTGTCCCCTCTCGCTGGTCCTATCCCTCTCCCCTTCTCTCTCCCTCTCCTCCCGCCTCCGATGGCTCGAGCTACTACTCCTCACACTCCTCACGCTCCTCACGCTGTGCAAATCCGACGCCGAGTCGCCCCCCACGCCGCTCATGACGCTCCGCCTCCGAATCGCCTTCGCCTCCTTCGCGTGCGCGCTCACCGGCAGCACGACGCCCGCGCCCTTCAGGCCGAGCCGCGAGAACTTCGGCGACGCGGCCGAGGTCATCCACGTCGCTTCTGCGGTCTGCGTCGGCGGCGGGTGCGCGGGCGCAAAGGGCCGGTGCGGATGCGGATGCGGCTGTTGCTGTTGCTGGTCTTGTGCATTGTGCGGCTGAGTATGCTGGTGACTCCGCCGATGCCCGCTCTTCACACTCCCAAGGCTCGACGAGGACGCCGCCGCCGCAGGCGAGAGGAACGCCGGCGCGCCCGGGCCCGTCGGCGCCGTGCTCGGGCGGCGCGCGAGCTTCTCGTGCGCGCCCGCCTGGGCGCTGGCGTTGGGATCGGCGTCGGGGCGGCCGAGCGGGGACGGCGTGGCGGGGCGCGCCCAGCCTGGGATCGCCGGGACGGGCGGCACGTGCAGCCCGTGTCCCAGTCGGTGCGCGCTCGCCGTCGGGTGCGTGGGCGACGGCGGCGCGGGGCCCGACATCGTGCGCGCGCGCCGCGGCGAGGCGGGCTCGGCCTTCGTCGTCGTCGTCGCATTCGCATTCGCGCCCGTCGGCATCGTCTTCGTCTTCGCCTTCGCCTCCTCCCGCGACGTCGCGCGGCGGTGCAGACTGGGCAGGCCTGGAAGCGCGCTTAGGCGCTTGAGGCCGAGCGACAGGCGGCGGGGTTGCTTCGCCGTCGCGGGCTCTGCCACGGGGGACGCCGTCGCCGCGGACGTGGGGGACATCGACGTGGGGGATATGGCGGTGGGCGACGTGCTGAGCACGCGCTCGTCCGCGTTGAGGTTGATCACGCGCTCCTGCAGCGGCGCCGGCACCTCGACCTCGAGCACGAGCTGGCGGTGGCCCATGTGCGGCGTCGCGGGCGCGCTCGCGCTCGTGCTCGCCGCGCGCAGCTTCTCTCTTACGCCCGCCATCTCGTGTTCGGGATCGAGCGGCGCGCGCACGTCGGGCGTCGAGCTGATCCTGTTCGGGCGGAAGCGCACCTTGCTTGTCTCGCTCTCGTCTTCATTCTCTTCTTCGCCGCTCGGCGTGCCGTCCGCGCCCAGCGCCGCGAGCGACGGCCCCGCGAGGGGCGACGAGCGCAGCGTGCGGCTCTCGCGGCGCGCGGGGGCAGGGCCGAAGGGCGAGGGGCCCGCGCGGCGCGGGCTGAGCAGGCTCTGGCGCGCGTACATGCTCATGTTCACGGACGGCGGGAGCGCGGGGCCGCCGCCGCCTGCGCCTCCGCCCGGGAAGATGCTCGCGGGCATGTGCGAGAGGTTGCCAGAGAGGATGGGCGACGAGAATGCAGGGAACGCGGGGAGTGCGGATGTATGTGTAGATGTGGTCACGGCGGACGTCGTCGACGGGCGCGCGCGTTTGGGCCTTGTCTTTGAATTGGGCTGGGTCTGCGGGTATCACGACGGCAAGAGAGGAAGGGAAGGGAAGATAAGGTGCGTCAGTGTTTGTGCGCGCAGAGGGATTTTTAGGGGACCGAACCAAAGGGTGATTAATTATTTATGTGGTAAACGATTTACAAGCCCGCCGCGCTTGGCGTGCGTAATGGGCGAGATGACGAGTGACTTATGTGAGGGAGGGCACTGGGACGGGCAGGAAAAGAATGGAGGGCGGTATAAAGAGCGTGTCGAGGAAGGAGCGGACGAGGGGTGCGAGGCACGAAGCCGGTGCGGACGAGGATGCCCGTACGCGCGCCACGCGCTTCTCGCTTTTTACAGGTCGAAATGCAAGGGCGCGACGCCGATGCACAACGCAGCGATGCGCGAAAAGAATGGAGGGCCGCTGTCCGTCGCACAACCGGCCTGCGTGCGTGATGGTGGTCGCAGAGAGAGAGATAGGAGGGGAAGGCGGAGGAGAGGCCGCTTGGCAGCGCCACCGCAGGCCCTCGCTCGCCTCCTAGGGGGCGTTGATAGGGACGGACTGCAGACGCCGTGCCGAGCGTCCCCGCGGCGATGCGGGCGAAAAACAAGAAAAAGAGAGCAGAAAAAGCGAGCGCAGGCAGGCGCATCCCTGGAAGCCCCCGCTGCGGCGTGGCAGACGCAGGGAACGTGCCGCCAGCCGCCTCGGCCGCAGTCCTCGCCGCGGCACACGACGCCGACGATGCGCCCAGCGATGTGCAATCGCACTGGCGCCCGTCGTCGTCGCCGTCCTGTGTCGGGACGAGGGTGGAGGGCGGCGGGGATCGCCATTGCCGCCGCCGCGAGCGACTTGGCCCAGGAAGGCAGCCCGGTTGCCCGTTGCGGAAGGCGCCAGACAACAGCAAAAAGGAGAAGACGAGGCACTCACCCGCGAGAACTGCTGCAGCATGACCGGCCCGGTGGACAGCGTCGTGAGGCCCAGGTCCGCCAGCGACGCCGACGGCGAGCTCGGCGTCGACCGCGGCGCGTACATCGAGTGGGGACGACTCTGCCAGCGACACGCAGTCAGCACGCGGCGGCCTCCTCGAAACCTCGGTGGCGACTTACCTTGAGCTGCGGCGTCCACGCCGGGGGGCTGCTCGACCCCGTCCGCCGCCCGCCCGTCACGCTGCTCCCCACCCCCATCCCGCCGCCTCCCCCAAAGCCGTACCCCGCCCCCGCCCCAAATCCAAAGCCAAGCGTATCTACCTCGGGGCCCGCGACCGTCATGCTCCGCCGGCGGGTGTGTGTCCGTGTCGCGTCCGTCGTCATCGTCATCGTCCGGGTCTAGTCTATATCTATCCGAGTCTATCCAAGCACGGTCTATAAGAGCGAAAGTAGGAAAGGGAAGGAGCGGCGGTGTGCGTGCGTGCGCACTGTGCCCGTCACGACGGGGTGCAGACAAACAGACAGCGAAACTGGGAATGAGAAGGGAGTGGCAGGCGGACGGGAGGCGGACGCACGTTGTGTTGCGGTGAGTGCACGAACGCTTTCTATGTCTTGTCTTGCCTCGTCTAGGGCTATCGCTATCTGCGCACTCGTCCGGCGGTACAGCCGCAGCGGGTGCGTGTGTGCGTGGAACCGAGGAGCAAGGCACGCCGCTGGCACTCAGGCTGGCAGGCGCGGAGGAATGGAACCCGATGCACGATGCACGCTGCCGGGATATGCACGCAGGCGATGGAAGAAGTGGCGATGATGGCAGCACCGTCAAACCGTATCTCCCGGCCCAAATACGGGCGGTGTCGTCAGTGGCGCGGCCGTCGCTCGCGAACTGTGACAATACGGCAGCGGGCGACGTCGACGGTCAATAGCTGTTGATCGCGGTCGGCGGGAGCGGGAGCGGGTCCGCGGTGCGATCCCGGTCGTGTCAAATGTCGCGCTTGGGCCGCCGCGCGTGTCCCTCGCGATCGTCCTCTCGTTCGGTCGTTCTGCAAAACAATGCGAGCACGACGCCGTCAACAGAAACCCCAAGGCGAAGTGTGAGCCAAGACACGCACAAAAGCGCGACGACGATCCGTGCCCCTCTTCGTCTCCCTGACGTCCGAGTCTATAGCCTGTCCAACGTCCGACGGCTCGTCTGTCTTCCGAACCTTATTGCAGGTAAGCACTGTTTGCGCTGGGGCTGGGATCTTCGAATCCGCTTTTCAGCCCTCCTCTGCGCGTGGCGCGTGGCGACCGGATCGATGTCTCCCTCTCGCAGCGCGGGTGTAGTCTGCAGAAGCAGCTGTAGATGCGGGTGCGGGGCGGGAAGCGAAGACGCGACAAGCGTGGGGTTGGCCGTGCGTCAGCACAAATCGTACCAGATGGCAATAACAAGCACAAGAACGATGCGATGCGCGAAAGGGTACGGATTCAGAGGGCGGACAGCTGCGGTATCTGGGTAGGATGAAGGATGCAGAACTCGAATGCCCTTCCAGCCTAGGGCGAGGTCTATCTCTATCTCTACTTCTATTCACTACCGCCAGTCGTCTATCGGCCTCTATCGCGGAACGCTCAGCCCTGCGGCTCAGCCTGAGCTTATGGCTTATGTCCGAATCTTGGAGCTCCCAGGAAGCTCTAGTCTAAACACCCTAGTGTCCCACGCGGTGATACAGTGATGGATGCGCGGCGGCGTGCTTGTCAGTAGTAGACTTAGTAGGTTCTGTCGACGTCAGCGCGGAAGAGCTGGCTAGCCGTACGCGTCCAGTCTTCAGAGCTTGGAATATCAGTGCGAGGGGCACCAGGGACAGGCACGACCTGTGGATATCTAGATAAGAATGTCCACTAGCAGAGGCACGCCTAAGAGTGTTTATGAACGATGTAGACCTGTGGCCGCGCTGCTTACAGCGCGCCGAGGTTCGAGAACTTGAAGGGATGTGAGCACCTTGGTGGCGTCCGAGTCGGTGGTGGCGTCGATGGACCGTGATGGACCGCTGGGCTGAGTGATCTCGGACTGCTCGGTGTCACAGTAAGTGCGCGTGCGCCGGCACCTAACACAGATAGTGTGCTGTGAGGGAGGCGAGGAAGAGGAGAAGGATTGCCAGGCAGCAGGGAAGGAAGGAAGGGCGGCACACGGGCTGAGGCGGACACGGAGGCGGAAGGTCTGAGTCCGAGAACAGGGAAGAGGGACGGACGACGGACGGCCTATGTAAGTCCGCGTGCAGTCTCACCGCATCTTGCGACAGTACAGGTTTGCGAGCCTGATGTTCTATGATATGCGGTCATCCCCAGTTCCAACAGCGGCTCGATGTTCGATTCGGATCTGGTAAAGTTCGGCGGCCGAGCTCGAAGGGCGAAGGTCGATGTTCGATAGCGCGTCGCGACGGCGCACATTCGACGACCGCGCCGCCGAATATACCATCCACGCCCACATCTATGGATAGGTATCCGTTTCACGCCAGCTGCTGTCACATTCACACAGTACCAGCGACCCGGAGAGCGCCCCAATACGTATACCAGTCTTCGTATCGCGGACACCGCCTGCCCAGTGCCAGCGGAAGATGGCACGGCACAGATCTGGAGACGCGGCGACCAACAGCCCAGTCCCAGTGGCTGGAACAGCACCAGACGGCGCTCACGGCGGAAGGGCGAGTCACGACGATGTGGATACTCAGACAGTATCGAATCTGGTGCAAGATGCGGGAGGTGAGATGGGGCTTGCGAACGCGCACCGCGCTCGACAGGCGACCGGCATCGTAGACGCGTCCCGGGTGCAATCAAGCTGAATTCGAAGCAGTCAAGCGCGCTCGAATCTCGAGGGACCCTTGGTCGACCCTGCATTCAATTTACTCGGACGACGAACCCTAATCAATCAATTGACGACGCGGCAGACCGCAGTGACCCTGACGAGCCCGGCGACGGCTCTGGGTGGGAACGAAAAAGGGGCCGCAGTGCGAGTACGTACGTACATGGATCAGTATCAACCGCAACGTTGACGTCTACGACATCATCAATATCATGACCGGCTGCGACTGCGAACAGTCTGTTCATATCTTCAAGACGAGACAGGTCTCCTGCACAGGAATCGAAGCAGACCCAGGGGTAGGGGCGAGGACGCGTGGACCTGGAAATCCGTATCACGGGCCTTATAGCAAGCGTACACAAAGCATAGAAGTTAGAACCAGAACGCAGAACGAGAACGCGGCGAGAGCGGCGGTGGCACCTAGGATGTCGACGTCAGTGCACGCGGGCTGATTTTGTCAACGATGCATGTGGTATATGGTGCGTCGATAGATGTATAGATGTGTGGTTGTGTAGCCGCACCTGGTCCTAGCCTTGCACAGCGGGAAATTGCACAACACCTTGGGCACAATGCTTGCCTATGTAGTAGCTTGCAGCGTTATTGTTTCGAGCTGGCCAGCGAAGGTGCAGGCAGCATCCCCGACTCCGACCGTGTGCTGACTGACAGATCACAGATCTGCGAGCCAGAGACCGCGAGCGAAGAGAGAGACGTCGACATCCCACAGGCCGTCAGCTTGGCCAGATCGCAAGGTCGGTGCACCGGCCTATCGGTGCATTGGTTGGGAAGCTATGCAGCGATTACACCAGTATAGCAGAGGCCCGACGACGTGCGGCGACGACGTACCGCCATCACCACTTCGAAGAGACTCGACGACCCGGCGACGCTGAATCCCGAGCACTCAATATTCGATCCTCCCATCTCGACGTCACGGCCGTATGATCACCTGGTAATAAAGCCTCCATGTTCCTGTCAAAGAACAGCGTTAGGGGGCTCTGGCCAGGCCTCTTCGCCAATACTCACCAATAGTCTCTCACCGACGTCGTCCAAGATGTCTTCAATTTAAGATGACGACGCCCGCCCAGACGACAACGTATCGCTTCATTCTGCGCACTTCCGGATACGTCGGCCTCGAAAGTGAAGGCGATGATGCGTGTATCAGCCTGACGTCGTCTACGTTTGCCGTATGTGCTTGCCGTGCACGCACGACGTAAGCACGAGCCGTGTGATATCGATAGGGAGGACGATAGAGGGACTCATCGTAGAGGTCAACAAGCGATGACAGGGGCAGCGCGACGCGAGCAGTAGTAGGGAGGCGGGGAAGCCAGACATGTGGCGTTATACAGGAACAGAGACATACAGTAAGCGACGAGCGTGCGGGAAGCTCGATCGTAGATTAATACAAGTCTCGGGAAATTTGCTCACCTAGTCATGTATGCAGTATTCAATTTCGTGAAGCCAGTGGCAGTATGAGAAACCCTTGAGGACATCCGCGGCATAGACCACGATGCATGATGGAGGGTGCACAAAAAGCGAGACAGGGCGCAGACGAAGGCGGCCTCGCGATAAACCGTGGGAAATGCTCCCGAAAACGGATATATGCTTGCCTTTACGGGAAGATTTCCCATTGGCCCGGTCGTGTGGCGCGAGAGTCGCCGTGCTCGAGCTCGCCGCCGGCGATAGCAGACGATGCGATGGCGAGCGAGGGTCCCCTCAAAACCTCTACCCAAGTATATGCGAAGGGTTCCCGAGACAGGGCAGCGATATCGGTATCTCCCTCCCACGGCGGGGCTTCTTTTCTTTGTGCTATCAGGTGCGGCGAGGAGATTATTAGTAGAGTATAAATAACTGCCTATGGAACACGATAGCTTTATCTCTTGCGAAAGATGTCGATGATGCCACGGACGACGAGTCGACGACCTCCGGTGTCGGGACTGCCTCCTTGGGCGGCACCGCAGCGCTGCGTCCGAATAAACGAGGCACTCGTCTGGGAGGCGTCGAGCTCGTATGATGGATGCTGGTATGTCGCTATAGATACTATCTATCCGTCCAATTTGTGCGAGTCCACTAACGTTTGACATTATGGGCCGCAGGAGCACGTTCGTCGCCGTTTTGCTAGTACTTCCTCCGAGTCAACCTCTCCACTGTATTGCGTCGTTCCACCGACGAGAACCAGGCTAGCAATCGCACCATGAACTAGACGTCACAGTAGCTGTTAGAGAACCATCGATATACTTCTCAGCTCTCCTATCCAACCTCACTGATCTATGTCTGTAGAGTTTGGCCGATATGGCCGTGGGAGGCACGGCTTCGAGCTCTGAAAGAGCTGGAGACGGTAAATTCGAACCACATCGTTCACGTACCATCGAATGTTGACTATATGCATATGGTGGTGTGGTTACGTGCCGTCTATGTCCTCGCTGGCGGTGAGCTTGCGGTGAGTTGGCTTGGGCTCCAAAGAGCAAGGACTGTGTTATTCCTGCCTTGCCAGCGTCGGTGTCAACCGCGACGCTGCAAGTCCCTCAGCGGGCTCGTCACGCTCTCAGGAGCCAAGCGGAGAAGGTACGAGAAGACGTATCGCAGAGGGTATGGTCACGCTTGAACATTCTGCGTGCACATTCTACGTGCACTACAATCTGCGCAGTTTGCGTGTAGCATCGATGTCGAACCGACAGGCATTGCCAGTGGAGTCTGAACACTAGACGACACGATACCGACCTGTGAACAAATGCATACGTTAGCACGTTGAAGATTTGACACCAGCAGACGTACATCGATGGCTTGCGCTTGCAGTGGTTTCAGAGTCTACAAATACTAGCCCGGCGCTACAGCGCCTTGGATTTGAGGGGCAAGACTCCCGGGCGTCCACGCATCATACGTGCCGTGCTGTGACCTCCAGCAGTCGAAGTCAATAACAGAGTCCGAAAATTACGAATGACGAGCCACTTACGATGACTGAATTTCTTTCTTGACATGAACAGGGCCAAAGAGCAGACTGTCAAAACATTTGCCTGAAAGTCTGAAAAGGTGTCAAAACAACTTGTTTAAGGTTTTAAACTTTATTGTTTGTTCTGTCGTCAAAAGCAAAACAGTACTATAGGAAAACCCATCGCTGACAGTAGGATTTGAACCTACGCGGGCAACGCCCAAGTGATAACCCAGTTTCCGGGATATAAATTCGAATCACTCGCCTTAACGACTCGGCCATATCAGCATGATACTCGTATGTCTTGCAAATGCATTCTGCTCCAGGAATCTGCAGCTACTGAGGCTGTAACAATCTCATGAGTGGCGTTGGTTGGGATCAGCGAAGGGAATAAAGACAGACTTAACGAGACATCAGCGAACTGCTTCGGTAGCCCTTGGGACTTCTGGGGAATCTGAAGAATGTTCGTCGCGTCATTGGTAGAGGAGACTCAGCTTACATGTACGTTCTGAAACATTATAGTTCGTAGCAGCGCACGCTGCAAAACTCTGGGGTCCGTCTGAGCGTAGCAGCCAATATACAAGGGTTAGATCCGTAGAATACAGCTTCGTGTGGCGCATCTAAGATACAGACAAGCCTCTTCATAGGGCTGCCAGCGGTGCCCCGCCGTTGTCCACAGCCGTCCGCAAACTGTGTAGACACCAAACGTCAGCCCGCAACAACACACGCAGCATACCCACCACGCACCTATAGTCGTCCCCATTCTGCGTAATGTACCGCACCCACGGCATCGCCTGGTACCCGCTCTTCTCCACCACCTTCAAATACCTTACCTGTATCCCCGACACTGTAAAGTACGGAATCTCGAACTCGACGGTGATCGGCGTGCGCTTATGCGGCGCGTTCGCGGGGTCCGCCTCCGCCTCGCCGCGCACGCTCGGCAGCCCGAAGTGCGCGCGGAGGAGGTACTCGCTCCCGCCCGCGAGGCCCTTGAGCTTCCACACGAACGCGGCGCGCGCGGGCACGTACGTCGCGCGCCCGCTCGCCGCGCGGAACTTGGGGCTGTCGACGTCTTCGGGGACGGGGACGGCGATCTCGACTTCAGACGCGCTGCTTTTGCGCTTGAACTGCGCTTTGACGGTGACGAGGTACTCGAGCCGGCTGCCGCGCTGCTCGACCTGCCAAGGAGGGATCGGTCTGTGTTGGGATCGGGGGCGGCGGAGAGAGCGGGGTACGTACGGTCGCTTCGGCCCAGACGAGCGGCTTGACGGGCGTCGATATTCGGTACGACATGAGCTCGAATTCGCCGTCGGGCGGGATGAAGGATATCGTGCGGTCGATCTCGAAGCGCGACAGCCGCACGCACTGGTGGAACTTGGCGTCCTCCATTTCGATCGCGCGGCCGCGCGCAGCTAGCAGTGCCCAAGATAATGGCAATATCCGTGAAATATCAGGAGGCAGGAGGATCAAGGACACGCACTTTGCCCCGTCGTGTCGAACATGACCTTGTCGTTCAGGCCGAGCCGCAGCTCTGGCATCCCCGAGAGGTAGCACTTCATCTTGATCGCGCCAAGGATCTCGGATCGCACGACCACTCCTGACGCGTTCACCTGCATGACGGGTATCGCATCGGCATATGAGTGCGCAGCACATAGCAGCTTGGTAGGGTTCCGCGCACCAAGAGATTCACGCTCTCTATCACGTCCAAGAACACCTCGTTTTTGCGGTACTTGATACCCTGCGATCTCCAAGATACGGCGTTCGTGACGTCTGTGACCGGCCGTGCGAGGGCCATTGACTCGAGCTTGTATGATTCTTGTGTAATGTATCTAAGATGAAAAAGTCAGCGGGACAAGTACATCATCGTGCACAAGTACGGTATCATTACGCACTCTTGCAGCATCTTCCCATCCGTAATCTGCGGGTACCCAAAGTCCATCATCTCGTCCAGCAGCTCATAAATAATCACAAAGTTGTCCCGTATTGACTCCTCTTCAAGCTCCTTGAAGTAGCCCATCAGCACCCCCACAAGCCGGTGTAGAAACAGGATGATTTCCCCCGCATTACTGTTGTTTCTCGATAGCGCTACGACTGCACGCTCACAGGAAGCCCAAAGTTAGGAAACCCAGCACGAAGACAGAGGTAGAGGGAGAGCGCACTGTATAGATTCGAATGTCGGATGTGCAGGTAGTTCACGCCCTCACGCGAGAAGCACGGCACCTCCTGCGTGCCCTCGTCCTCCATCTCGAGGATGTACGATAGAAACCGCTCAATGTATGTCGGGGAGACATCGTCGCGGTACGACCGCTGGATGAGCGACTTGCCCTTGAGGTCGAGGATTGCGATGAGGCTCGCCATGCCAGTGCTCCAAGCGCCGCACCTCGTCCCTGGGTCGTCTAAATCGTGTGGTCGGTCCTTGTGGTCGCGGGTGCAGTCAAAGCTAAGGCTAAGCTCAAGCTCAAGGTCAGAGTGAGAGTCAAGGAGGCGGGTCGGCACAGGGACTGGCTATGTCGGATGCGGGACCGGTGTGCATGTGGAAGGAGAGAGACAGGCGTCGGCCTGCGCGCGCGGCGCGGTCAGCAGCGGGCGGTAAGCGCATAGGCGGCTCGGCCTCTTTTCGGGCGGTGCCAAGGCGGGCAATGAGGAGATTGGGTTGGTAGAGTGTGTGCGGACGAATATATGAGAGGGCGCGTCGAAGACGCGTAGACACGCGACCGCGACGCGTGGCAGATGCGACAGGTCGCTTTACTTTCACGCTGCGGAACCCAAGTCTCGAAGCGTTCAGAGTTCATCAAGTATGAGAGCATGAGATAGGTCTTCACAAAATGACGCTGCAGCTTTACGAGCAATTGCTCCGCACAACGTTGCATAGCATCGTTATCGGACGATTGGTCGAGACATGGCGCGACGTATCACGCATCCGCTAAAGTGCTATCCAGTAAATTCCTTATCATGTATGTCGAGGTATCGTAATGTCATAAATAAGGCTACAATCGTGAAATCACATCGGCGCAATGGGTGCGCTACTGCCCTTTTCATGCGCCGTCCGCAAGCTACACACACCAATCAGCCACCGTGCCACACAGCACAACAAAAGCCCGCGCGACGCACCTATAATCGTCCCCATTTTGCGTGATGTACCGCACCCACGGCAACGCCTGATACCCGCTCTTCTCGACGATCTTGAGGTACCGTACCTGGATGCCCGACACGGTGAAGTACGGGATCTCGAACTTCACCGTGATCGGGGCGCGCTTGTCCAGGCTCTCCTGGTCTGCAGCTCAACGCGGTCAGCCTCAGACGGGTCGTGTGCGCGGGAGGGGCGGGCGGGACTTACCTCCGCGGACGCTCGGCAGGCCGAAGTGCGCACGCATGAGGAACTCGCGACCGCCGCCGAGTTGCTTGATCTTCCAAACGAAGGCGGACTTGTCAGGGGCGTATTGTACGCTACCAGTCGACGCCTACGGCACCGTAAGTCGACTGGAAATGTTGATAGCAGACATGCTTACCCTGAACTTGGGTGTGTCGGCATCATCGGGTACAGGTACGTAGATCTCGACGTTGTTGGCGGTACTTCTCCGCTTGAACTGCGCTTTGACCTTTACCATGTACTCTACTCGGCTGCCTTTATGATGTTCGACCTATACGGGGGATGCATGATGATCAGACCCTGATACGGGACCGTGAAACAATACGTACCGCCGCTTCGACCCAGACAAGTGGCTTCACAGGTGTGGAAAGCCGGTAGGACATGAGCTCAAACTCGCCATCTGGCGGGATGAAAGATATCGTGCGGTCGTTTTCAAAGCGTGACAACCGGACACATTGGTGGAATTTGACGTCCTCCATCTCAATCGCCTTGCCTCGTGAAGCTGTACCACAGGTTCAGCCTACATAACCAATACGACGTATGGTGAGACGTACTGCGGCCCGTGCTCTCGAACATCACTTTATCGTTCAGGCCTAACCTCAGCTCGGGCATGCCGGACAAATAGCATTTCATCTTGATAGCACCCAGAATTTCAGATCGTACGACGTTGCCGTTTGCGTTGACCTGAGCAAACACATGAGGGAAAGTTGGTTGTAGGGAGTCGGTGAAGAACGCACTAGTAGGTTGACACTCTCGATAACGTCCAGGAACACTTCGTTCTTGCGGTACCGGATGCCTTCTGAACGCCATGACACCGCATTTGTGACTGCGATCGGTGGTCGTACTTGGACCTCGAGCTTGTACGATTCTTGTGTGATGTATCTAACGACAAGGTCAGTCTCAGTGTCCACGCGTGAGCGAGTAGAGCAAGACATACTCTTGGAGAATCTTGCTCTCCGTCGTTTGAGGGAAACCAAAGTCCATCATCTCGTCCAATAATTCGTAGATGATTACAAAGTTATCCCGGATGGACTCCTCCTCGAGCTCCTTGAAGTACTCGACGAGCACCTGTGTGAGACGGTGCAAGAACAGGATGCTCTCCGCCGCATTTGAGTTGCGTTTCGATAGCGCAAGTACTGCAGTGCATCAGTAGCAAGATTAGCAGACACATAGTCGAACGACAACCGTTACGCACGATACAGATTCGAATGTCGGATGTGCATGTAGTTCACGCCTTCCCGCGTGAAGCACGGCGTGACCTGCTGGTTGTCCTCTTCCAGTTCAAGGATGATGGGCAGGAACTTCTCGATGTAGCTTGGCGGGACATCGTCGCGGTAGGACCGTTGGATGAGTGGCTTGCCCTTGAGATCGAGGATGGCAATCAGGCTTGCCATGGCGTCAAGCGAAATTGAAGTCTAGTATGTCGTAGAGCACGTCGGGCTTGGAGAGTGTACAGGGCCTGGAGATGCGCCGACTTGGGGCCGTGGTTGTTATGGACGGTGGTGGTCGACCTGGTGAGCAGCGTGAAGCAGGTCGACGTCGCAGTGGAGGAATGGTAGGCGCTCGACACGCGAATATGCGTCGTCCACGCGAGCTCACACGAAGACGATATATCAAATGCACGTAAAGGTAGTAAGTACTAAAAGCAATATGGTATAGGCTGGTCCGTATGATACACGTAATGTAAAGCAGATCGAAATCCCAATGAAAAGAAATGTAAACAGAGGGTAGACTCAGCGCTTCGAGGGTAGCAGTCGACCCAGCCAGCCACGAGATGGCTGTTTGTCATCCTTCTTGAGCAGAGGTGTGTCTTCGCCAGCTAGATCGTGGTTATTCAACACTTCCACGCCGTTCTCATCGCGCACGTCCGTACGAACTGCGGTGTCGACAGCGTGCTCTACTGGTACGCCGTCTTCGGGTCCCTGCGTCACGGGTATGGGAGATTCCTCCACTGCAGGAGATGTCTCGGGGTGTATTGGGTTCCCGAAGTCGTCAATGCCGAGTTTGCGCTGGCGGGCGCTCCAGAGGAGGCACATCACAAGCAGTATGCCCTGGAGTATCCCGGCAGCCGCATATGGAGACCAAGCTAGATACGCTGGATAAGACAGTGCGTGAATTTGCGAAGACGGCACTTACTTGTCCAATTGGTCCCTGGTCTGAAAGTATCTCGTATGTTAGTGCTAAACAAATCCTTCAGATGAGAACGAACCTGAGAGCGATACTGAGCACCATGAGTACCGCGCCAGGGGTCTGAATCAGCATCATCCCGATACTGAGCGCACCCACGAGCTTGTGCCGATAGGTGTGTATGATTTGGGGCAAGTATTGAAAGGCTGCCAGAAGCGTTGAAGTGACTCCCAAAAATGTTGCCCAGAGTGATAATTGCGCCGCCTGCCTTGCGGCATCTGGTGAAGGATTGGTGGCTAGAAGAAAGAACGTAATAAGTGTAATAAGTAGGCTAATGCGATCTGGTGAGTATATATATATATCGGTTTGTAACTCAAGCACTCACGTGTATAGTAAGACGACCCATGACAGGATGATAGATAATCGCCATTCGTCACGCTTCACGGACGTCTTAATGTGTAGAGGAGGTCTATTGTCGTGCATGTCGACGTCGACTGAGGCATATTTGAGGTGCGATGGGTAATACATCATGTACAAAACCATGCTGTGCAATCGTGAGCTTACACAAATGAACCGTTGTGATACAAACATACATCATTGTGAACATAAACCATTGTAGACTCAACTGGAAGATTCCAGCTGTAGATTCAATGCAGGTGCCCACGCTCTTTTAACGTGAATCAAAGTTCTTGAAGTATTGCTTAACAATGATAACTCACGAATACACGACAGCATTTGATTATTCCCCACTGCTTGACAATGCTATGTCATAGGTTAGCATGATTTATTGAGAGCACGTATGACGCTCACATATTCAGCATCCCTGACGCAGAGGATAGACTTCCTAGCAACAGAAACCATGGACTAAATCCTTCTGACGAATTCGCAAGAATAATCCTTAGATGCTGTCAATGGAATAATCAGACCACAGGATTAGCAGGAGTTGCCGGACCGCGGACGTACTTGAGGGATATAGGAAATGAAGATCCCGGCGCAAAGGCCGCCGGTGAGTAAACTCGTGAACCAATCATGGTGCTAGTCATGCATTAGTTCGGGACCAAAACCACTGTAGAATGACTTACTGGTATGCAGGGCTGCGCCATCCCTGCGGGCTGGGAGGACGCTGGTCGTGTTCAAGTCCGGGGCGCGCAGTCCGCCTGATGCAGCAAGGGCGGATCAACCCCACGTGGCGACTGGCATCAAGTCGCGTGGCAGAATTTTTGCGTCCGGAGTGCTTTGGTCGGCCGTGCTACAGTTCGCTCATTTCACTCATTCCTCGCGGTCTTTTCTCTCTAGCTTTTCGTGTATTTTGCTTTCATGTCTCACGTTGTAGATCTGGCCGTCGTGCCACCACCCCTTCGCTCGGACTGGGCTCCCCCGGCAGCTTCTGGAAAGGGCATCTCCCGTACGTGATTTCTTCGGAGTCTTATATGTTGAAGATGTATAGCTGATCTGTCCCTTTCTTGCTGTGTGCAGCCGCTGCATCTGGTCGATTACTTCCTGCGGGACCTGCGTACCTCGCACACGTCAAGAGGGCCGTACATAACCTCAGTTTCGAGCAGTACGACGAGCATGCGGAGGAGGAACGGAAACGTCTAGACACTCTGCACGGGAACGGAGCGGCTGTCGAGGACGACCTCGGTGTTGGTGACGAGGAAGAAACTGAAGACCTACTGAGTCTTGATCCGAAAGAGTGGAAGGTCGGTTCTCAGCCAGTGCCTTATTCCCCCGCGCTGCTAACCCTTGAAACTCGGCCTTGACACAGAAACAAGACCACTACGCTGTACTCGGTCTGTCGCACCTCAGATACAAAGCAACAGACGAGCAGATTAAGATTGCGCGTAAGCATGCAGCATGCGCGTGTTATTGGCGCCGCTTTATTGACCATTTTCCAGACCGTAAGAAAGTGCTCAAGCACCACCCCGACAAGAAAGCTGGCGCAGTCGGCGACTCCAACGACGATGCATTCTTCAAATGTATACAAAAAGCCATGGAGGTCCTCACCAACCCCGAACGCCGCCGCCAATTCGACTCCGTCGACCCATACTACGAGGAACTCGAGCAAGACGTCCCGACGGAGAAGTCACTTAAGGGCGTCAAGGACATTGATTCCTACTTCTTCAAGGCCTTCGGCCCCATATTCGAGCGCGAAGCCCGGTTCAGCAAGGTACAGCCTGTGCCCATGCTGGGCGGCATCGATGACTCCAAGGAGGCCGTCGAGGGCTTCTACGAGTTCTGGTACAACTTCGACAGCTGGCGAAGCTTCGAGTACCTGGACAAGGAGGTGAACGAGGGCAGCGACAGGTACGTCCCGCCGCTCGTCTGCATAGGCTGGTCTCGTTGACGCGCAACACAGCCGCGACGACAAGCGCTACACCGAGAAGAAGAACAAGTCCGAGCGCGCCCGCCGAAAGAAGGAGGACACTGCACGTCTGCGGCAGCTGGTTGACCTGACGTTGGGCGTGGATCCCCGCATCAAGCGTATTAAGCAGCAGGAGAAGGAGGCTCGGGAGGCGAAGAAGAAGGCGCGCTCTGGGCAGAACGGTCCTAACGCTAAACAAAAGGCGGAAGAAGAAAAGAAGAAGGCGGAGGAAGAGGCCAAGCAGAAAGAGGAGGCAGAAAAGGTGTGTATAATGTACGATGGATCTTGAGTAGTAGCTTATCGCATTGTATAGGCCGCTCGTGAGGAAGCCAAAAAGGCCAAAGCCGCTGCTGCAAACGCAGCGAAGAAGGCGAGGCGTGCTGCTCGCGCTGCTGCCGAGGGTGGAGAGAATGCAGCATAGACAGGCTCGGGGATATTCAGTACGCTCTATCGACATTCAGAGGCTCCACGTCTCGCAACACTCGTTCTGTTATTTCACTTGCTCTGTTACCTGTAATCCCACATGCATAGAATCATCTGTTTGTCTTTCTCACTTGTTGAGGGATGGCCATTGGGAGACAGGGCCTCCAGCCCCAGGTGCATGCTTTCCAACTTTCCGCGCTGCTTCGGTGCTAACATAACATTTAGATCTACCGATAAACAATCAGTCGTAAAGCTGAACTAGTCGTACAGCCCGTCAAAGAGCTGAGAATGCACCAGTCGCTATGAACATACATAATTGCCTAAATTTTATGCGCTGCGTGCAGCCAGAAAAGGTCTGCATATGTGTGCAAATCAAAGGGGAATTACGCTCTCGACTCACTAGAACAGCGACTATCTCAAGCACGATACAGTTCTGTCAATCTCCATTCCTGAAAACATCGTACTACCCGCCATGATGATCCACATCATCCTCTCACTGTTCGGATAAGGCACCCTCAGAGTCAGTGGCCTGACTGTTACTAGGTTGCTGAAAAAATGATACACGGCAGTCGAGTTATCCACGGGATTCACGGAGAGAATAACACCGGAGTTGGATCTCGGTGAACACGCCGGCCAGATATTACTAGCTGCCCATTCCAAGACCCCGACACACATCAATCTCTACGCTTTGTGGGTCTTGCTGAGAACGTATATTACAACTCTGGTCTTTCGATATTGATCGTTCCATTGTGCTATAATACTGACGCGATTCACAACCAGGTATAACACTACACCGCAGCGTCCCACAGCTCGTATTCGGCTCAATCAATCCGGTCAAACTTATAAGCCCTCCGAGGCACATCGTAAGAATGGTATGCCAGCACTGTGATACCATATTTCCAGACCAACTGATTGGCATTGGCTAGTCGACAGTTTTACCATATCCGACAATTCCCAATGTTCAGCAGACTATGCCACCGCAACTTTGAGTACGATATTCACTAAAGTTTCAGGTAGACTGTAGTGCCTATCTCGCAGCCTAGGCTACAAGGCAACAGAGTTCTGTCGTTCGGTGACAAGCACCACCCGCCGCTACAATTGAGGCCGGAACGCCATGATTCGTCGCGTTTACAGACGGTAAGCTTCGATAATTCTAACACTATACATAGACCTGACATAGGCTCCAGTTTCAAGCGAAAGTAGACTCTTGACCGTCTCACGGTTGACGTCTCGCGTTCAAGACGAGCCTTTGAATACGCTCGCCACAGGTACAGGGATATCGGTGGCGATCTCTATCCGATGTATTCTGGAGTGCTTCGACAACAAGAGCGATACGGCCTACACTAGACGATTTTAGTAGCAAGTGCGCCGCATCGCTATAAAAGGTTCGACAATGTAACCTGGGGACCTCATTCTGCGTCCCTTGCTCACTATGGGAGAGCGCAACGTGTCCGTTTCTGTTCGTGAGCTCTTCTCCAGAGCTTGGGTCTTATTTGTTCTTTCCTGCTTCCTCCACTGGCTCCTCGTTGCGGCACATATCACACTCGTTCTCTTTCAACAACATCCCCCGAAGCTGATTGATCTCACAAACAACAATCTCAACTTCGACGCTTTATCCTTTGCCATCTCCTCGTTGCCAACGAACATATTCAAGGTTCGCTCTTGACCATATTCCTTGATTGAATACTGCTCATCACCTGCACCAGGCGTACAAGGTCGTCTTGATTCTTCTAACTCAGCAACTCGCTTTCAATCACGACTTTCGTCGCGGCGTAGCATTAGCTACGTTTGGAGACAAGTCTACCGCATGGTCGGGGATCGCTTCAGCCCTCAAATCACTTTGGAAACAAAGACGGGGCCGTACAGAGCCGATTGCACTTCTCCTCATCCTCATCTATCTGGGCTGCATCCTTGGTCTCGGCTTCACAACACCTGCCATTGTTCGTCTTGCCCCGATTATATCGGGTGAAGATCAGTATATTCATACCACTTACTACCTTAGTGAGGTTGGGGTGAATGAGTACGTGCCTCCTGCGAAATCACATAGCCCCGTCACACTTACGATGAAGCCCAGTGTCGTCGAAAGCTTTCCACTCGTGAGCCTTCTTACAATGACGTACGAGGGTGGGACGGTAGATACATATGGTATCGAAGGTAGTACGATCTTCGACATTCCCTCAACAGGTGGACGAAGTACTGTTTCAGCGTCAGCTGTCCACTTCAACGTCGAATGTGGGTATATTGAAGGACTCCAGCAGTCCAATCCTGGTCAATATCGGGTACAGAACGGTACCATACAATACGCTTTTCACGTCGACGATAATCTTGCGGACATCTACGTTTCTCCGGGTGAGACACAATGATTTCATACTTATGCCCTTGACTTATGTTCCTCGCTCAGCGAATAGGTCTATCAACATCGTCTCTGCTCAACCGATTCGTCAGGGAGACATTTCTCCACTTACCATGTTCGTCGCGTCTTCCGTCCCAATGATTTTGGGTCAAGAAGATCAAGCCAACTCCACTGCACAATACTCCCCTGGCATTCTCGGTGCAGATATCAATGATGCAGACATTGGAGACGATGGACTCAATGGTGGGTTGCTTATTGCTCATTATTAACCGTTCCTGTCAATGACGCTTATATCCGTTGTAGCTTCGTCGAATACCAGTTTCACCCTCCAAATTCTGGCATGCGACATCAAGGTCAGCAATGGTACTGTTCCGCTAAACACCGACGACAGCCTATTGGCCTCGAATCCGGAAGACAAACGCAGCCAGTTGACCAAGTGGTCCCTTTCTAGCGCCCAGAATTCCTCTATACTTGCGAGAGTGCGTCTCTCTCGCTGTTTCGTCCGATTCTAGTCTAACCCGTGCGACCGACTCCCAGCTCGCCATTTTTCCAACCCTTGCTCCGGCAAGCGATAGTACACAAGATGTGCAGCTTGCGGCTGACAGTAGCGTGTCTGCACAATTCGTACCCACACTATTGGAAGAGTGAGTATAAATAACCCAAAGGCCGATAACTGCAATGAAGCTATTGCTCATGAGACTTATTTATATTTTAGCAATGTGATGGAGTCGCTGGGTTTCTATGATCCCTTGGAGAGCGACGTACTGTACGTCGACGATCTAGAGAATACGCTTGAGATAGCATTGGCATTGGTATATTGGCGTGGTACGTTCATCCTTTCATAGCGTGGTCATGACTGCCCGTTAACATTTCCTACTAGCCCAATATAGGATTTTCGATAGAGAGACGGCGAAGAAGGAAGATAATGGTGATTTGGATGATGACGAGTTCAAATTTGGAATTCAGGTCCAGGTGGGTATCTCTATCCAAGCACAGAAAGCCTGTTAGCTCATTATTTTGCAGATCAATCCTTACGCGGTGAGTTATCACAAAGTCCCGTGAGCTCTGCATTCAAGATCGAAAACTGACGACTGTAAAGGCCTGGGCAGGTCTTGGCTTATCCATAGCATTATCCATCGTCGCCTTCATCCTCTCCGGTCCAGTGCACAAAACTCGTTTGATCGCCAAACCAAACTTCGTCGACATGCTGTTGTTACTCTCAGGACATCGAATCGTCGATCTTAAACCAGAAGAGCCACATCATACTCAATCTATCGACTCTAACGGTGCTCTGGACATGGACATTGCGAGCAAGAGGCTCTATATCCACGCTGCAGAGAACGAGATCAGGCTTGTCAACAAAGGCTCAGAAGTTGATCAACTTGTGCAGCTACCTCAGTTGCCCTAGGATCGTGGTGCATAGACCGACCGGGGACATTGGGTCGCGATATCATTCTTTGTAATGAATCATTCAAGGATCATATATATGTATTGTGCAGTAGTTTCCAGGCCCGCAAAACATTATGGAGTACAGGTAAGTGCGAGAACACGTTCAATGTTATAAAGGGTAGACCAGAGCTTATTGAGCTCAGATTTACGAACCGCCGCCCCCACATCCGCCACCCCCTCCACAACCTCCTCCACCGCCGCATCCGCCGCCTCCTCCGCATCCGCCTCCGCCGCCACAGCCTCCTCCACCACAAGCACCAGCACCCTACATACACGCAGTCAGTGTCTGATGGAAGACAGAAAGCAAAGACGAAGAGTCCGGCTCACCACAGCGCATCCAGCCAATGCTCCTCCCGCACAACCGCCGACTGCCCCAGGACCCACAGCAACACATGCGGCGACGGGGGTGTACAAGTAGAATGGCACGGGGTACAAAAACGCAGCATCATGAGCCTGGCCGCGCTGCAGCGTCTCCGCGTCCATCTTGCCCTCGCGCACCTGCTTCTCGTCGCGCTCTCGCCGCTTGCGGATCTTATCTTGCCGCCGCTTCTGTGCCTCGGTGAGTCCGTCGTGAGTGGTCATGGAAATGCAGTTGTGCTCGCTCGCGTGCGTAGCGGACAGTGCGTCTGGACGGTGAGGCGGGACGAGGCCGTTCTGTGGCAGGTTTGCGGCAGCGCTACTGAGCCTACGCGTAAGGCGAGAGAGACGTTGGCCAATGGTGTCTCCGGGAAGAGGACATCCGCAGTAGGTATAAGGAGTCTTGAAACGTTGCTACAAAAGAACTATGAATTCAGTGAACGTACAGGTACACTATCTACGCACCTCCCAGGCACGACAAGTTAAATCAAAATGATTCGCCAGGTAGTTCTCCTCTACCTTGTCATCGCTGTCAAGGAAAGATTAATGGTATGTATCCGACAACACCGCTGTAGTGCACATACTGGTCAATATATCTCTTGATATACTTCGCACAGTCGTTATTATAAGTAACTGCCATCATCTGGTGAGTATGCCAAGCGAGATCGATGTCCAAGGTAGGGACGAAAAACGAGGTAGGTGTCGAAGACATAAGGTCCAAGAATCTGATCATATAGTTAGCCTCGCTTCGCAAATGACTACAAATGAACTTTGCGTACGCATGATACCGAGCAATGGAGTGAACGAGGACAACCTCGTCTTCCTTGTCGTCAAAATATCCGGGCTCTGTCCAACCGAAGTTATGCATCTTGTCCACGAAAGAGCCTTGACGGATGACGGCGCCAACAAGGTCGGTAGAGAAAGGTCGATCGTCTGTGTATGCACTCAAGATCTTGATAGCTCTGAGAGCCAAATGTTGGTCAGCTGTGAATAAGACACGGGAGGTCTATAGCCAACCTGCGTCCTCTTGAGCGACATGCCACATTCGTGGCAGCACGGACCTTGAGCATACTGTACTCTGTATGAGCTAGCACCTGCTCAATCCAGGCCTGTTTGTTCGGCTGAAAGCAGACTTGAGATGCGGATTGCTAGAATAGTTCAGTGAACAAACCATCTTTGGAGCATTATTGAGGCCATTGACGACCATTATGCCGCTCTTGATAAGTCCAGCGGCCCTCTCGTCCGAGATGTTTGTGGGGGTACGTAGAGTCCCGCTATACACGATCCCAAGTCAACGATATGAGCAAGGAGAAGATAGGTCCACTCACGGAAGAAAAACAGCTTTCCCATATGTCTCCACATCCTCAATAGAGTTAGGATCGAGGACGACATCCCGAGCATATTTGAGTACAGCAAGAGTCTCCTTAGTGATTGTGAACTTGCAAGACGAACAGCCTGCTGTAAACTGGTGCTGCGCATATCCGGTGCCCTCGGGCGTCAGGAATGCTGTGCAACGTGTTGAGAATATGCGGCACTTTCGTATAATGAGGCTCAACGCACGGACAGAAACTTTCATAAAACATTTCGGACAGTCGACTTGGTGATATAACATTTCGGCTGCAGCATCCAACGGGTCAAAAGGAGTACCTGTCTGCTGCACCCAGGAAGTTCGGCGCTCCGGACTAGCTTCGTAAGTAGCGATGTCGCCGACATGCACCTACAAACTCAGTACTTCTGCTCACGATATGATAATTTGATGCTTACAATGCTCTGGAGCAAGTAGTCATTCACAGTACGAAGATTGCTGAGTTGAGTCAGTCGGGTCGTGTCCTCGGCATACCAGAAGGGGTTCAGAAGATAAGCGTGCCAGACCATGAGGACGTCCAACGGCGGTATGACGCTTGCCATCCAGGAAGTCATCGAGACTCTCGAAACGACAGGCAGCCAGAGTTGGAATCTTCGCACGCCCATCAGTCCTCTATACAGAGTCGTATGATGTGGGCTCACCTCTCAACTGCTAGCCCGACAAACCATGCCCACCTCGGCAAGGCGTCCATGGAGCGAGTAAACTCAGGCAACCGAGGGTCCTTGCCTTCGTCAATGACGGTCCTCAGCTGTTTGAAGGCACGCAATAGCGAAAGGTGCGCCTTAAGCTGTTCGACTGTCACGAGGGGGGAGGTCAGCATTTGCCCTCCGATGCGATAAGAGCTGGGTGCAGTGTAAGCGGGAGGTTTCTCATTCTCCGTAGCCGATGCATATGGCGGTGGTGGGGGGTCCATTGTCAAAAGTTTCGCCTCTACGGCTTTGGTAGAGTCTACCGTCATGTTATAGAAGTGTGTGCAGGATAAAGAAGCTGCTGAGGGCGCAGTAGCTCTTATATCCTTGATGTGGATAGGATCACAGCCTTCAATGTCCACTAGTCTACTAGTAATGGTCACGTTCTGATGTCCGTCTGTGATCGGGGAGATGTCAGGAACTAGTGTCTCTTGCCAAAGAATCCAATGTGCGTACGATACTCCAATGTCCTGTGTCGTTCTCCGTAATACACTGAAGTCGGTTTCAACTTTCAAGCCTTTTGGTGCTATCCTGGAGCACGCCAGATGCTGCGACCAGGTGTAGAGGATCTTGGGCCAAGTACGCTTAGATTTAAAGTGTGATTATTCCAGCATGATGACAAGAGTACAGTTCAGTATCTCGTGTGATATCGAGGGAAGAGACAAAGCGTACAAGCTAAACCCGAAAGCCGAGGTGGTCGTGCTCTTCAACCCTAACCCTACCCTAACCACTACGTTCCGAGCCCGGCCCGGTATTAGGTCTAGGCTCTCCTAGCCGAAGAGTATCACTTCGCAGTCCATGACGAGCTCTCCGACGAACATCTAGTATACATTGCACGTTGTGGACTAATATTACAAAGGTGAAAAATCCGAAGGAATATAACGCGTTAGATGTTGATGCATGAATAAGAGATACAGATGCACGACTCGCTCCGAAATACCGAGGGATCTACAGATAGAACATCGTCTCCTTGAGGGTGGCTCCTACACCCTCCTTCCACATCTCCTCCGCTTCCAGGCGTACGGCAGCCTCGTCAGGCTCACCAGACACGGTAGGGTTCTTGGAGATGCCCTGAAGGAGAGAGTGGAGGTAGCACCGTCCACGCTCGCACGCCAAGTCGGCGTAATAGGCAGGCGAGACAAGACTGACCGCCTTCGTGGCGCGCGCAAACATGTAGCTTACGTCGTTCGTAAGCGTTTGCAACTGGTCTGCCTTGAATCCAATCTCATCATGGACGACGTAGTAATGTGTGGGCTTCGTGGTCCCCTGCAGACCACCGTGCGCTGTAGCGAGGGACAAGATTAGGTTACGACTAATGGAAATTAACAAAGCCCGTACCTTGCAAGAAGAAATCGAAATCGTAGATGGCTGTGACGCCGCGGTCGACAACGGTGCCTGGCTTGGGGTTACCGTCTTTGTCTGCATTCTCGGCGTTCGTAGGATAGAAGCGAGTGTGATGGCGTTTTCCGCAAACGACGATGGTGAGCTTGGGACGATAAGGCTTCGTTGTGTCAAACTTCCTGAACGCCTTGTGGATCTCTGGCATCTCCTCTCTGACGACGGTTTCGAATTGTCCCTAGGCGACTTATCAGAGAGGGAACCAGAAAATGGCATCATCACACTGACCTCGGATACACCATCGCGGTAGACTATGACCCTAGTGGGAAGCACTTTGCTCTTATTCTTGAACGCAGTTAGCCGTTCAACCATCATAGCCGCTAGGTCGGTGATCATCTGAAGATACTCATAAGTCTCTTGTTAACAGACCGATATGAGTTATCGCATACCTCCTTCTTCGATTCCTGGATGCGGAGACTAGCTGGGAACTGGCCGAAATGCTGATCTGTGCTTGCCACGACAGCTGCAATGGACGGCGTCCCTTTGATAGTTCCAAAGCCTGGGTGTGTGACATCCATGCCTACAAGCATCGTCGGTTCCTTCCCAATGAAGACTGAGCTCTGGTTCCGGTCTTCCAGCTTGTGGTTGACACCACCCATCTTCATGTTGACCTTCAACGCCACATTCGCGAAGTATTGTGGCTGGCCTCTTTCCTTTCGGAATTTGGCGGCCTGCACGCAGACCGTCGCGACGCTCAAGAACACGTCGCACAGGTGCTTCAAACCTGAGTATACGTGTCGGTCGCCGCTCGACAGAACGACGAGGAACATGGTTGGCTTAGGGCTGACTGACATCATCACCTGCCTGATTGCCCTCACAGCCTCCTTGCGCAGAGGATCCGACTTCCCATCCTTTCTTGGCAAATCCACCGACCTGAATACGGGAGTCCCAGGGGCTCTCATGCCAGACTTCTGGCACATAGTCTGGAAGCCCCTTACAGTCTCCACTAGAGCAGGGTCGTCGGCTCCATAGAAGTCGTCGCGCCCTCCGTCGCGGATATTCAGCACAGCCCACCGTTCCAACGCGGCACCGACGGCGAACTTGACGTCGCGGAGGTTCCAGCTCGCACTCGAGACGCGTATGACGCTGTTGCCCGCGTAGCGGATGCTGGGCGAGGGCAGGATGCGGCCCGGGACCACAGCCATCTCACGTCCGATGCTAACGCCGAATGCATTTAGCGGGTCCGCGGTCTCGGCGAAGCCCAGCTCGTTCAACCCTCGGGAGACAATGGCACCAGCATTGATGTTTGGGAACCTACAAGCGACTTTGATCATCTCTGCCGTGTGATCGTCAAGGAGCTTCCCTCGGTAAGGTTGTTTCTCCAGTATAAAACACACTTCCATAGGAAGGTAGTTCTTGTTTTGCCCTCCAACATCAACAAGAGGAAGGTCGGGATACCGAAGCTTGATATTATACTCTGCGATAATGATATCAGTACACGGCGTAATGGTGAGAATGTTACGCACTTCGCTGGAAGTATTGCTCTACTGTCACGGTTCCGTATTCAGAGGTATCGAATTTGTATGTTCGTGCTGTAAAGGCAGATACCGATTTGATGGTCTTCACGTATCCTAAATGGCTCGTCTTGATACGGACACTCTTTGCGAACGCGTTGGGACGCGCTCCAAAGCTCGCGTTCTGAAACTCTTGCATACGTTCGGCCAGATTCCCGGGTTTGTAGAACGCAGTCGTACAGACATTCACGTTTACCATGAGTTGATTGTGCGCTGGGCGCACCGAAGAATAGAACCCGCGCCATGCTTCGAGACCGCCTCCAAGAGGAAACGGGGGCTCGACGGTGGATGGGTGGAAGAACTTGTTCCTGCCAACCATGACACCGCCGCCCGCTGCACGACTTGGATGCGCCGCAAGGATGAGGTTCAGAGCGGAAACGACGGGCATGATATCGTATCCCCGGTATTGCCGCTGCCCGGCCAGGTAGCTTCGGAAACCTTGTCAATACACGGCAACTTCCCACAACACATAAGGAAGCGAGGGAGATCACGAAAGTCACGAGCAAACATGAGCGACTGAAGGTCAAATACACGGACCGGAAGAGGTTCGTGTAGATTAACTTCAGTCGGAGTTCATGCTCGAGCTTGAACGTGCTAGAGAGGAAGAGTCAACTGCCACGTACCTTACGAGACTCTGCGTCTCAAGCTCCTGCGTGAACTTGATAGTGAGGGTATACTCATTGACTTTTTCTTTCTTCTTGCCACCTTTACCGCCTTTGGGCTTCGCGGGCTGCGGCTGCGGCGCAGGTACGTCCCCGGCACCTTCTTCTGCATCTGTAAACGGGACCTTGATAACGAGAGGCTGTGGTAGTTGGAAAGCTGCGATCAGCTTGCTTGCGTGGTCATGCGCGACACGCGCCGTCATGCCAGCGTTCGCCCAGTCAGCAGTTTGCTCTGCGAGCTGGAAGATTCGCCGTTTGAGCCGTTTCAGAGAGACGGCCGGCGTGATCGACACATCGTACTCGTGGAGTGGACCTTTGGGCACTCTGACTGGGAAGAAGTTGGTCCGCAGCGTGATGGGCTGCCCGACGGTGCCCCAGTCAGGCCGCACAGGCAGCTCATTGTCGTTGACGGTCAAGGACCGGAGCGAGGAGACCAAGGCATCCTGCGAGTTGTCTTGCAGACGAGCGTCAATATTGGCCGGCGCGTTGGGGGCGAAGACCCTGTTGTCGTACGATGAGTATCGGTGCGCCACTCGTTGAGCAGGGGCTGTACAACTCACCCGCCTTGTTCTCTGGGTCCGGGAGCTCCCCTTCCCCGCCCCCCTCTGTCACCGCCGCGGAAGCCACCGCCACGTCCACCGCGGTCGTAACCACCGCGACCACCACGGTCAAAGCCACCTCGTCCTCGGTCTTGATAGCCACCACCTCGACCGCGATCAACGGGCGATCCACGGCCTCTAGAACTGTCAGGTGTTCCTCGTCCACTACTACCGCCGCCCCTTCCTCGTCCGCGATCTTGCCCTCTGTAACTCATCTTAGATTGTGGTTGCTGGTGGGGAACAGGTGCTGAAGTTGCTCCGTGGCCGTCTAGAGGTTCCTTTATATCGATTCGAGCGGCTCGGTGCTGTACTGATTGATCGCAGACTTGTGACTGGTGCCTCCGGGGACCGGCTAGACATTCCTTTTTCTGACATTCATTGTTCTCCCCGCCTGGCTTAGGAACTCCACGCGGCGTGTTATTGTTGCGCTGCGAGTCGGCGAGACAAATACGAGGCTTCGGCGAGATTCCTGCGAGGACTAGGAAGCCATAAAGAGAGCCTGAACACGAAAAGTCGACTGTAAAGCGCGTCGGCTTTTTGCGCGTCGAATTCAATGTCAGCTTCTGAAGACGAGGATAGCTATACATCGCTCTGCACAGGGCGGCACATCACCCCAGTCCGAGAACATCGCACAGATACGGTAATCTCGCAAACACAACCCTATCAGTCGCTCTCCTAAAACAGTAATAGCGTTGTCTACAAAAATGGCTCGAGGCTTGATATGTTCGATACGGAGTAAGTATGTTAACACGTCTAATCCTTGTATACCAGAGACACTCGGTTCCGCGGCGCGTCATGAAGAGTTTGCAAACCGACACGAGCAGTGAGTCGACATTTCTGAACGTTCTTTCATTGGGATACGCTCAACGTGGCACGACTTTGGTACAAATTTGACTTCAAGACTTCAAGGGTGGTCTGTATATGGAGCGCAATCACGGACCGGAGCATCGACGAAGAATCAGAAGCTCGAAGGCATACATAGTACCCTTACTTGCATGCAGCAAGGGTCTTTAAAGTTCAGGTGTGGACACGCACGACACGAACCTGCAATCCGCTTCGTAGATCGATGATATTTGAACATCTCCCAAGAATGAGATAAATTCGGTATAACTTTGATGAATATTCATCCGTCTATGCTCGCTCTATTTGAGAGATTGTAGGCAGAGTCTTTAATGAGATATTGAAAGGAAAGAAACAACTTTTTTGGCGCTGAAATGTGGCAAAGGCGCCAAAACTACAAACGATGAAGCGCTCAATCAAACCTGCATCCGAACTACCATCACAGTAACCTCGAATTATTGCAAGTTCGACGTGGATTCTCATAGAATAGGTGTGCTAGTGACACAACGTGTGGACGGAAAGTGGACAATGCCTGTCGCTTGGTCGCTGATCAGCGCTAGCATCCGGCCCCATGTTCATGTTCTAGATCCAGCCGTCCTCCAGGGGAGGTAATGAGGCCTCAGACTGCAATCTGCGTGTGCATCCTTCGCGACTTCTCCAATTCCAGGTGCGTGGTTCCTAACCATACGTTGTATCGTTGACCGATTGGTCGAAAGTATCGGTCAGAGGTGATAGCGGAGCCGTTGCTCGTCACACGACGATCGTTGATGCAGCGACCATGCTGAGGTCGGTACAGATTGCCCATCGCGGCATGCTTTTCTCTCGCGACTTGGTGAGCACCAACGTATGGCTGGATGATGCAAAATTTTTCAGTTACAGAGAAAATTGCGACCTTGTCAAGAGAGTATTGACCTTTGTTGCGCCGTTGAATGTCAGACTGATATCGCCCTTCCGTCGATGCCGCTTCCTTACTCGCAAAAGACCACAAGACCAACCTTCCACACGTATCCTTACAGACAAGTGAGGTTCTCTTGATGTAGATGATCCCATACCTCTTGCTGGTGTGCTATAAAGTTGCTTGCTAGGGCGATTGGCTCTACTTGGTGTGTTCGCCCCTCTACGTTTGCAAGGATGCAGCTGACGCGTCATCTAGTACTCCTCGCCTTCGCTGTCACAGCATGGGGGCTTGTTCCCCAGCTTTCCCCACATGTTCGCCATGAGTCCCGCCGCTCGCTTCCTGCCGAATGGTTTCCCGTTCGTCGTGCGGAACCCGACTTTGTGCTCCCCTTACGTATCGGCCTCATTCAACCTAATCTCAACGACATCGAATCTATGTTGCTCGATATTTCCCACCCGGACTCACCGAACTACGGAAACCACTGGTCCGCTGCGAAGGTTGCCGCGACCTTCCGTGCGCCTGAGGAATCCGTCCGTACCGTCAAAGAATGGCTGACGGGGCAGGGAGTCGAAACGGCCAATATGAGACTCAGCAAGGCGGGTAACTGGATCGAGGCCGACATGTCTGTCGCTCAAGCTGAGGCACTGCTGAAAACGGAGTATCACGTATACGAACATGAGTCCACCGGCACGGAGCACGTCGCCTGCGGGTCTGCATACCATCTCCCGGAACATGTCTCCAAGCACGTCGATCTCGTCACTCCTACGCTTCACTTTGACGTGAAGCTGAGAGGGCGATCGGGCTTTGTGAAGCGCGACAGCAAGCCGGGCGAGGCGGGGCTGGGGCCCGTACCGCTGAAGACAGGCGGGAAACTCGAGGTAGCTGCATTTCTCCGATTGCGCTGCACATCATCTAATCGTGAACATGATCTCTAGAACATTATCGACGAGCTGGAAGACTGCGATCAACATATCACGCCTAACTGCCTGCGCGCACTGTATGACTTCGCCTATGTGCGCGTGGCGACCGAAAAGAACAGCATCGGAATCGGTACGTCTGCTTGATTCCGTCTGCCCCGCGTCAAGCTGAATTTAGCTCTTAGTGGAATACACTCCGGACTCTTATCTCCCCGGCGATCTCGATATGTTTTTCAAGAACTTCTCTGCATCGCAAGTTGGCCAGAGACCAGTGTTTAATAGTGTCGATGGAGGTGCGTAGAAAACAAATGCGGTATATTTGCGTGCTAAGGCATGTCTGCAGGTCAACTTCTACCGAACAAAGGCTTCAACGACAATGGCGAGTCGGACCTGGATCTACAGTACGCTATGTCGCTCGTGGGAAAGAGCCAGCCTGTAACGCTCTATCAGGCGGGAGATCTCGTCGAGGGTAAGGGATCTATGAATACACTCTTCCTTCGATGATTGATGATAACGCTGTTCAGGTGCCTCGTTTAATAACTTGCTAGACGCTTTGGACGGGTCTTTCTGTTCGTTCGAGGGTGGCGATGACCCCAGTCAAGACAGCGTGTTTCCGGATCCAAGTAACAGCACTGGCTCCTTCAAAGGTTAGCTGTGGTCAAGCTTCAGGATGCAATTCGACTAATGTAGTTTCCAGGTGTCGAAGAATGCGGAACCATAACTCCTGCGCACATTATCTCCACTTCGTATTCATACAACGAAGCCGATCTCACCCCATTCTACACTGCTCGCCAATGCGCCGAGTATGCGAAGGTGAGTAAGCCGACGAAATCCAAGTAGTTATTTTGTAGAGATCTTCCTTGCAATAGCTCGGACTCATGGGCGTGACCGTGCTTTATTCGTCCGGGGACAACGGAGTTGCGGGGCATGGGAACCTCTGTCTGACTCCGAATGGCACACAAGTGGTCAACGGCCCGATATTCAACCCAAAGTTCCCAAGTACATTCTCACCAGACTTGTCATAATATTCAGTTTCTTATTTTCTCAACTAGGCACTTGCCCGTTCATCACCAGCGTCGGTGCTACCCAAGTTAGTCCTGGTAAAAAGGTAAGATTTTCGTACATCATATCTCAGAACGCTCAATGCTCACATGCGGCTCTCTAGGTAACAGACCCTGAAAGCGCCTGCGAACAAGTCATTTTCTCTGGTGGCGGTTTCAGCAACCACTTCAAGATACCGGACTACCAGAAATCGACAGTGGAGGGCTTCCTCAAAAATCATCCTCCACCTTATCCTACTACTATCTGGAACGCTACGGGGTCCAGAGCTTATCCTGACATCGCTGCCAACGGGTTAGTCTATCTGACAGTTCTTGAAGGTGCAAGTGCTCATCTGCCACCGCCTCAGTGCCAATTACGTCGTGGCTGTAGCCGGTGAATTCGAGCTAGTGTTTGGAACTTCAGCGTCGACGCCTGTCACTGCTGCTATCTTATCTGCAGTCAACGACGCCCGCCTTGCTATCGGCAAAAAGACGATCGGATTCATCAATCCTACTGTGAGCTCTCGTTCGAAGGACGTCTAGTAAATTCACTGAAACATGATCAGATTTACTCGTCGTCCTCCTTTCAGAGCGCATTTAACGATATCACAAACGGTACGAACCAAGGCTGTAATACGCAGGGTTTCAGCGCCGTGAAGGGTTGGGACCCTGTTACGGGATTCGGGACACCGAATTTCCCCAAGCTGTTGGAAAGGTTCTTGCTTCTCCCGTGAAAACAAATACGAACCTGAAGGTACCTGTCGAGCGATTTATGTGCTGTGCTTAGGAATAATCCGTTCAAATTCACGCCAAGTATCCTACTATTCATGACTAAATGATCTCGTCAAAAATCGCGCTATATGTCTGCACCATCAACAGATACATGTTTGTGTGCCATAACAGCTAGCGCCGCCCGCGCGCGGCCGGCTGGACCCGCTACCAAGCTGTGTATCCACTACACTACGGTGTGCCGCAGGTACTCAGAATGTCAGGCTTCAAAGCTTCATATCCGACCGCACATCGAAACGAGCACCATCAGTCTTGGCACCGCAGCTAGTGGCCAGGGAAGAAGCTCATAAGGAGGAATCAATACGAGTCAGAGAGCCTGCACGAGTACATGATATCCTATGGAAGTTTCAAGCTGGGTAGAGGGAAAGAGGGAGTTTGAAAGACCTGCGGCGCGGGAATGTGCATAGGCAGCGAACGCCTTAGTACGAAATTGGGGACCAAGCAAGAGGTAGAACTAACATGGACTACGACAGTAAGGCAAAAAGACAGTCCATGAATTGAGGTTGCGATAAATAGATGTGAATGAGAAGCAA